>CM076570.1:801652831-802124979 GCA_034641835.2 Pinus albicaulis | reverse complement strand
TGGCCTTTGAATAATTTTGTTTCATACCATTTCAGGCTTCCCGCGAATCTTGGAGATCCCTTAGAGCTACTGTTGAAGAGCTCGTTGAATCCAATTTGAAGATAGTCTTATTGGAGAAAAAATTGAAGACTTGTTTTTTGAAGCATTCATTGTGAATAAAATTCATAGAACTCTAAGAAGACGTGATGACCCTTGAAGAAAACATTTTAGAGAAGAGTTGGAGAAAATATTGAAGACCATTGTGTAACAAACCCTACAGCAGTCTTGGAGGAAATCTAGAAGCAAGCTGTTTGAAGCATTTCTAGAACATAATAGAAGAACCCTTATGTTGACTTGAGGCAGCAGACATTGGAATATTAAAGACATTGTGAAGCACTTAATGAATTATTTGGTGGTGTCCTTGAGACTTAATGCAGCTTGCTGAAGAAAGCTTGTTGAGAAGCATTCGCTGATCTTGGAGACATTATTTTAGAACATGATGCATTGAAACCATCATGAGGTAACTTGGAGAAATTTTTTAGGTACGATGAAGAGCAGTTGTGACACCTTCTAAGAAGAAAATTTGTCATTGATGATGTAATGTGGAGACTACAATGAAGACTAAGTGAAGATTGTCAGGGCTCGTTGAAGAATAATTTGGGAGCCGTGAAGAATAACCAAAGATATTTTGATGAAGTGAAGTTGTGGTTTGGAGCCCAAGAGGTTGGAGCCTCATAGAGACAAGGTCAGTGCCTTGGAAGATAGGGTTGGAGCCCTAGAGGATAGGAGTCCTTAAGAGACCAGGTTTGAGCCTATACCAGATATAGGGTTGGAGCCCTTGAGGTTGGTGCCTTAGAATTAACAAGGTTGGAGCCTTGGAAGTCCCAGTCAGTGCTTGGAAAAGACAGGTTGAAGCCTCGCAGATTGAAGATTGGTGTCTTCATCTAGGGTTGGAGCCCTACATATATTGTACTTGATTTATTGTAAAGAAGAAATTAATAAAAGCATTTATTCTTATTTTTCATTTTATGTTCTAAATATAATTGATCTAACTGGTAAAAATAACAATTGAAAAGAAATATTGATTCACCCCCCTCTCAGTATTTCCAACAATTGGTTTCAAAGCGAGTACCTTCACTCAAAGCCTAACAGCTTGAGGGTTGATCATTAGAACACAAATGGAAAAGCCAAGGAATAAAGTCTCCTATCCTCCTAAAGATGTGTCTTCCTCAACCATTGAAATTGAAGTAAATCAATTTGCTAAGGCTCCATCGTTCAATGGAAATTTTGATATATGGGTGGCAAGAATGAGGAATTTCTTGAAGACTCAAGGAATTGAAGTTTGGAAATCATTTATTACTAATGACACGATGGACGAAGAATCCAAGGAGTACAATACAAGAGAAATGAAGGAAATTTTGAATGGGTTACCAAATTCTGTGAAGGAAAATTTTGAAAAATGCTCGTCATCAAATGTCATATGGGACAAACTTCATGATCTTCACTCAAAACGAAAACTGGAAATAATCTCTAGTCAAGAAGATGATGGAAAACAAGAAATAAGTCCAAAATCCATCAAGGAAGATGAAGATAAGAGAGATGACAAAAAGGCTAAAGAAGACCTAGAAGATGAAGAGAACAAAGAAGACTTTGAAGAAGATCTCTTGAATAAAATTATGGCTTCCATGGAAGAGATTAATAGCTTGAAAAATAAAAATGAGGAACTTAAGAAGAAAGCGCAAGATGGTAACCAAGACAAGAAAGGAAGGAAGTTGACTTTGTCAAGCTTCAAGTACAAGAAAGAGATGAGGAGCTCGCCAAACTTAAAGAGGAATTTCATCAGAATAAAAGAAAGCATCATGAAGAAGTCATATCTATGACATATCAATTGGATAAGGCAAAGAAAAGGGAAGAAACTTTGTCAATCCACCTTGAACAAAGAATTAAGAGCTTGAACAATCTTGAAGCAGAGATTGGTCAATACAAGGAAGAGGTCTCCTCTCTTAGATCTCAACTAAAAGAAGAAAGGAAACAAATGCAAGGAGCCGAGAAGGTTATGGAAACTTTGGCATTCATATAAGGAAAAGTTAATGAAGCAGAAAATGAGAGAAACACCGTGATATGTCAAGTAGACAAAAAGGATGAAGAAATCTTGAAACTTAAATAAGACATGAATCTTCTCAAGGCTGAAACATGAGAAGCTACAAGAATAAAAGAAGAAATGGAGAGTAGTCTAGCAAATGAGAATGAAGAATTATTCATAGTGAAATCAAATATCATCTCCCTTAAAATCGAAGCACATGAAGCAACAAGGATGTTGGAAGAAATGAAGAAGCAACTACTTATGAAATATGAAGATTGTGAAAAGTTGAAAGGAGAAATTGTCTTTCTTGAAAAGGAAGTTGAATTGCTGAATAAAATATTGAAAATCTCTCAAACCGTAGATGACATCCTAAGTCAGAAAAGGTCTCCCCTTGATAAATCAGGTCTTGGCTATGTAGGTGAATCCTCAAGCAAGAATGATAATGCTTCAAACAAAAAATATGTGAGGAACCTAGAAAGAAATGTTGATGCTCCTAGTTCCAACAAAGACAAGGAGAAGAATCAAGACAACAATGGAAGAAATTCTACTCTAGGAGACTTGCATATGGTGTCAAGAATACAAAAGGAAATGAATATCATCAAAGAATCCCAAGGCAAAAAGACTTCAACAGTACTTCAAGGAACTCTTCATCTCCCAGGTACCAAAGTATATTTCTTGGATATTGATATTCTTGTACAAACTTTGGGCACTTGGCAAAAGATTGTAGGGCATATCACAAAGGCAAATATAATGGTCCTCATCAATTTCCTCGAAGAAATTTTTCAAGAAGAAGTCATGATTTATTATTCATCAACAAGATAGAGTGCTTCAATTGCCATAACATTAGACATATGACACGTGATTGTAACTTGACTTGGGCCCCTGCACAAGCTAGAACCATGCCAGAGAATAAAGTTACACAAGTATGGGGAAGGAAACAAGTTGAATCCGGAAGTCTCTTAAACACTCCAACGAACAACACATGTTGTTGACTAGATGAAGTCCTCCATGATATAACAAGTATTTGATGGTGAAACCCTGCCAAGAAGAGACCATGCATACAATTAGGGGCAGTTTCTGATTCTTAAGTATTCTTTCAGAAATTCATCCATGAGTGGGCCCTATGAAATCCTTGATGAGTTACACATGACAATCTTGATAAATCATCTCTCTAAAGTAACTCCATTGAAGAAAAACATGATATTATGATGATGCCTTCTACTTAATCACACAAGGTGAGAAATCCTTCATAAGATAAAGGAATTTGTGCAAACAGGGGATATGGTACATCACATGAAGAAATACAAACACATCTATCATGGAACATATTTCCAGAAGCAAAAGCACCATGGAAGGGGGAGTAACATACCTATGAAGCACTACAATTCATAAAGAAAAGAAGCAGCTTGATAGGGGGAGTATTCAGGCACCCCGTTTGCCATTGATGTCAAAGGGGGAGATAAATTATAAGGGAAAGAATATTTCCATCAATGACAAAGGGGGATATTATTAATCAAGGTTGTCATCGATGTCAATGTGGCATTGACCGAGATGTCAAATATTTTTGAAATTCCTGGTTCCAGATGATGATACCATGACTCTTGGTTGACTAGGATACTAAAAATGAAGATGTCAAGCTATTAATGATGCTCATAGTGACTCTTGATGAAGAAGCTCTACTTGTGATGACCTAGCCCATACTCTAACAAATTGATGCATGCTACATATGGTTAATGACATATCACTGCACTATCTTGATGACATGGTGACATTTATGGCACACATGACGAAATATATGGTGATGACATGGACAATGAAATAATTGGAGATCACTTCATGACATATGGTTATGAAAGACATAACAAATGGAGACCTCACATTAATTCCCTAATGACCTCATTCTGTCCCAAACACATTATACAAAAAAAAATTCAGAATAGTCATTAAGAAAATTATTTTTTTTTACCTTAGAGGCATCCTATCAACTTGGCTCCTTCACCATCTTAAAGAGTAATCTTTCCTCTTTCCAACGAGTCCTTAATCAGTCCCTAACTCCAAATAGTTTAAGAGAAATTAATTTTTTAAGCTCACACATCACATTTTTGAATCCTAGCCGACCTACCTTCGCACAGTCATGTCAGCCTCCCTCCAAAGAGGCGTGAAATTTAAAATTTCATAAACTACTATATATCTAAAACCACAGAACCTCATTTCAATGATAAAAATTCAGTCAACAATTATAGTGATACAAGGCACCGAGAAGAGAATCTTAAGGATGAAAGGAGGAAGCTGTTATGTAATTGGTTGGGTTGAAGATAAAACCAAACTGAGGAAATTATTCTAATTGAGTTAAAAAAGGATGAAATCTCCTTGAAATTTGAAGTAGCTACAAGGAATAAGAAACCACAGGAGCAGAGAGGTGGCTGAGGAGCACATAGAACATTGTTTGGGCTCGGACCTGTTGGAGAATATACCTCAGAACCTTGATTTCACAACTCGGTTTAAGACTTTAGGGCAGCTCAGTTTCAGTGACATGTGGCAGCTCCTGTGTGGAGAGGTTGTACTTGCCTCCTATAGAAACTCAGCATTACAAAGGGTTGTCTCAGACTACAGAGATTACAAACTCGTTGACAACTTAGTTTAAGGTTGGAAGTTCCTCACATATATATATATATATATATATATATATATATATATATATATATATATACCCTCAGAACTTAACTCATTCCTCAGGCCTGTGATATTATAATCTACAAGAGGAGCTGCAGTTTTTGTGTAGTCTTATAGCTTATTAATATGGACAGTCACTTGTGGTAAGCATATTTCTGGAGGTATCACAGCTTGTATCTGAAGCTTGAAGGGTGAAGATTTTAGAATAATCATTTAACTAGTGAACCAAGGCTTGTAAGGCTTGATCCGTGGCTTAAAAAAATCAAACCTATGCTTTGGAGTTCAGACCTATGTTATAGATTAGTTTGAAGCTCGAAGCAGACTTGAACCAGTTTTGAAGGACTCATTTCTTTAAGGCCACCTGTAGCAGAAGTTGAGTTGGGAGACAATCACTTTTGAAGACTTTGAAAGAAGTTCCTGACCTGATTTGATAAAATATATTGACCTTGTTTTTGGTAAGACTTGGAAGAAATCTTGTAAAGCAGACCTTGGAGTTTTCTTTAGGGAACGAAATTGAAACAGAGGATCAGCCTTTCAATAATTTTGTTGCATAACATTTGAGGCTTCCTGAGAATCTTGGAGATCCCTTGGAGCTACTCTTGAAGAGCTTGTTGAATCCAATTTGAAGATAGTCTTGTTGGAGAAAACATTAAAGACTTGTTTTTTGAAGCAGTCATTTTGAAGAAAATTCATAGACCTCTAAGCAGACTTGAAGATCCTTGAAGCAAACCTTTTAGAGAATATTTGGAGAAAATATTGAAGACCATTGTGCAACAAACCCTACATCAGTCTTGGAGGAAATATAGAAGCAACCTGATTGAATCATTGTTATAGCGTAATAGAAGAACCCTTGTGTTGACTTGAGGCAACAGACATTGGAACATTGAAGACATTGTGAAGCACTTAATGAATTATTTGGTGGTGTCCTTGAGACTTAGTGTATCTTATTGAATATAGCTTGTTGAGAATCCTTAGCTAATCTTGGAGACATTATTTTAGACCATGATGCGTTGAAACCATCATGAGGTAACTTGGAGAAATGGTTTGGGTACAATGAACAGCAGTGGTGACACCTTATAAGAAGAAAAAGTTGTCATTGATGACATAATGTGGAGACTACAATGAAGACTAAGTGAATTTTTCTAGGGCTCGTTGAATAAGAATTTGGGAGCCGTGAAGAATAACCAATGATATTTTGACGAAGTGAAGTTGTGGGTTGGAGCCCAAGAGGTTGGAGCCTCATAGAGACAAGGTCGGTGCCTTGGAAGATAGGGTTGGAGCCCTAGAGGATAGGAGTCCTCAAGAGACCAGGTTGGAGCCTATACCAGATATAGGGTTGGAGCCCTTGAGATTGGTGCCTCAAAATTGACAAGGTTGTAGCCTTGGAAGTCCAAGTCAGTGCTTGGCAAATACAGGTTGGAGCCTGGGAGATTGAAGATCAGTGTCTTCATCTAGGGTTGGAGCCCTACATATATTGTACTTGCTTTATTGTAAAGAAGAAATTAATAAAAGAATTTATTCTTATTGTTCATTTTGTGTTCTAAATATATGTGATCTAACTGGTAAAAATAACAATTGAAAAGAAGTATTGATTCACCCCCCTCTCAGTATTTGCAACAGGTGAAAATGTTGAAATAAATTGAATTGAAGAAATTAAATCACCAGGTATGTATATATATATGTTGAATATGTATTATTGAAATTATAAATATTTATTAATTTACTTATTTATTTAATATGTAAACTTATTATGTACATTTAATTTTAATATGTACATATGAAATCAATATCGATGATGATATGTTAGAAAATGTTGACACTCACACATTTGGAGATAAAAAAGCTGACCATGTTATGCAATATCGTGTTAATTGCATTATTGATTCATTCTTCAAAAATGAAACTGCGACAGTTGAAGCCCAAATATTGAAAAGTCTCTTAACATCAAGGAAATTAAAAGAAACTATGACTTTATTGGGTATTCGAAAATAAATAAAAAAATAAAAAAATGAAGGAAAATGTAATACAAAATATAAATAGTGCTCTATAGTCAATTATAATATCTAGAAATAAAAGTGATTCAGATGCACGTAGAGCAATACAAATGGTAGTGGTTTCATCAAGTACTAAAGAGAATCGCTTGGTAAAATCTATGGCATGAGCATTAGGAACCTCACAAATTTTGTTTCACAAACATCAGAAATTTCGATTGCAAATAGATGTAAATGATGAACTCACTTATTGGACAGCTATTTGTAGGAAACCATACAAATATATAATTGGAGAAAATGTTAAAAAAATAATATATGAATATTGGATGAAAAAATCGCGTGTTTCACCGAAAGCAAGGGATGTGATGCAAAGAAGAATATCACGAAATCAATACGAAGAACATGAAAAACATTTCTTGGACACCACTCAGATAGAGTTGTTCAACAAGTTCAAAGAAGAGAATCATGAAATTGATGTCTCAATCAATTCTTTTGTGCAACAAAAACCATGGTATGTGAAACCTATCACTGTACGTGACACTTGTTGTTGTGATTATCATGTGGAATTTCAGTTATATTATGACACATTCCTTAATTTTGGTAAAACATTTTGGAAAGATTCACCTCCTCCTTCCACTATCCATGATTTCATATCTCAAATTCTATGTGCAAGAGAAAGGCATGAATTAGTTTACCAAAAGAAATGTGTTGATGATAAAAAATACAATGATTGTGGAAATTTGAGTAAATTTCAAAAAAAATATCATATTGAAATAAATTATTAATCATTATCCAACATGAAAGTGAAATGGAAGAGATATGAATATATCCATACATCGATTGGTTCTAGTAGTACTACCAGTGCTAAAAGAATTGATTTACAAGAAGAATAATTTTTTGTGATATCTTTTTTTAGAAAGTTTGAGGCAGAAATTTATAATTGCACCAAGAATTCCCATAGAGCTTGATGGAAGGACTTGCAATTCAAAAAATCCCGTGATTTTTTTCCACCAAGGACCATTTCTTCAATAGTTGATTTTGCATAAAACTACACATTTGTTCCACAAAAATAAATTCAAAGTGAATACTATAATTCTGACCAAGTCTCCATCCTCGTCCATATTCTATATAGACATGATGAAAAAAATGTTGATTATATAGAGAGCACCAGTGAAAATCAACATGTTATTAAATAATATCACTTTTATATTAGTGACGATCGTACACATGATACATATTTGGTACAACACTGTTTTGAAAATATTTATGACTGTTTGAAAAGTCATGGAATAAAATTCAATGAACAATGGATATGGTCAGATGAATGTGTAAGTCAATTCAAATATTCACGATCATTATTTTGGTTGTGTCATCTTCATATGAAAGCCCCCACTAAACATTGTTGGAATTTCTTTGAGATTGGTCATGGAAAAGGAGAACATGACGGTGCAGAGGCATGTGTAAAATGAGAACTTCAAATATATCAAATGGAGCACTCTGCAAACCAACTTGTCTCAACTAAAGAAGTTATTCAATGGTGCATCGTTTCACTAAGCCATGAGACTAAGCGATTAAGGGAAGTAAAAAGGTACATTCAATTTAATTTTTATTGGATTTGTAATTCTAAATACTTCATTTATCACAATGATTATTTTTGATGTTATTTTGATATCATATTTATATTCTTCTTTGAGTTTTCCATAAAGGGGTTTTGGCATATTGGGGTCCAAGATATAGATTGATCGATTGGAGATGACGTTGAAACAATAAAAAGGACTCGAAAATTTCATTCAATTAAAACAAAGTTATCCAAAAATATGTTTGCATTGGATAAATGAAAATATTCTTTTTTTTATCATGTTTGCATAGACAACACATAATCCAATGATGTTTGTGAAAACAAAATGTATGTAAAATATTCGAAACATACAAAAATAAATACAAAGGGGAAAATGTTCGTTGCAAGCTTTGAAGAAATGAAATCAAAGGAGACTCCAATATCATCTAAAGGTGATTGAGTTTATGATCTTGTTAGAGAAGGTAATATTTCAATTTCTTTCAAATGATAGAGATATATAAATAGATAATAAAATCAAGTACACATGTTAATTTTAAAGTTAATTTTTCATGTTAATTATGATAAAAATTTAAATACATAAGTTTGTTTTATTGTGCAAGAAATTTTTTTTCTATAGTCGCACCTACTATCAACAATGAAAACATGAAGTATTATTTTATGTGTTGCACTAAACGAAAGATCAAATTATTAAAAAACTACGATGATAATAGGTTTACATATGGCATAGGGTCTATTATACTAAAAGGTTATTTTTCCAACAAACTAATAAAAGTGGGGATTTTTTTTAGTTTCAAGACTATGAACCTGAAGTCATAAGTTGTCAATATAGTCACTTGGTGTGTGCAACACACATAAAGTTGATATAAGTTCAATCAAAGAAAAAAAATGAAAATTAATAAATGGAGAATGTCAAAATACGATCATGAATGGATCATTGAAGATGGAATTCCATTGGATTTTTTTTTATTTAACTGCCCAACAATTTGTTCTCTTTGGATTTGACATCTTTTAGAACTTCTAGAACTCAACTAAAAATTGAACTACCTTTTTATGTTATATGTACAAATTTTTGCACATGTAGATTGTTTTGGTACATGCACACGAGTAATTTATACACGTGTACACATACACATGTCTATATTATCTGGTCTTAAATGATTTCATACATTCTCTAGTACAATTTGTCATAATATCATTATTGCAAAATGTACATATCTGTGTATCTAGCATAGTTGATATAATGAAAATTTGAAGTTTCACGGTTTTGTTTTAGATGTGTCTACTAAGTAAATTATCATATTCATTCCTAAATGAAAAATGTGTGGCACATGTTTTGTAATTTCCAATTTAATATCAAGTGAAAGTATCATTTCTATGTACATTAATGAAAAATGTTGTGTACTGGATATATATATTTTAATGCAGTTTTAAAATTTTATGATTGTTTGACACATCTAAGAACACCTATAATTTTATGATTGTTTTTAGATATATCGATATGTATTGTACTTCAATCATTTTTACATATATTCAAACATGAACTTCAATCATTTTTATGTACATATATTCATGTGAATTTTTTTTTTTTGTAACTTAGGTTAAAGTATATTAAAAGCATGAAAAAATCTACAGAGGCAATGGTCAGAGATGGAAAGAAGTGCTTACTCTATCCGTGCCTTGGTATTGTTCAAAATAAACCAAATTTGGGGCTACCTAAAAGGAGGAAACCAACCCCTTAAGAGTGCCATCCATTCTTGTAATACAAAATATTAAGTGGCCCATATAAAAAAAAATACCTAAATTATATCCTGAGGTGACAAGAATGGAGTTTATTCATCTTCGTCTGTCGTTGGTCCTCTTCATGTATCTGGCACCCGTATTCTCTGGCAATGGCTTCCTCCTTAGCTCTAGGCCTTCGATGAGGCCTCTGAAGGGTTGTATGAACAATGGGGGTGACTGGGTACTCCGCATCATAATATTTGGTCAAAACACCATACGAGTCCATAACCCAAACCCCTATCTACTCCATCGTGGGCTCATAACCTGGAATCGGGTTTGTTTTCCTGGGTAAACACTACACATACTGCAAACTAGTGGATTCCTATAGCCTCTTCTACCCTTAGGCTTCTCTGGAGGCAAAATAGTCTCCCCATGAATGTTATCAAATGCTTTAGGAGCCAACACCTCATGGTTATTAGAAGTAGAGCCCTCAATGGATTCCAATTTCTGGTCATGGCCACGATAAGAGCGGCCTAAAAACACACTCATGTAGTCGTCTATAATGGGTTTCTGACGCTTGCATAGGGCCGTGGTATGGCTTATGACCTGTACATTTTATGATTGCTTTTAGATATATACATCGATATGTATTGTACTTAAATATCACCTAAATAATAGATGTATATCCTAAAATTGTATAACATTCACACACATGTTCAAATGCATAACATGTACCAATGTACATGTGTTAAATGTAATTTTAAATTTCCATCTAGATTCATTTTATTTTTAACAAATAAAATGACAACTTGAGTTTTAAGAAAAAAACATTATATCACAACAGATGAGCACATGCCAAATGTAGTTCAACTATCCAAAATATACACATTTACGTGTAAATTGTAATTTGAAATTTCCATCTAGATTCATTTTATATTTAACACATATAACATTCCAACTTCATTTTATATTTAACAAATATAGTGACAACTTGAGGTTTAAAAACAAAAAATATATCACAACATGTGATCACATGCCAAATGTAGTTCAAATATCCAAAATATGCACATGTATAAATGGTTTGTAATTCAAAATTTCCATATAGAGAGATTCATTTTATATTTAACATTTATAAAATGAGAACTTGAGTGTTAAAAACAAGACATTATATCACAACATGTGATCACATGCCAAATGTAGTTCAACCGTCCAAAATATACACATTGTGAAAATGTATTTTGAAATTTCCATCTAGAGATTCATTTTATATTTAATAAATAATATGAAAACTTGAATCTTAAAAACAAAAAATTATATCGTAAGACAAAACATTATATCACAACATGTGATCACATGCCAAATGTAGTTCAACTATCCAAAATATACACATGTATGTGTTTTGTAATTTGAAATTTCCATCTAGATTCATTTTATATTTAAAAAATAAAATGACAACTTGAGTTTTAAAAACAAAACAACTTGAATTTTAAAAACAAAACATTATATATCACAACATGAGATCACATGCCAAATGTAACTATCCAAAATTTAAAATAATTCTTGATGAAAGTAAATGTAGTTTAAAACTATATCCAAATAGTAAAATATGTCCAAAATTTGTATCACATGAATAATAAAAATAAATATATATAGTTCAATGTATAGTGTTACAAGTATCAAGTTATATAGAAAAGTGAATATGACTGGATAGATACGACTATATATAAAAAAATAAATTTAAGTCTAGATCTATCAAATAAAATGTTGCACACATGTGCATCATCAATCAAATACAGATGGATCCAGTGCCTTTGCCAGCAAAATCCCGAGCTGCGTGCTATCCCTTGAGGAATGGGGAACCTGTACACAATGTGTACAAACATTAAAATTTAATGTTTTAAATTGAATGAAAATATAGAACTTCATGTAAAAAAAAAAAAAAAAAAAAAAATCATGCAATACTTCATGTGTTTCCCTCTCCATTGTCTTTTATTGCTCGTCCATTAAAAAATCCTCCACAGCAACATCTTCCACAATAAATTGTACAATATATATATATATATATATATATATATATATATATATATATATATATATATATATATTAAAAAATTTCAAATGAAAATGCATATAAACTAATTTTCAATAATATTAAAAAAAGTTAGACAACTTGTTCAAATGGTATGGATGTTCCTATCACCATCATACACTCCAACGCTAGAGTCCTCGGAGAATGAAAATCATCTCCAAAAACCTAAAATTCAAAAATTTTAAAACTCTAAATAACTCAAGATCTAGATCTAATTTTATAATAAATCTTTTGAACTTCAATTTATAACTTAAACATATAACTGAAAAATTGAATACTTGTGATGGTGGATTGGGCACATATCCTAAGGGTGGCTATGAAAGAAAATCTCCAGAAACCTAAAATTCAAAAAATTCAAAACTGTAAAATAACTCAAGATCTAGATCTCATTTTTTAATGGAACTTTTGAACTGGATTATACAACTTAAAAACATATTTAAGTGAAAAAAATTTCATAGTTATGATGGTAGATTTTGCACATCTCCTAAGAAATAAGAAGGTACCTCCATCACAAAAACATCGGACGGAATCGAAATCTGTTAACATTTAATTAAATACATGTACATGTGTATAAAATTAATTATTTTAAAAATATGTCATCATGTTCTGATATATAATAACAGATTAAAATAATTGTACATCATCATGTTCACTTAAAAAACACTAACATGTGCAAGAATATTATCTTGATGGTGAGAACCATCTTGATTGTGTGAACCTAAGGCTTCGACCATGATATTAACATATTCGTTCGTCAAACATGAGAACTGAAAATGGTGTTCACATATATGATACATTTTTGCTAGATTAATGTATACAAATAAATGTATGTATATATGTATTTATTATAAATTTTATACATGTTAAAATAATCATCCTAACCATTAACACATACCGATCCCATGCCCTCTTCCTCATGCATAATTAGGTCCTTCCAACCATTGCGACTGCATATGTTCTGCCATCTTCAACACTCATGTTTTATATCTCATCATCTGTATGATACACAAATTTAGCACGTGAATTTTCTCATTCTCTTTGTCTATTCAGACAAACATCAATTCCACCCTGTCCACTCTAAACATTTTCAGTGATGACATGCTTTGCTTCTCGACTAATTTGAGAAGTGGCATCCATCTCTGACTGCAAAGTTTCCACATGAAGAGGTCAACTAACCAATGGTGGCTTGGGGCAAGGAAACTCAACATCATGCTTAGCGCCCCTACGATTACATAATCGACCTTTCCCAGGAGCAAAAAATTGAGAGGGAAGGTCATTATAATTATGTTTCATTCCCAAAAATAATTCTAGATAAAATAATTTTTCAAAATAAAGCGGAACCTCATCGTTCCATGGTATTATTCCATAGGAAGTAAGGTACCTATCATACAAATGGCCAGTTATATCACGGTGCTTGAAATATTGCACCTTTAGCATCTTTCTTTTTAGCCTTTCTTCAAAATTAAACATAGACTTGGCCATTTCTATTGTAACTCTTTGTTTAACAACCTCCCATGTATCGAGACCCATCACTGTTTCCTTTATTTTTCTCATCACTTCTACAAAAGTATCAGTGGTTGGCCCAAGCGTTTGGTACACGTCTACTAGTTTTCTTAAAGAGTGAGTAACTATTTCTAATCTTTCTTGACTCTCAGCGGGGAGTTTCAAATACACAAGATCTTTATTCAATTTTAAATATAGATGTTGACATCTTTGTAATGTGCATTGTTGCATGTTTGTTTCCCAAGGTATATCAGAAATTTCAGATGGATAAGTCATGGTTCGTGTACAACTTTCTTCTTGAATAACGCATTCTTTCTTACGTCTTTTTGGAGAAACATTTGGAGCAAAATTTTCACGCTCTGCATAAATATATAAAATTTTGTATAAATAAAAAAACGTGTGAACAAATTTTTACAAATTGAATGAAAATAATATTCATATTGATGGCCACCTCGATATGGTTGGCCATCATCATGCCCACCCCAAGACTGTTAAAAACTAGAATGACCATCAATATCTCTTAAAACTTTTCATTAAACTTATTTACACCTTCATTTCAAACTCTATTTGATGTGAGAGTAATGTTAGAATGTAATCAGAAAGTATTAGTTTAATAGAGTAGTAGACTTAATATGAGAGCAGCAGGTATTAAGAAAATGATACATATCAGATCAATACATAGATATCATGCACAGAGACACCAGATATAAGTGGAAACCCATAAAGGGAGAAAACCACATCTTATTATTGTTGTGATGCAAAGGCAAGCTCCAACTCCCTCTCACCACTGTTTTTCTACAGGCACCAACCTACAGGAGGCTCCTACCTCAATTCTGAAAGCTACAACTTGCAAGGAAGCACCAACTCCCTTCAGTTTTCTACAGGTACCAACCTACAGGAGGCTCCAACCTCAGTCAGCTACAACTGACAGCTATCAAGCTACAAATTGATAGGGAAGCTCCAACTTCCTTACTCTTCCAAAAGAAAAACACTTGATGATTTACCTTGGATATCAGCTCTGTTCTGTACCTTCTTCTCTGTTGTTCATTAACTCTTATATCAGACCTGCATCATCTCTGCTCAGCCCCTTCTTCTTCTTTGCTCAGCTCCTCCTTATTCACATTCTTCTTGTAACTTGCTTATTCTCTTCAACTCTCTTTAATTCTGCTGCATACATTCTTCTTCTCTCACTCATTTTTTCATCAAAAAACTCACCTTGGATATTACCCTGTTTTATACAAAAATAGCTTCATGGTTGTTTTTATTCCACTGGGAATTCGAAATGGACAGCCATATCTCTTTGCCTTCTGCCTTCTCACTCCTTTTATCAGCTTACTCAGAAATTATAATTGTAGGTGTCAATTTTAACTTTACAGTGGGAGTTTGTTTTCTCTCGGAGACTTGCCAATGCATCACAAACAATAAAAACAATTAACACATTTACATTCGAATTACAATTTGAACTCCAGCTCACTCATTTTGTCTCTTGGCTTGCTGCGCATTTGTCTTTTCTCTAACTGTCTCTTTGTCCCTTTATCTTCTCTGTATGCCTTTCTGTTTATGGCTGCTGCGTAACTCCTGAATTTATGAACTGCATTTTTATTTTATTTTTATACCAGCGCTTTATATATTAATGAATCTGCTGACTGTAATTCAATCCTTTACACGCAGCAAGTGTCTTGTTGATGTGGCGAGTTCCGCAGGCCGGAACATACATATATTACAATTGTATTACATTAATAATCGCCCTCTCGTTAAGCTGAGGCCCGTGGGTCTACAGACCACGCGACATGTTTTAATACAACCGCAACCATGTTTTATATATCTCACAGCAATTATTTTATATAAACAATCGCCCTCCACCTTAAGCCGAGGCCCATGGGTCCACAGACCACGCGGCGTTTTTCAATACAATCGCAACAAATTTATATATATATATTTATATATAACAGCGCCTTCACAAATTTCCGTTTGCGATTAGAACTGGAACTCAAACACTTGTTAATCATAGTTAATAAGCCCATCGGGTCCGGGCTTCAATCAAATGCAATCGGGGCGTATAATAGAAAATTTCCGATTGCGATCAGAAAACGGATGTGATTTGCATATATCAACTCCCCCTTATAACTGGATCGGGTCCGCCACTTCAATCGCAGCGTTTTACAAAGTCGTGTGATTGGAACTCGGATGCGATTAGCAATTAACTGTGGTACATAACTCGATCGGGTCCGGCATTTCAATCGCAGCGTTTTACAAAGTCGTGCGATTGGAACTTGGATGCGATTAGCAATTAACTGTGATACATAACTCGATCGGGTCCGGCATTTCAATCGCAATCGCAACTTTCTGTTGCGATGTTCCGCTGCCCTTGCGATCTCCGATTGCGATTGGATGAGGGTCCCACTTTATATTACTTCCTTTCCATTGATCATAACACGCTCCACTTTAATATATATCAATGTATATGCCTTGGACCATTGGAACATATGTAATGCACTCTATGTATACTCCTGCGTGGGTAGCGATTCCTGGAATATGGTTTATATGTTATATGTAACGCCCATCGGGTAATGATTCTCGGAATTATACATACGACTGTATCTGCCGGCTTGGGCGATTCTCAAAATTTTATAACAGCTCTGCCTCTACCTCTGCTGCTCCTGTCGCTCTGCCTCTGCCTCTGCTTCTTTTCTGCCTCCATTGTAGTCGCTGCTTCCTTTGTCTGTCCTGCTGCTCCTGTCGCTCTGCCTCTGTATTCGACTATTACACTCTGACATTCTTCTTGCTGCCTCTATGGATTTCACTGTGCTTCTTTTGCCTTCCTCTGCTTCAGCACTACCTCCTTTGCCTGAGTGCTGCCTCCTTTGCCATCAATGACAATATTTCCAACAGTCTCCCCCTTTGGCATTGATGTCAATCCACGTTCTCTGTTTGCTTTCTCTTTCTCTTGTTGCTTTCTCTTCCTGTTTGCCTGCTCTTCCTCCTGTTATTTGTTCTTCCTCCCCCTTTGACATCAATGGCAAAGGATGACTCCTCATCTCTCCATATGGGTTCTGTCGTTGTATCTCCTTTCTCTGAGTTACGTTTAGGTCCTCTTCTGCTGAAATTGGACTATGCTGTGTTTCATTTGTAGTGTCTGTAATATGTGCTAGATTGCAGACAGAGATGATGCATTTTACGACTGAAAGGTTCTTGTTGCTTCTGAATGCTGATAATACTGAGATTATGCTAATAATATTGATAATGCTGATAGTTCTGATAATGCTGATCCTGTGGACTTGTTTTATTCTTATCTTGCTTAATATTCTCCCCCTGGAATGATATCTTCGTTTTGTTCTCCCCCTGAGACAGTACTTTATTTTCATATTAGAGAATAGTATCTACAGATACTACCCCTAGTTTGTCTCTCAAGTATTCGAATGGTTCTCTGGCAAGTGGTTTGGTAAATATATCTGCTATCTGTTCTTTCGTTGATACATAGTCCAGTTTAACTATCTTCTGAGCCACTTGTTCTCGGAGAAAGTGATACTTGATTGGTATATGTTTAGTTTTTGAATGAAGCACAGGATTTTTAGATATACTTATAGCACTTGTATTATCACATTTGATTGAGATAGGTTCATTAATGCTTAACTTCATGTCTTGAAGAGTTTGCTTCATCCACATGACTTGTGTACAACATGCTGCTGCTGCTATATATTCTGCTTCAGCTGTAGACAGAGATATGGATGTTTGTTTCTTGCTTAGCCATGCCACCAGACTTTCTCCTAGATAGAATGCACCTCCACTTGTACTCTTCCTGTCATCCACACAGCTGGCCCAATCTGCATCTGTGTATGTTGTTAAGGTGAAGCTTTTGCCTTTAGGATACCAAAGCCCATATTGTGCGGTTCCTTGTAGATATCTGAGTATTCTTTTTACTGCCAGAAGATGGTTTTGTTTAGGTGCTGCTTGATATCTTGCCACTAGTCCTCCTGCTAGCATGATGTCTGGTCTTGAAGCTGTCAAGTACAGCAGGCTTCCTATCATGGATCTGTAGAGTTTTTGATCTACATCTGCAGACCTATCATCAGCACACAGCTTGCATCCCGTGATCATGGGGGTTGTCATTGGTTTGCAATCCTCCATTTTGAATTTTTTCAGCATTTCTTTTAAGTATTTTTCTTGAGAAATGAATGTGCCAGTGTTCTTTTGTTGAATTTGCAGTCCTAAGTAGAAACTGAGTTCTCCAATCATAGACATTTCAAACTCTGTTTTCATCTCATCAGCAAACCCTTTTGCTAGTTCATCTTTGTTGCTTCCAAAAATAATGTCATCAACATATACAACAACAATTAGGAGTTCATTTTCATGCGCTTTTATGTATAGATTGCTGTCTACTCCACCTCTCTTAAAACCCTGTTTTTGCAAATATTTGTCCAGTCTTGAGTACCAAGCACGAGGAGCCTGTTTCAGTCCATATAGGGCCTTCTTCAGTCTACACACATAGTCTTCTTTGTCTGCCAATGAGAAGCCTTCTGGTTGTTCCATATACACTTCTTCTTCTAGATCTCCATTAAGAAAAGCAGACTTTACATCCATTTGATATACCTTGAAGTCTTGGTAGCATGCAAATGCCAGGAACATTCTGATAGCCTCCATTCTGGCTACAGGTGCAAATGTTTCATCATAGTCAAGTCCTTCAATTTGTGAGTATCCTTTGCAGACCAGCCTGGCTTTATTCTTGATTACTTGTCCTTGCTCATTCATTTTGTTTTTGAATACCCATTTTGAACCAATGATATTTTTCTCAATTGGTCTAGGAACTAGTTCCCAGGTATTTTTCTTCTCAATTTGGTCCAATTCTTCATTCATTGCCTTTACCCAAGACTTGTCCTTGCTGGCTTCTTCGAATTTCTTTGGCTCTATTTGTGACAACATGGCTATGTATACCTCTTCAGTTTGTTCTGTTAGTTTCCTTCTTGTTTGGACCCCTACTCTCTTGTCTCCAATGATCTGATCTTCAGGATGGTTCTTCTGAGTATATCTTGAGGGAGCTTTAGAACTCAGCTCTGTATCTTCTGTTGTCTTGCTTGTTTCCTCATCATCTTGGTTTTCTTCTTCATGGTTATCTGATGGACTGCAACAGTCTGTATTTCATGTATTGTTTGGAATTTCTTCATCAAATATCACATCAATACTTTCTACTATTTTCCGAAGAGTCTTGTTGTAGCACCTGTACCCTTTAATTTTGGAAGCATATCCTAGAAAGATCCCTTCATTTGCTCTTGCATCAAATTTTCCAAGATTTTCATCATTATTCTTTATGTAACATTTGCTTCCAAAGATTCTGAAATGTTTGATTGAAGCTGGCTTTCCATGCCATAGTTCATAGGGAGTCTTGTCATTGCTTGGCCTTAAGTGAGCTTTATTAAGGATATGTACTGCTGTGTGCACTGCTTCTGCCCAGAAGGTTTGAGCAATATTATTCTCTTGCATCATAGCTCTTGCTATTTGTTGTACAGACCTGTTTTGTCTCTCTGCTACTCCATTTTGCTGAGGTGTCCCTGCAATAGTAAATTGTTTCTTTATTCCATGTTCATCACATAGGTCTACAAAGTCATAATCAATGAATTCACCTCCTCTATCTGATCTGATGCATTTCAACTTGCATCCTGTCTGATTTTCTGCTAATGCTTTAAATGTTTTGAATTTGTCTAGAGCTTTCGATTTCTTCTTGAGAAAAGCAACCCATGTCATTCTGGAGAAATCATCTATTATCAGCATAAAGTAGGACTCTCCACTTGGTGTTTTAGTTCTTGCAGGTCCACACAGATCCATGTGCACAAGTTTCAGTGGTCTTCTTGTTGATAAATCTTCTTTAGATTTAAAGGATGTGCGAGTTTGTTTCCCCAACTGACAAGATTTGCATATTGTGTTTGAGGGCCTTTTTATTTATGGCATATCTCTGACAGCTTTCTTCTTGCTCAGTCTAATGATATGGTCAAAGCTGAGATGTCCCAATCTCCTATGCCATAACCATGACTCCTCGAGTTTGCTAAGATGGCAGGCTTCATCCTTCTCTTTCACTATGTACACATTACTCTCTGTTCGAACACCTTTGAGTAGAGTTTTTCCTGTTGTGCTTGATCTGACTACACAATCTTGTGCTCTAAAGAGAACTTCACAGCCTTTATCACACATCTGACTGACACTCAGTAAATTTTCTTTCAGCCCATCTACATATAATACATCTTAGGCCTTTCCTCTGCCATTGTCTATGCTGACTGATCCTTTTCCCTTGATCTTTCCTGATTTGTCATTTCCAAAAGTGACATTGCCCGATTTCTTTTCGTCAAGAGATAAAAACTTGTTTTTATCTCCTGTCATGTGTTTAGAGCAGCCACTGTCCAAATACCATTGACTCTTCAAATCTTGAGCAGTTAAAGCCAAGTCACATTTATTCGCCTTCTTTATCCACTGGAGGCCCCCTTTTGTTTGGTATCTTTTGGGAGGTGATGAATTATATCCCTTTAGAGAACACTTGGAAGATATATGCCCATTTTGATTGCATATACAACATTTGATTATAGTTTTTGCGGAATTGTGAGCATGAACAAAATTGCTTTGACTCATAAACCTCCTTGAGGTATTGAACATCAGTCTTTGTCCGTACTTTCTACATTCAATAATTCTATGGCCAAAATTCTTACAATAAAAACAATAACCATAGAAATTACTTGCATACCTGATGTAAGGTTGTCTCTTCCATGCTTGCCTCTTTTGCTGGTTTGAATCATTCTTCCTTGCATGACAATATGCAACAATGTGTCCCTGCTTGTGGCAGACATAACAGGTGGTATTCTTCATAGGAGGGAAGAATCTCCTTTGATGGCTTCCAAATTTGACATACTCAGGAGCATATGATCCTTTTTCTGTTATCTTAGTAGTTATTGCATTCTTTGTTACTAGAGGTTTCTTCTGCTCTCTATCTCTCTTATTGCAGATTTCTTCTTTTGTAGGAATTATTTGAGCTACTTCCTCATCCTTCTTTGCTTTTAAAAAAATAATCTCTCTGTCAACCTTTTCTTTTCCTTTACTTGATTCTCCTTCGTAGCCTATTCCAGTCTTTATCATAGGGGATCTTTGAGCAACCAAAATTTCATTCAACTTAATAGAGCTTGTTGTTTGAGAAGGTTATATAGAAACTTTCTGTTGAGCTTTTTCTAATTTCTTTCTCAGACACAGAATTTCTTCTTCCAGCTTCTCTTGTTCTCGAGTTTTATCTTTGATTTGCTGAAGTAACATATCTTCTATCTTCTTGGCTTCTTCAAGATTTACCTTCAGCTTCATGAGGACTTCTGAATTTTGTTCTTCTTTCACACATTTTAGGAGAATCTCTTTTTGTTTTCTGCATTTTAGTTTGAGTCTGTCAATCTCCTCCAGAGCACTTCTTAGCTCCCCCTCAAGGTCTAATTCCCCTTCTTCTTCTTCATCTTCTAGTAGGAGTCCCTCAAGATCTTCTATGGCCATCAATATAAATTCTGAGGTTCCTTCTTCACTTGAGGGTTCATCTGAGTCTTCAGATGCACTGCTGTCTTGGTGAGCATAAAAGGATTTTCTGCGGAATTTCTTTCCTTTCTGCCAGTTCTTTGATGTGTCTTTCTCTGATTCTTGAGCTTGATTTCTTACTTTCTTGTGAGGACATTTAGCAGCATAATGTCCAACTCTTACACAATTAAAGCATTTGAAGGGAAGTTTACCTTTATATCTACCGGAGCCTCTATCCAATTTCTTGACAAATTTAGCCTCTTCTTCATCAGAGCAGGAGCATATGTCTTCCTTTTCTTCTTTCTTCTTTTCTATTTTGAATGCTGCCTCCCTTGTGCTTGACTTCTTTTTTGGGAGCCTCATCTCATATGCTGTAAGATTTCCTAGCAGCTGATTCATGGTCAATGTCTCCCAATTCGCTGTCTCTTCTATTGCAGATACCTTGGGATTAAATCTGGATGGGAGTGATCTTAGAATCTTTTGCACAACTATACTTTCTGGTATGGTTTCTCCAAGAGCTTTCACATTGTTAACAATTTCTGCAACTTTTAAGAAGAAGCTACCAACATCTTCATCATCATTCATTTTTAAGTTTTCAAACTGGGCTCTATATACTTGAAGTTTGGCAGTTTTTACTTTCTGGTCTCCCTCATGTATGTCTTCAAGAGTATCCCATATTTTCTTGGCAGTGTCTTTGTGCGTTACTTTAATAAACTCTGCTTCACATAATCCATTCAGGATGGCATTCATGGCTTTTGCATTAGCTACAAAGCTTTCTTTAGCTTCTTTCTCTGTATCAGCTGACTTCGGGGCATATCCTAATTGCACAGCAGCCCAGACTTCTATTACTAGAGACATTATGTATGTCTTCATTCTGATTTTCCAGAAAGCGTAATTTTCACCAGTGAAGAAAAGGGCTTTATTAGTTGAGCATCCTTCTTTACTAGCCATCTTGGGAACCTAGGATCTCCTTTCAGTTGTTAGACTTGTACAAAGGAACCGGCTTTGATACCAATTTTTGAACCTCTAATTAAACTGAGAGGGGGGGTGAATCAGTTTAATACATTCCTGATATCTTAAAACTTTTCATTAAACTTATTTACACCTTCAGTTCAAACTCTATTTGATGTGAGAGTAATGTTAGAATGTAATCAGAAAGTATTAGTTTAATAGAGCAGTAGACTTAATATGAGAGCAGCAGGTATTAAGAAAATGATACATATCAGATCAATACATAAATATCATGCACAGAGACACCAGATATAAGTGGAAACCCATAAAGGGAGAAAACCACATCTTATTATTGTTGTGATGCAAAGGCAAGCTCCAACTCCCTCTCACCACTTTTTTTCTGCAGGCACCAACCTACAGGAGGCTCCAACCTCAGTCAGCTACAACTGACATTTTATCAAGCTACAACTTGATGTGGAAGCACCAACTCCCATCTATTTTCTGCAGGCACCAACCTACAGGAGGCTCCTACCTCAGTCAGCTACAACTGACATCTATCAAGCTAAAACTTGATAGGGAAGCTCCAACTTCCTTACTCTTTCAAAAGAAAAACACTTGCTGATTTACCTTGGATATCAGCTCTGTTCTGTACCTTCTTCTCTGTTGTTCATCAAATCTTATATCAGACCTGCATCATCTCTGCTCAGCCCCTTCTTCTTCTTTACTCAGCTCCTCCTTATTCACATTCTTCTTGCAGCTTGCTTATTATCTTCAACTCTCTTTAATTATGCTGCATACTCTCTTCTTCTCTCACTCCTTTTTCGTCAACACCTCTCCCCTTGGATATTACCCTGTTTTATACAAAAATAGCTTCATGGCTGTTTGTATTCCACTGGGAATTCGAAATGGACAGCCATGTCTCTTTGCCTTCTGCCTTCTCACTCCTTTTATCAGCTTACTCAGAAATTATAATTGTAGGTGTCAATTTTAACTTTACAGTGGGAGTTTGTTTTCTCTCGGAGACTTGCCAATGCATCACAAACAATAAAAACAATTAACACATTTACATTCGAATTACAATTTGAACTCCAGCTCACTCATTTTGTCTCTTGGCTTGCTGCGCATTTGTCTTTTCTCTAACTGTCTCTTTGTCCCTTTCTCTTCTCTGTATGCCTTTCTGTTTATGGCTGCTGCATAACTCTTGAATTTATGAACTGCATTTTTATTTTATTTTTATACCGGCGCTTTATATATAAATGAATCTGCTGACTGTAATTCAATCCTTTACACGCAGCAAGTGTCTTGTTGATGTGGCGAGTTCCGCAGGCCGGAACATACATATATTACAATTGCATTACATTAATAATCGCCCTCCTGTTAAGCTGAGGCCCGTGGGTCTACAGACCACGCGGCATGTTTTAATACAACCGCAACCATGTTTTATATATCTCACAGCAATTATTTTATATAAACAATCGCCCTCCACCTTAAGCCGAGGCCCGTGGGTCCACAGACCACGCGGCACTTTTCAATACAATTGCAACAATTGTTTTTATATATATGTATTTATATATAACATCGCCTTCACAAATTTCCGTTTGCGATTAGAACTGGAACTCAAACACTTTTTAATCATAGTTAATAAGCCCATCGGGTCCGGGCTTCAATCGCAACGTTTTACAAAGTCGTGCGATCAATCAGAGAGTTTCGATTGCGATTGAGATTCCGGATGCGATTTGCATATATCAACTCCCGCTTATAACATGATCGGGTCCGCCATTTCAATCACAGCGTTTTACAAAGTCGTGCGATTGGAACTCGGATGCGATTGAACCTATTAAATCCATCGTATAATGCCATCGGGTCCGCCACTTCAATCGCAGCGTTTTACAAAGTCGTGCGATTGGACCGTAACTCAAATATGTATTATCCCCCGTTTACCTTTTACCTCTCGGAGTCAAGGCTTCAATCAACAATACTAACTCTCATTTGGTTGCATGTTAAAGCGTATATGCGATCTCCGGTGCGATTGGATAGAGAGTCCGCATATTACTTCCTTTCTTTTGATACCTTGCTCCACTTTAATGGGGGTATTTGTATATGCCTTGGACCATTGGAACATATGTAATGCGCTCTATGTATACTCCTGCGTGGGTAGCGATTCCCGGAATATGGTTTATATGTTATATGTAACGCCCATCGGGTAATGATTCTCGGAATTATACATACGACTGTATCTGCCGGCTTGGGTGATTCTCAGAATTTTATAACGGCTCTGCCTCTACCTCTGCTGCTCCTATCGCTCTGCCTCTGCCTCTGCTTCTTTTCTGCCTCCATTGTAGTCGCTGCTTCCTTTGTCTATCCTGCTGCTCCTGTCGCTCTGCCTCTGTATTCGACTATTACACTCTGACATTCTTCTTGCTGCCTCTATGGCTTTCACTGTGCTTATTTTGCCTTCCTCTGCTTCAGCACTACCTCCTTTGCCTGAGTGCTGCCTCCTTTGCCATCAATGACAATATTTCCAACACAATTGGTTGAGAACAAACATGAATACCCATTGATTGGTCTTCGGGGCAATGCATATCACCACCCTCATGCAATTGGGCACCACCTATTGATGGGCCTCCAGGGGAATGTGTATCACCACCAACCTCACGCGACAAGAGGGAAGCTTCATAAAAAAATATGAATTTATAATCAATTCAAAAATACATGCATACATATATATGCATGCACATATGATTGATTAAATTGCATGAACCATACCATGATTGCATGAACCATGGCCATGCTCTATTGACAGAGTAGATACCGTTGTCCTCCCAACTCCTAAAAAATAAAACATGAAATTTATTAAAAACTAATTTAACTCACAAAATTGATAAAAAATCAATTACATATGTATACATGTATGTACACGGGGGTAAAATTATATATATATATATGGTCAATAAAAAAATTAATTCCACATGTATACACACATTTATGTATGGAGATAAGATTATATATTCAAATGTCACTTAAAAACATGCACATTTAATATAAATACCATAAACATCCCTTGATCCATGACCCCCCTCTCTCGGAGAGGCATGGGATTCTATTGGTCTTCGCCTTTCATCCTCCATGATATATATTGATATCTATAGTGTAAATTTATAATTATTTTTAAATTACTATTTAAAATAAATTCAAAATATTTAAAAAATTTAATGCAATTTAGTACACAAATTATGTAAAACACAACTTTCAAAGGACAAATTTATGTGTGAAACTCAATTTAAACAATTTTTTTTTTATGTCCTCACATTTTAATTTTATAAAAACGTGAATTTCACCTTGTCGCACTTACAATGGTGGGAGCACACTTGGTATATAATTGAAAAAAACACATCGTCATTAAAAATGACGCATTTGTAAATAAAAAACACACACATATCAAAGATATGTTAAAATGTCCATCAATAAATTTTGAAGGAGAGCGTCTCAACACTAATTCATCTTTGAGAGATGAATCTTGAATTGGCATTACCCCATATAATACTAATTCATCTATTAATTCATCTTTGACAAATGAATCTTGAATTGGCATGGCCCTGCACAATAGATCACCAGACATATTATTAAAATTCGCATAATGTATTATAAAAAAAAAATTGAAATTGTCTAACAATATTTTTTTCTTTTCCATGTAGTTGTTTTAGCCTCTCCTTATTAACTTAGTACACACCTTTCATCTGGTTGCACACAAGTTCAAAATTTGTGAAAACTACAATTCCATTTCATCCATACTCCCTAGCTATTCCCAAGCCTTTTGTCAATGCAATATAATATGCCTCATTGTTTGTTTTTATTCCCAGTATATTCAGATTCCTTTGGAGGACCTTTTTAGTCACTATATTTCAAAGCACATATGTAATCACTCATTTCCGTAGATTGGGATAGCAAGAAACATATATGCACAATGTCCATTTCTCAACCATATTTAGTGGGTTTTTTAATCCCTGAAAAAAACAAATTCAATAAAATATTTTAAATTAACATTTATTGTAAATTCATGGGAGAAATTACATGTACATGGTTTTCCTTGAAGTTTATGGGTGAGATTACATGTACACGGTTCCAAAAAACACTAGAAAATGCCTTAAATTTTATGGGAGAAATCGCATGTACATGATTTCCAAAATCACTAGCATTTTCCTTATTGAAAATGCTTTAAATTAACACTAGAAAATGCCTTAAAGTTTATGGGAGAAATGACACATGTCAATGGTTTGCCTTAAATTTTTCCTTATGGCAGAAAGGAGAAATGACATGTACATGATTTTCTTTAAAATTTTCCTTGAGTTTATGGGAGAAAGCCTTGAGTTTGTGGGAGAAATGACATGTACATGGCTTTCCTTAATTTTTTACTTAAATTGGGAGAAATCACATCTAGAAATGACATGCCTTAAAGTTTTCCTTGCCTAGAGTTTAAGGGAGAAATTACATGTCCATGGTCTACCTTAAAGTTTGCCTTATAGTTTATGGGAGAAATGACATAGAAATGACAGAGAAATGACAGAGAAATGACATGCCTTAAAGTTTTCCTTGATTTTATGGGATAAATGACACATGTAAATGGTTTTCCTTAACATTTTCCTTAAAGTTTATGGGAGTAATGACATATAAATGACATGTACATGGTTATCCTTAAGTTTTCCTTGAGTTTATGGGATAAATGGGAGAAATGACATGTACATGGTTCCAAAAAATCTAACAAATGCCTTAAACCAGGTATGTGCATAAGTTTAAATTGGTATGGTTATTTATGAACTTAATTGAAATAAATATGTTACTAGAAATGAAAATATAATGATAGGTTATACAAGATGGATGTAGACTAATGTTTAATATATGCATGTATGCATGTATATCAGTTGGATATGTATGTCTAGTGGAGTTGTTGTTTGCATGTGAAAGTTGTGTGAAGATGGAGTTGTTGTGTGAAAGTGAAAGTTGCGTGAAGACAATTATCTTGCACACAAAAATAAAAATATACATGGTTATCCTTAAAGTTTGCCTTGATTTTATGGAAAAAATTCCTTAAATTTTATGGGAGAAATGACATGTACATGGTTATCCTTAAAATTTTCTTTGAGTTTATGGAATAAATGACATGTACACGGTTATCCTTAAAATTTTAATTAAATTTTATGAGAGAAATGACATAGAAATGACATGTACATGGTTCCAAAAACACATAAAATGCCTTAAAGTTTATCGGAAAAATGACATGTACATGGATATCTTTAAAGTTTGCCTTGTGTTTATGGTAGAAATGGGAGAAATGACATATACATGGTTATCCTTAAAGTTTTCCTTAAAGTTTATGGGAGAAATGACCTAGAAATGGCATGTACATGGTTCCAAAAACACTAGCAAATGCCTTAAAGTAAAGTTTTCCTTAAATTTTATCGTTAAAGTTTGCATTGAGTTTATGGGAGAAATGGGAGAAATGGCATGTACATGGTTATCATTAATCGTTTCCTCAAATTTTGTGGGAGAAATGGCATAGAAATGACATGTACATGGTTCCAAAAACACTAGGAAATGCCTTAAAGTAAATTTTTCCTTAAAATTTACAGGAGAAATGACATAGAAATGACATAATTTTATGGGAGAAATGACATAGAATTGACATGTGCATGGTTCCAAAAACACTAGCAAATGCCTTAAATTTTATGGGAGAAATGATATGTACAAGGTTATCCTTAAGTTTTTCCTCGGTTTACGGGAGAAATGACATAGAAATGACATGTACATGGCTCCAAAAACACTAGCAAATGCCTTCAACAAAGTATGTGCATAAATTTAATGTAAATTTTTCCTTTAAGTTTATGGGAGAGATTCCATAGAAATGACATGTACATGGTTCGAAAAATACTAGCAAATTCCTTAAATTTTATGGGAGAAATGACATATAAATGACATGTACGAGAGAAATGACATGTACAGGGTTCCAAAAACACTAGAAAATGCCTTAAAGTAAAGTTTGCCTTAAATTTTATGGTAGAAATGACATAGAAATGACATGTACATGGTTACAAAAACACTAGCAAATGCCTTGAAGTTTATGGGAGAAATGGCTTGTACATGGTTATCCTTAAAGTTCGCATTGATTTTATGGGAGAAATGACATATAAATGACATCTACGGGAGAAATGACATAGAAACGACATGTACATGGTTCCAAAAACACTAATTATGTGCATAAGTTTAAATTGGTGTGCTTATTTATGAACTTAGTTGAAATAAATATGATGCTAGAAATGAAAATGTAATGATAGGTTATACAATATAGATGTATACTAATGTTTAATATATGCATATATGCATGTATGTCTAGTGGATTTGTTGTGTGCATGTGAAAGTTGTGTGAAGATGGAGTTGTTGCATGCATGTGAAAGTTGTGTGAAGACAATTATCCTGCACACAGAAATGAAAATATATATGGTTATCCTTAAAGTTTGCCTTGAGTTTATGGAAAAAATGCCTTAAGTTTTATGGGAGAAATTACATGTACATGGTTATACTGCAAATTTTCCTTAAGTTTATGGAAAAAATGACATACACATGGTTATCCTTAATGTTTGCCTTAAGTTTTATGAGAGAAATGACATAGAAAAGACATGTAGATGGTTCCAAATACATTAGAAAATGCCTTGTGGGAGAAATGACATGTACATGGTTATCCTTAAAATTTTCATAGATTTTATGGGAGAAATGGGAGAAATTACATGTACATGGGTATCCTTAAAGTTTTAATTAAATTTTATGGGATAAATGACATAGAAATGACATGTACATGGTTCCAAAAAAAATATCAAATGCCTTAAAGCAAAGTTTGCCTTAAATTTTATGGGAGAAATGACATAGAAATGACATGTACATGGTTCCAAAAACACTAGGAAATGCCTTAAAGTTTATGGGAGAAATGACACGTACATGGTTATCCTTTAAGTTTTCCTTGAGTTTATGGGAGAAATGACATAGAAATGACATGTGCATGGTTTAAAAAACACTAATTATGTGCATAAGATTAAATTGGTATTTTTATTTATGAACTTAATTGAAATAAATATGATGCTAGAAATGAAAATATAATGATAAGTTCTACAAGATGGATGTAGAATAATGTTTAATATATGCATGTATGCATGTATGTCTCGTGGAGATGTATGTCTGGTGGAGTTGTTGTGTGCATGTGAAAGTTGTGTGAATATGGAGTTTTTGTGTGCATGTGAAAGTTGTGTGAAGACAATTCTCCTGCACAGAAAAATGAAAATATACATGCTGATCCTTAAATTTTGCCTTGAATTTATGGAATAAATGCCTTACATTTTATGGGATAAATGACATGTACATGGTTATCCTTAAAATTTTCCTTGAGTTTATAGAAGAAATGACATACACATGGTTATCCTTAAAGTTTGCCTTGAGTTTATGGGAGAAATGGAAGAAATGGCATGTAATTGGTTATCCTTAAAGTTTTCCTTAAATTTTATGGAAGAAATGACATAGAAATGGCATGGAAATGACTCCAGAAGCACTAGAAAATGCCTTAAAGTAAAGTTTTCCTTAGATATTATGGGAGAAATGACGTAGAAATTACATGTACATGGTTAAAAAAACACTAGAAAATGCTTTAAACCGTGTGCATGGAGTTGTTGTGTGCATAAGTACGTTAACACAAGCGACAATATTAATTTATGGGGAGAAGAAATTAAAAATCAGGTAATCAATATAAATCTATATCTCAATAAATATCAGATCAATATTAATCTCAATGCATATCCAAGTATGCTAAAAAGAAAAAGGCCTGAGAAAATTTTACATAATCTAAGTACTCAATTAAATTTTCAAAATGTTAAATATATTTCTAAAACAATATATTATTGTATTAAGAAAAAATAAAATAATTACATTATACCAGCTCAATCAAGCTCAATTATGGAAAACCTTAAGAAGCCCACGCTACACAAACACAATTTACACGCTACATTTTCACCAACAATAGTTTTATCACTGTGTTTTCACATAGGACAAAGAAGTTTGACCTGAGAATGTTTTACAGTTTACTTTTTTGGTTTGCTGAGGAGATAGGTGGTCTAAATATGTAGGAAGACTCACTGTTTAGAGAGTATATTTTTTTTATGCAAAAATTGGGTGAAGACAATAGTATTGCAGTGGAATGATGTAGATATGCATCACATTGACTATGGGATTGAGAGACACACCCTGTAGAGTTATGCCACTCTCAAGACTGAATAGATATTTTTTCCACGTCAATCTCGACCTCTTTAAGATGGCACATCTATAAAGCTCATGACGCTAGGAATAATAATTTGACTCCTATAGAACTGATACGACATTAGGAATAATACTTCTATATATAATATAGATAAGCTATGTCAAACAAAGCATGTTGAGGTCATATGACAGGACCGATATTATAAAAAAATTAATGAAAGTGGTACCTAAGCTACAATGATTAGAAAATTGCATAGATCTAATATAGATAAGCTATGGAAAACAAAGCATGTTGAGTTCATATGACAAGACTAGTATTATCAATAAATAAATGAAACTTTTATCTAAGATGCAATGATTAGGAAATTACAAAGATCTTAAGTGTAATGAATCAACAACATCAATGATTATTGGTTATTGTCCCTGATATTGGTTACAACTTGTATGACTTATGTACTTGCCTCCAGGTAGCTCCTAGCTAGCCAACAAACTCCAATCCATGTTTTAGGTCTCATGAGCATATTAAAGCAAGTAAGAAACTAATAAAGTTTGTCCATGAAGAAAAGGAGATCGTTTTATTTTCCAGTTTACTGTTGTGGTTTGATGAGGAGATAGTAGGTCTAAATACGTAGGAAGATTCACTGTTTAGAGAAATTATATATATTTTCTTATGTAAAAAATTAGGTGAATATAGTAGTATTAGTGTGGAATGATGTAGATCTGCATCACATATTGAATACAGATTTTTTCCAAATATATAAAAAAGGAATGTAGTGGCTTATTTTACATCACCATTCATCCGACTACTCCTAAACAATCTATGTTTTGGAGACCTCAAGGTTTGCACCCGTCCAATCTATGACAACATCTACCTCGTACATTCAGCGACCTCTATTTCATTTTGTGAATAATTAACATCTGTTTTTTTCATGTTAGAAACCATACCTAATTCATAATGTATCCATAATATTCCATCCTCCCTTTGGATTTATGTTTTTAAATTGAGAGTGGGATAATGAAATTTTCAATTGAGTCTTTTTAAATGGTCATGTTCCCTTCTCGAGATGTTCTCAAATGGAGATCTTTTATTCACAATACACACCAAAATATAAGATTGAAGACTGATTTGTGAATTTTTTCATGTGATTCGAATGTAGATCATTTAGACTACTCTATTTTATACCATGATTTTATCCCTATGCACCAAAATTTTACATGGGAATTTTAAATTTTTACTCTATTTAAAATTTAAAATTCCCATGGTATAAAATAATCTACATTCGAATGCCAAGGATTTGATACAATAAAGTTTTTGTAGACACTCAACACACAACAAGTCCTATTTATTTAATTTTTTCTTCTGTTTCAAGTATTGGTTAAAGTTTATAAAGGACAAGAGAAAGAAGGAATTTAAGCTTATTTTCAAGTTTACAGGCATGTGATTCTAGAATGAATGAATGTAGTGTCTTATTTTACATCACTATTCATAAATAAACAAAGAAATCACATGAAGGAATGAAGGAAATTCGAGAAACCGAGATGATGAGGCCACAATGAGACAGTGAGACGATAAGGCCACAATGAGACAACGAGAGAATGAGGCCGCAGATCGCTGAGGATGCAAATTAAAAATACCTTGTGAACACATAAAATAAAAATAAAAAACTAGAAAAAAACAATAAACAAAAAAATAAACCATAAACAGAACAATTCTCACCATTGCTTGCTCCCCTCCTCGCCCATGCAACATCGAACATAAATAGAGTGTCCATGAAAAAAAAAAAAAAACAGAGAGAGATAGAGTGAGACAACAACAATATCTAACCGAGACAAACAACAAAGCAAGACAAACCGAACAGTTACAAAAACGAAACTTGTTCTGGTCTGGTAGCCCGTATATTTATAAGAAATAGTTTAGCCGAATTATTTTTCAAAGTTAAGACAAAGAAATAGTTCAGCTAGAATATTAGTTCAGCCCAAATTTGTTGCTGTTTTTCCAGTCTTCGGCCAAAAATCTGTTTACCCATGCCATCAATACACCGTCAATGTAAACGACAGAACTAGTTCGACTGAATTAATTTCAAAACTTCGGCTGAACTTTATAACAGTTCGACCACTTTTCTTACAAAAATGTAACCCACCTTTTCATTTTTACACGTGTATCTTCCTTGTAAACTTTCTTCTGATAGTTTAATGAATTTTTTGAGAGACTCTCCTATCAACTTTAGAGTTGTAGGGAGCCAATAGTCTAAGGGAAGGGAATGCACCCTGACCTACACTAGGACACATGTAAATGATTCCATCTCCAGGGTAAAATTCTCCTTCCATGTACTCATGTATAAACCAGCTGAGAAAAAAGATAGGGACCACCATAAAACATTCGGTCTCTGTCTTCAATATTATAAAACACCATCGTAAAATTTCCTTTAGACCCTAGATGTAGCTTTATTTCTCCTTGCGGTTTCCAATGATGTTTGATCCAATTACACAAGGCTTTTTATGTTGGTCAAAGACCCATAAAATTGGATATTATAGCATATGAATTCATACATTTGCTGAATTCGTGGGTCTCGGGATCGATGATCAATGTCATCAGATAACCATTTTTTTTGGCTTACACGACCCGACACATCATTTTGATTTCTCATGTTGTTGTTGGTCTGGTTGATTTCATGTTGGGCCCCTATCATCATTTATTATTTTTCCTTTCCCACCTACTTTTGTCGAACCTTGGACATTCTCTGACATACCATATGCATGTGCACCAAACCCCATTATGATCCCCTTTCCTTTCTCCATTACTACATTTCGATAGGAGGGAGCCCCGCTCCCTCCCCCTATGAAAGCCACCTATGCTAAACCTTAGCTAATGTTGCGCATGAATGCTCTCTTGTCCCTCTCACACCCCTGGTCATCAACCACTCTCCCCTTCACAAGAAAAAAAAGTTAGTTAATATGGATATTCAAATAAATATCTATACTAAAATATATTTTGAATAATTATGAATTATAAATTTTTCTTACACTCGAACAATGAATATAAGTTTTTATTCTTTCTTAATTAGTTTATCTCTCTATAAATTTAATAAATTATGTTATTTAACACAAAAATTAAAATATTTAATTTGTGCCTCTTAGAGCAAAATATTCTTACCAATTCTCCTTCATACTTGGTTTTAATAACAACAACTAAATTAGCAAGCCAAGCTAAAATATTGATGTTTTATAGTGCTTTTAATAAGCCTAATTTATATAAGGAATATTATTTTCATTTAAAAAATGTATATACATTTTTAAAAAGATATGTATCATGGAGATTAAATATAAAGGAAATTACACATCTCTAGTATTGGGGTTGTAAAATGTACTTCTCAATGCAAAACATTTCCAACTAAATAATAATTTAACTTATAGATTAACATCATTATTTATTAAAATCTAACCATATAATTTTTTATAAAATTATTATTTTTCATTGAATAAAATAAAACTACCCACCTTAAAATTTTACGAGACCTGATATGTGGACATTACATAATTGAAACATGCAATTTTAATAAATTCCTATAAAATTTTAAGCCATATGGACAAAGAAAAATATATAACAAAATTACATTATGTGTTAACGTTGTGAACGGACTTTTGTACATGTCACGTCACCATCATGGTTCATGATTGTTTGGTAGGACGGATCCTTTTTCTTTTGTTGTTAAGGGAAACGGGAATAAAATGCGGAAACGGGGACACTCTTTTTATTTGACAATCGATTTGCTTCTATACACACAAACATTTCCTTCGTAGAGAAATAAATAAAAAACCATGTTAAATGAAACAGGTGAGTTGTGATGAAGACATAGACTAGGTCTCACATGGGATGCCGAAATCACATGGAACTTATTTTTCTATTAAAAAACATACAAAAAAGTACATAATTTTTTTGGTTGAATTTTGTTTTGATTGTTAGTGTGGTCATTGTTTATAAGCAGTTAGAAGAAAAAATTGTGCGGAGTCAAAATATTCAAATTAAAAATACAAATTAAAATAAAAAGAAAGAAATAATTTAATAGAGTAATTGTATTGAGAGGTGTATTTTATGGTTTCGAATCTTTGATTTTTTTAGAGGGAAATATAGGTTCTTAATCATTAAGCTCATTCAAGTTGTATATGACTACTTAAAATTAAAATATTATAAAAATATTGTAAAACTTTTTATTGAAATTATTGATATTGTAACTCAATATAAAGGATATATTAATTTTTTTAATGATTAATAGAGTTCATATGTAATATTCAAAAAAATAAAATAAAAATACTTCACTCATAGTTATAATTAAGACATGTAAATGTCATTATTAAATAACATAATTTTATATTAACTTTGTAGAGAAATACAAAATAATTAAAAATTAAAAAGATCTTATATTTTTATAAGTATGAGGAAGATGTTCTTTTTAAAATATTTGAATAAAAAATTTAAATATATTATTTAAATATTCATTGATATATGTGTGTGTGTGTGTGTGTTTAAAGAGAAAAAATAATTGAAAGTAATAAGAGGAAGATGTATAATTCATTCCATTCTTAATATAAATTTGTTATGTGAAATTTAAAAAATATTAGTGATAAAAAAATTAATATATGTAATAAATAAAATGTTTAAATATATAAAATTGAGTAATATTAATGTGTATTCAAAAATATAATAATAAGAAGAAAACCTTTTTAATATGAACAACATGTTTCATAAATAAAATATTTTAATATAGTATAATTAATTAATATTACTTTGTATTTTAAAATATATTAATAACAAAAAAAATGTCGACAATGTGGAACATAAATAATTATTTTTTATTTTCATGTTGAATAAAATATTACTTCAATGTCAATTATGTATATTGATGGGCCTCACAAATAGGTACAATTCAAGCCCATCTAACCATCCATTAGCACATTTTAACCTCTCTTTTAGCATTCGATAATATCTTTCATGTTATAAATTGTTGTTAGGAAGGTTAGGAGATCTTTTCTATATCATATAGCCTAATGCACTAAATGTGCAGGACATCAATTGACAATTTATTGTGCAAAACAACATGTTGGAGACTAGTGGGAGAATATTAAGGAGGCCTATTCCTTTCTTCAGCCCCATCATCAACTTGGCTGGCTCATGAACAATTACTACGCTTGAAGACCAAACCCACCTTTTCGGAGCTTTGGAGAGAAGCAACCCTCCCTTTAAGGAGACTACCCCTCACTCACATTTTTTATAAATAAGAGAGCCTAGGAGTTCTGTAGGGATTCAAATTCTAGAGACAAGATAGTGACTATCAAAGAATGAGACTTTTGCTTATTAGTTCCATTATTATGTTACATATTAACAATTTTGACGTCAATGAAAAGAATCATTTTGTTCTTAGAGTGATTTTCCTTGAAGGTACATGAGTCTACTTGGGCTAGGGCCCAAGCCAAGTGCTCAAGCCCTTTCCTTTCTACATTTCTGTATGCATTTCTTTTGCATGCATTTTGTCTAGTTATGATTTATCCGCAAATCAAATTTATGAGAAAAAATTGTTTCTATAGGTTGATAAGTGAGATTTCTCTGGAAGCTTGGTTGTGTACCCCGTGTTTACAAGAACTAAAAATAGTTTTCATTAATATCATGAGTAAATTTTTTTCTAGATCCAACTCATCCTCCTACTATCATTTTTATTTCTGCAATTAGTTGTTTCATAGTGATTTGATTATCTTGTTTGTACTATTTGAACATGTGCTTTGTGTGCAAATGAAACATATAATATAGTTACCGATTAAACGATAAAATTACCTAGTACCTGTGTTTTTGAGGTAGAGAAAAAAGGACCCGATTTTGAAAAGTGGTGATGTAGAATCACTTTTTTTTTCGAGCATAGTTTTGGCACTTTGAATTTTCTTATGACTTTTTTTTTTTTTAAATGTTATGATTTTCATGTCGATTTTGAAAAGTGGTGATGTAGAATAACCTGTTTTTTTTTTTAGCATATTTTTGGAACTTTAATGTTGATTTGATTTGATTTTTTTAATTACATGTCGATTTAGAAAAATGGCCATTATTTTAACACTTAAATTTTTTTTATTTATCAAGTATGAACATTTTTTTTTAATGTTAATTATTTTCAAGCTAATTTTGAAAAGTGTTTATGAGATATCAACCCTTTTTGTTTATAGTGGTGATTTTCATCTTGGTAATATGACATAAAAATAAAATTAAAAAAAAGGTGACTTACACTCGGTTTTTAATAAATTTTAATTTTTTTTTTTTACTAATTTTTTTTATTTTTAAATTTCTTACTTTTAAAATTTTTGTTTGAATTTTTTTTTTTCAAATTGATTTTTTTTTTAATTATTATTAGTTTTTTAATCCTCTTTAATATATATATATATATATATATATAATTTTTTGTTATTTTTTTTAAATTTTAATTCGAAAATTTTGTTTTATTTTTCTATTTTTTTTTTAATTTATATTTTTTTTATTTTATTTTATATTTGTTTTAAAAAAATGAATTTTGTTAATTTTTTTTATTTAAAAATATATTTTTCATATATCTATATCCATTTTTAAAAATTTAAGTTATTATTTATTTTTTTTAATTTAAAGTTTTATTATATTAAAATTTTTATTTTTATCTTCCTTTTAATTTTTATTTTTTTGTTAAATTTAAATTTATATATTTTAATTGATGATGATGATGATGGTTAACATCCACTGAGACCAATCTTTGGTCTCTCGGACCTAAAGAAAAGAGTTATTTAATTTGATTTAAGATTTTATTCCTATGCTCAAAAAGCTTGGAAAGAAGCCTCCCAGGCTCACTATAATTTTGACATCTTAAAAGGCTAGGAAGGGCAATATTGCAACAAAAATTTGAAATTGAGCTCTAATGTGGTCGTATGCGAGGCACTCTAAGAGGAAGTGATTTTCATCCCGGATGTCCATATATATAACTAATCTTAAATTTTGTATTTTATCTTTTTTTTTTTTTAATTATTTGGTTTATTATTATTATTATTATTTTGTAACTTCAAAAAATAAAGTTTGTTTTTGTTTTTTGTTTTGGATTATTTTTTAATTTTTTTCTTTCAATTGTGTGTGTATTTTTTTTTTTCTTTTAATTTTTTTTTTCCAAATTTCTAGTTGTTTTTTTTAATTTTTATTTAAATGTTTTATTTTTACAAGTGATATTTTATCTTTAACACCATGCCCAAAAATCGTTGGAATTTTATTTTCATAAAGGACATATTTTATCTTAAATGTCATCCTTGGATTTTTAAGGCCTTTTAGAGAGATGAAAGTATATTATCTTTAATACCATACATAAAACTTGTTGCAATTTTAGGAATTTTGATATCTTATCTTTAAAGTCATGTTTCTCATTGAAATTTTAAGGTTTTTCAGAGTCATGATATTTTATCTTTAATGTCATTATTAAAAATCGTTGACAATTTACCCCGAAAATAAAAAAAACGTTATTCCAACATGAACACTTTTCGTTTTCAAACTGTTTCATGCACACAAAAAAATGACGAAGTTATTCTAGCAACAAAAATTTTCATTTTCAGGTTGTTTTTTGCACACGAAAATTTGGCGATGTTATTCCAGCGTCAACACTTTTCGTTTTCAAGTTGATTTTTGCACACACAAAATTGGTGATGTTATTCCACCATCAACAATTTTTTTTTAAAGAGTTTTTTCAATCCTTTTTTCAACAAAAAAAATTGGTTTTTAGCATAAGTTAAAAAAATGTTGAAAATTGACCTTAAAAAAAAAACGCGTTATGGAAGACACAATTTTCGTTTTTGGGCTATTTTTTCATGATTTTTGAGTTTTTTTATGCTAGAGTTCTTGTTTTTAGGTAATAGTTCCCATTTGATCAGTAACTATGTCATATTCATTCATAGGGTATATTGACATAATTTTTCATGCACGAGCATCACATCCTTCAACACCTTTATTTTCATTACCTCTCATTTGTGAAAATTATTTTTGCACTAGAAATTGCCTCAGGACACTATAAGAGACTTCTAGTCTTGCTCCTTCCTTGAAAAAAATATTTTATTGAGTATAATTGGGCTTGGTAAGGTCTCTTGCATTACTAAATAACCTTCCACCACCTCATTCCATCTTAGAACCACTCCTAGAACCCATAAGATTGTTCTTGGATGCTTTCCTGTAGAAATTATGTAACACTACATATGTTCCTGCAAAAAATTTCCATAATCTCATCCAAAGCTTGCATTTCATTTCTCATCACTCGAAAACATCTTCAAATATGAACTTTAGAATACCAAATACCCCCTAGATACTTTACTTGATAGTTGTAGCTTCAATCCTGCAACTAGGTCATAACATATTGTTTATGTTTTGAGTTAGATAGAATGAAACTAGCTTTCCTTCAACACTACAGAGCATTTAGTATTTTTTTAAGTAAGGAGAATATAAATTTTTTTTTTTGCCCATTTCTTGCAAAATATATCAAAGTTTCTCTCTAGAATTTAATTTCATGTAAACAGGTTAGGGTTTCTTGCATACTCTCTATAGTATAATAAGTTATGTTTCGATCATGTCTTTTCTTGCAAAGATAAGCTATGTGGTTTTCTTGTTACAGGAATTTCCAAATTGGTCTTTATGCATCTTGAGTCGCTCCATTGCTTTAGATCATCTTATGTAGAACCTAGCTCCTTGTTTATTAACACTGACACCTCGTAAGTTTGTAATAATTTTTTATTGATAATTAAAGTTGGTAGCCTTGGGAGTTGCAACATTCTTGTTGTAATACTAGGGCTCATCCTACATATTATATAAAGAATTTCGAAAATTAATTATCGTAGTTAAAACATTTTATATGGTTAGCTATTATAAGTTTTTTTCCATTTTTCAAGTATATTTTCAGGTCGATATTGTTAGAAATCTAGTACGAGTAAATATTTTCAAACAGTTTTTCAAAATATACCAAAGAATTTGATATAGGAAAAATCCAGTTTTCTTCCAACCCTTCCATCCACACAGAAATAATTCTTTAAAACAACAATTCTACTACTTGTTCTCTGTAATTCTATCTTGATTTTAGGTGCAATTCTATATGGTAATTCTCTGAAGCTTTTCTAGTCAATTATGTTTGGAAAACACACCTATTCACATACTGAATTTTATATTGATTCTATATTTCATACACAAATTGAAATTCTTCAAGCAATCATGCATGTAGATAATTCATACATTGAAAGTATGAAAATCTACTCCATTAATTTAAAATATGCACATACACAAATACCATTCCATTAATTTTCATTAATTTAAAATATGAACATACAAAAATAATCTCAGAATCTCTCTTCCTCTCTTAGCTCGATTCTACATTTATTTGACCATTACCTTTTTCTTTAGGCTTACAATGACTAAATACAAATCTAGAAGAAAAGTAGCTTTTTCTAGATCCCTAAATTAAGAGTAGTTTTTCCTAGATCCCTAAATCACTCCTTGATTTATTCTCCAAATATCTCATGATCTATTCCCTAAAGTTGTTATAGGATTTTATTTATTTATTTGTTTATGGAAAAAATATTTTTATAAACTTATTCAATAATAATTAAAAGAGACTATGAATATTTACAATTAAAGAATTAAAATTTCATTATAACATTAAAACTTTTTTTGGATTTTTATTTTTTTACATGATATTTTTTTGGAAGCTCTAATGTTCTTGCATTATCATTTTTGGAATTACAAGCAGGCTATCTGCAATTCTTCATTTATGCATTATAAAATACAATTTAAACAATAAAAATTACAATTCTAAAAAAAGATTATCAACATAATATTTTACTGTTGTGTTAACTACAATGAAAAAGATGTATATTTATATTCATTCTAAGCATGAAATTGATATATTTCACTTCAATAAATCTGATCACATTGTCTTTTATAAATTATAAATTAAAATAAATAATAAAAACTAATTTACCATAAAATAAAATAAAAAAATCACTATTTAAAAATTGAGAAATAAATATAAAATGGTGGTACATTTCCATATATTATCAAGAGGCTTATTATATTTACACCCTTTAAACGTATACAAGGGTTAGAAATTATAGCTCTAGGTTGAGATATATTGTTTCCATTACTTTACTTTGGGTTGTTGTGACATTATAAATTGTTTGTATAGTCGTGAGACAATGTAAATTTTATTTAATTTTTTTTTAATGTTGTTGATGTAAATATTTAATGGTTTTTGGGAAATTTTTTAATTAATGTAAATTTCTTGAAGTAAATCAAGAGATTTTGGTTGATGACGTTAATATGCTATTTATTGGGATTCATTCTTATAATTGTTTTGGCATTTAAATTAATTAATTTATATTTTTCATATTCTAGATAATATATTTTATTATAAATATAATTAGAGATTCATTTTAATTTTAAACCTAACATATGCTTTAAAAAAACAAATTTCTTATAAAATAAACATTTATTCAATATTTTCCAATTTAAGTGTGTACTTATGGAACTTCATCCCTCTCATCCCATAATAACCTTAGAGTTCCGATATATTCGAGCTAAATAGATATATTTATATATATCTTTTAATTAAGGTTATCAAAGATGGTTGAGATGAATTTCTATTATCCTTCTTCTCCGAGATTCAGTTCTCGGAAATTCAATTCATCCAATTGTTAAGACTTTTTTGTAACGACTTCAAGTCTCGTTGATTCTAAATGTAAATATAAAGAAAGAAAAATTCAACGTTAACCATAAAAATGCAAAATTACACAAAAGAATATTTAACTTTTTCCTTAAAACTAAATTTATTATAATTGGCTCACAATCTTTACTTTTCCCATAAATTGTATTTAGTGATACTGCACTTCATACCAATTCAATAACTAATCTAAACACCATGAATAATAACACTATAACAAAAAAAAATAGTTTAAATGTTACATGACTAAACTATAAAAAGTTCTACACTATACATGTCATAGATAATAATAACAATATAATTTGTATTTATAATAATGAAAATGCAATTTAAGAAATGCAATAAAAAAAAAGGTTTAAACAAGTGTCCTCTATTAGGGAAAACAGATGTTGAATAACACTTTTTGGTGCAATCACATGATTATGTAATTCATAGTACTCCACCATTCATCTGGTCAGAGATTTTATTTACCGTGTTCCCTTTTGCGATTCATAGTTGTGGAAGCTTTTTCCTTCACATGCAGAGGACATTTTGGACATAAGGCAGTTGTATCGCATCAGGGGATTGTCAAAGCACATGGTCGAAATAATGATGAATTTGAAATTGGTAACCAATTATCTAATCAGCAAGGCGTCCATGAGTGAGATTACAGTTTGCACATGAAAAACAATAATCCTGACAATATGTCAAGGACGCTATGTACAACTAAAGCTCAGAAAGAACAATGGCACTATGTAAAAGTTGATGATGGAACTAGGATCAACGGTCTACATCTCCAATCTGTTCTTTCTGCTGGAAATTTTAGAGAGGCTTCAATTGTTTTCATTTGCCGTTTAAGTTAGAAGCATGAATTTTGTTGTGCATCGTATTCAATCCATAGTATTACTCAAGCTTGGTTTTCCTTTATTATTTTCCTTTATTTTTATAAATAATGTTAAAAACTTTATGTGGTTTTTTCTCTTGGTTAAGATATTTTATTTTATCAAAACAAAATTATAAAGACACGTATGTTTGTATTGGATCATGTTGGATGAATCATTGCATTTTTATAGAATTAGTAATTTTCACTTTGATGATTTTAGTTACTTGTTTGGAAAATTTATTAAAATCTGAAGATTTTGGTGTAATGGAAAACTTGTGATGTAATGGCAAACTTTTTTCTGGCTTGATTCCCTTAGCTACTTCTGAAGAGAAGTGTTGGACTAATCACTTGACTTCTATGGAATCCCTAATTTCCACCATAAAGATCCTAATTAAGAGTTTAAAAATTTTACCAAAACTTATAGATTTTGTTGTAATCCCAAACCTCCTCAATCTATAAGCATTGTACATGTAGCATAATAAATTATTAGTGTATTAGAAAAAAAAAATTTATATCAATAAGTTTAAGTTTAATGATTAAAAGTATGCTTTTTTATTATTATTAACTATTCAATGTTTAAAACAAAAAAATTAGAAAGAAAAACTTTATCAAGTGAATTCCTGGTCTCACCCTCTCTTACCTCAATCCATATTACAATGCTTTTATTTTGAGAATAAGGTATTGACAAGAGCAAGTTTGATTGCTGTGTGCCGAAATTGGGTTGATTTGGCTTAGCCACATTGAAAATAAATAAGAATGACTAGAAATTTACATTAAACCAATAACTTTTTTTAATGAAAAAAATTAATTAATTTTCTAAAATTTAGTGTCATTTTCGAAGCATATAAATCAAGTGGGGTTAATTATTAAACCTAACTTACCCTATGTGTATATAGCACATAATGGTGAACGTAGAATTTTTTTATTTTTTAACATTTTCAATTTATCTAGAATGACAGGGAAGCACACAGACAGACATATATACGGCTGACATTCTCAAGCCTCTGTGCATAAGACATGGGCTTAAACAACTTGACATCACGATATTCTAAATTATAAAAGTCTCTTGTGAAGTTCTGAACAGATGTGAGTGGCATAAGAAACTAGAGCAAGAATCTCATTGTGTGCGACTTCCTGTGCAAAGTCGTTCATAAATTGATGAGGAAGCCATATTATGAGTGAGGTACACCCAGACAAGGTGTAAAATCCATAACCTTATGGAAATGGTTTTGTTGTACTGACATAACATTTTGAAATTTTGATGATCTGTCATTTTTTAAGAACAGAGCGAAGATTAAAATAGTCGCGGACATGATTATTCAATCTGTGCTGAGATATCATTTTTCAATCCTTAAAAAATCTATCAATGTTGGATAAATTTGGGTAGTCACTATAAATTTGGATAAAAATCTGAATGTTGGAGTGTTTGAATCATTTTTTTGATGGTGGAAATGGATTCAACACCATCAAGAATTCTTGGGGCACCCAAAATCCTAAAGTTTCACATCTGTAATCTATATTTAAAAAAAAATCTACTGGATTTTGTCATAATCTTGCCTAAATTTTGATTATTTTTCAAGCTAGTTTGTGTTTTTTTTTAGACCACTCTGTCTGTTACCTATATATATATATATATATATATATATATATATATATATATATATATATATATATATATATATATTTATGGAAGGAAAGGGAATGTTGTATTTCTATTGAGCTTAGAGTATGCCCTAAAACTAGTTAGTTTTGGTAACAGTTTGTCTGACTTAACGAAAGTTTACAATTGAATACCCAAATATACTTGGCTAGAGTGAAACCTTGTTTGTAGTGGAATAATTCTAGGTGGTGTAGTTTTTCTTCAATAACAATAATGAATCAACGTGCATATGAGGATATCAGCTAATGATAATTGTCTTACAATTAATTTAACAACTAAATTATGGCAAGTCTTTTGTAGCAATCATTTAGCTTATAATGCAAATATAGTAGTTTTCTTTAAATGTTAACTATAAATGTTCTTTTTTTTATCCAAACAAATTAATAATAAAAAATATTATTATAATAAAAAATATCTTCATAGCCCTATATATTCTTCGTTTGTGTATATTATTATAAAACTATTATTATTCTTCATTCTAATCACTTTGATTTAATATCTATGTATAAATATTCTTGTAGTTATGTTTATAATTGTAATTTAATTTCACTCAATAATAACATTTATTTATTTTATTATTTAGTAAATTTATGATTAATAAATAATTTATATTAATATTAATTTGATAAACATTATGGAGACTTAGTACTAAAAATGTGGGTGGTTAATTGGATTTAGGATTTGAAGCAACTTGAAATTCATTCCCCTTTTCCTCTTTATTATCTGTACAAGAGTGATATGCTTGTTAATCCCAGTGTTTTTCTTTCAACATTCAACTATATTTGTTTATAACAAGCTTTTAATTTACTAGTAAAATGTTATAAGTTAAATTGTATTCTACTAAAGTCAAATGCACTTTTTCTAATTCTATTTTTTTTTGCAATAGTTCCTTTCCACTTTAATCTTATTCTTTGATCAGCTATTTTAATCATGATTTTTTGAAATAAAATAAGAGAAAAATGAACTGCATATGTATTATTGTTAAAATAATTGAAATAAAATAAGAGCAACTAAGGTTAAGGACATGAATTTAAGAAGAGAAAAATATTTTACCATATTAACATAAATACATATATGTTAATTAATTTTTGCGTATATATATGATTTGAAGAACAATTCATTATATATCATATATATTTTTTAATTTAACAACAAATTTCTATAACTCTTTTTGTTAGCAAAAAGTTTATCTTAATTCAAACCATAAGTAAATCTACAAAAATAGTTAGGAAAAAGTATTTCACCCTCACTCTTGCTGGATTTGTTGGACATAAGATATTAGAAAAGGCACACTAACAAAGGACAAGACAAACTAGAAGACCACATGAAAATAGGCTAGTAAAACAAAACAAAAAACCCTAGGATCTGAATACAACCAATGATCATCTATGAGTGAAGGAATTAACTGGAGATGGATTGTGTGAACTGGTGCCTGGTGATGGAGTAGGACTAAGCACACAATGCATGTACTTACATATGTTTTAATCAACCTTCCAACTACTCCAATTTTTTGTAGATCATCCTTTGTCAACAATGAAGAGTGGCCAATCGATCCTGCATATGTCGTTGTTCATTGCACTGCAAGTAATTCATGAAACCATTAACTGTGTTCATTTCACCATGAAAATCATGTCCAAGCTAGTCTGGGAGTAAAGTGATTTGTTGAAGACAATTTTCTAGGGAATAAAATGTATGTGGAAGTACAATTTTTCTAGTCTAATACACTGGATTCTTGTCTATCTCTTCCCCCAAATATCAATAAGCTAGGTGGTGATCTTCCCTTTGGCCACGAGGCTCTATACTGTGAAGAAGCCTACCATGTTGGTCCTTTATGTAGACAGTATTATCAAACACACACCAATTATCTAAAGCCTGCCCCTAAATAATCCAATCCCTCCAAAGTCCTTTTATTCTAGTGTCTTTCCAAAACCCAATATCACTTGAAAACTTTAAGCAGAAATCCCACCCATTAACAGTTAATTGTGACCAATGAATTTTCTCCCTTGGGCTATCCACTAGTATCCTCCTCTCATACTCACTCCAAGGTATATAGCTCCTTCAACCTCCCATCACAACAAAGATACCTTCCTACTAAATCTAGGGTATAATAATTGAAGCATATCGTTGAGAAAACAAGACCTTCGAACGACCTCCTGTTATTCCATAATATTCCTAGGATTACATATGGAGGAGGGAATATATACACCCTGAGTGTATGCTCCAGATTTCTAGGAAATAGAAAGAAAATTCCGAAGGCTAATGCAGCCTCGAACTCCCTAAAATTATGTTTTGAAAAAAATAAGAAAGATACTAACTGAGAAACCAACCCATCGAGCATACCAACATGCCTATAATCCTTCTCGAGTTCCCAAAACACAATAATATAAGACCAAAATCATCTACAGTACCAAAATGGCGAGCCATAAAAGCAATAAAAATGGAGGCAAACCCATAACTAAAACAAATGAAAACCAAATAGACTAAAATTCTTAGAAACGTTACCTGAGGACTCAAGACCACCATGTTGCTCAAGTTTTTTTCTCTCACTTTTGTGCCCCACATATGCCACCTTGGAAAAACCATAAATACGTAGAATACATACCGAGGGAATCTCCTCTGGCCCAAATCCCAAATTAATTTAATATTAACTCGTGAAATGAATTTCTTGTCACCACATGAATTTTCCTTAATTCCTTTCCAGATGATCACAACTCGAGGAGGATGGAATGGAACTAACAAATTTCCTACCTATGAAACTAAACTACCAACTCCTCATGTCTTCTTCACTCTCATGCCTAATCCTTTCCGATGTCACCACACAAACTATAAAGTACAATATATACTCCCCCATATCTCTAGAAGGATATTTTCTTTCATAAATCACAAGGTGTGTTTTACATGCCTTATTAATTTCCTTTCCAAATTGAAGGGGGTAGTGGGCCTCCCTCCATCCCTTCAATATTTTTATTTTTCACATCCATTGAGGAGGCCTTATCGTTTTTTAGAATACTTCACAACTAATCAAGATCACTCTGACTCGTTGATGGAGGCTAGGAAAAGGGTAATTCCTTGTTTTTCTCGTGATTACCCTAGTTGTTGAGCTAGTCAACCACTTAGTTCCCTGTCCTACAAGTGTGGTATTTAATTACATATGGGAAGAAGAAAATAATGTCTTGTAGGAATGATACCAAAAGTTATAACTTCAAAATTCTAACAAGTTTTGAAATATAGGAGCCATTAATAAGTTTCTAAGCCATGCCAACAACTAATTGCAAATCTCCTCTAATATATATTCTATAGAAACCCATTCTTTTGGCCAAGAATAGTTTCTTCTCTACCATAGTGAATTTAATCACGTTATTGGTGTCAAGTTATAAAGTGGAGTAAACAATTTAACATTTATTTTTTTAAACTAAAGTAGGTAAACTATGAGTTGAAACAAAAAATGTGTAAATAGGCTACTTAACTAGTCTCCTATGAAAAAATAAGGCATAATACAAATAAAGGTAGATCTCATAGTTGATTTCAAATTAAAGTGATTTCCATACTTTTAAATTCAACTTTTTTCCTTATTGTAACACGATTACAGATTCAACTAGATGCATCACATTTTCTTACGAGATTCTCTTTCTAAAGAGTAATTGTGAGATCAAAACTTATTTAACAATGTAAGAGAAGAGAATTCTAAGTGAAACAATTGTTCCAAGTTTTTTAAGAAAATTTACATAATTCAAATTTAATTCAAATGAAAAATTTACCAATTGAATTTTTTGATCACTAATTTAAACACATAAAAGTTAGATAATTCTAATGATTTAAAGTTAAAACACAATAAATACTATTCAAAAATGCAAATATAGCTAAATGTTACTCCTTGTCTGTGTTTTTTAATCAAACTAGGCTATTACATAAAACATAGCACACATTTACAAAAATTATATGTGATTATAGGATCACTACAGGAAAACACAACAAGAATCACAGGAAATTCATGTATTTATAGGACAAAAAAGTATGTACAATTTTGAATTATATTACACATTTATAAACAAGAACCATTCAAAATATAGCAGAACTAGTAAAATAGATAACAAGAGATATGCAACACATACCATGGGGGCCTCCTAGTGCATGTTGCTAATGAAATGCTCATAATATACAACAACTTGTGCACCATATCAGAGAAATCCTTCTTATATTAACGACAATTAGAAGCTTAATAAAAAAAGTTTACTTTGTTTATGGATGATAACTATAATATAAATTTCTCTCACTTATATCATATTTATAGATAGATTTTCATACATATATTTCAATTGTAAAATGAACTACGCGAAAATAGGGTCATTTAATTGTTTCAAGCTAAAAATAAAATGATTACACATAAAAAGTAGTGATCTTTCATAGTCTCCATTATATGTCATTAATTGTATATTAAATTCCCGGTATAGCTGACCAATTTCACCCTAATGGAGAGGATTCAAACAATTTTCATAGATGAACTACATGAGTTGCTGATTAGATATGCCCCATTTACCAACCATTGAATCGTGGGTTACAAGAAGATACAGAAAGTTCAAACATGTATTCTTCCATTAAATGAACATGTTGATCATTCTCCACGTGTCAGGACCGTATTAGCTAACGCGGACCTCCAAAAAACTTCGAAAAATTACAAGAATTTTGTATTTGTTAAATTCGTGTTATTATAGGAATTCCTATAATTGTATTTTTTACCCATTAGTACTTGAAATAAGTGCATTTTATAAATATATATGAATTCAAAAGAAAATATCATTTCTAGAAAATATGTTTACATTCAATTTTATGTTTTTATGTCATTTCCTTCATCAAATTGGTAAAAATATAAGGATTTAAGGTTTAGATGGTGGAAAACAGGGTAAAAAACAAAGTGTCCAAGGAGATCAAAACTTAGGCCCAACGTCTCTCCGAGACTTATCTTTTTGCATGACCCTTATGTAAGAAAAATAGAAGTTTTCTTTTCATAGTCTCACAAAATCTGGTCAAAATTGGAAACATGATTCCTTTTACATCTCCTGCTACTTGAATAAGGAGGTTCAAATTTATTTTTTAAGGTTCAAATCTGTCCCTCAACTTTTTGTTTAAGCCTTTAATCCTCAACATTAACTGTTTCTTTATTTTTATGTTTTTGATATTTTCATCATGCATATCTATATGATTTTGTTTAAGTGACCTATTCTTCTCCTCATTATTGTTGTCGCGTTCCTTCAAACTTTCATTTTCTAATTTTACTAATTCATCCACCTTTTCTACCTCACAATTCTTGCTTTATTTTTTATGATAATTTTGTTCTTTTTCTTCAATTTGGCCAACTAGGTGTTGAATTTTTAATCCTTAGGGTTAATTCCTTCTTCAGATTCTTTTTGGGGTGATCATTCTTCATAGGTTTCCCATTCTTACTAAAATGGATGGCTTTGTTCATTGTAGAACTCCTAATTAAATGGAGTGATTATTTCAATGTATAACTCCCTAGTGTAACCTTCTTCAATGTAAATTTCATGTTCTTTTTTAATTTCCTCACATTTTTCAGCAAGCACCTCTTCTAGTGCTTCCTCATACAATCTCCAGGATTTGGTTTTAGGTTTTCTAAGAGGTTATTTTGGTTTAGAAATATTATAACTATCCCTATAGGCATATTTCAATAATTATGACATTCCCATGGTTAAACTTCTACTTGTGGTTCATGCCCCTTTAGAACTCATTTTCCTATTTTTCCCAAACAAGTTTACCCAACAATTTCTCTAGCAGGTGGGGATTCTTTTTCTCTTGTAATTATTTCTCTCCCTACTCATATACCTGAATTTTTTCAAGTTTATATTGTATTTTAGGACCCTTCTTAACTTCCACATTTTCTTGCACTTGAGAATCATGGTTTACTGGAGTTTCAAGGGTGTTTTCCTTAACCTAGTCTTCTTCATTAGCCAAGTCTTATTCATTAGGGTTTTCATCATTGAAAATGTAACTAGTGTTGACATTACTAATCATTGTATTCATTTCAATATGTATCCTATGTAACAGACAAGAAAAGAAGAAATAATTTTTTTTTTTATAAAAACATGGGCTTCATGATCATTATTGATAGTCTATTAGGTAAAAGCATTTTATTCATGCTTCTAGGGGTTTTTAGGTCTCGGGATATATTTTCATGAGTCAATGGAGTCAACATTGTGTTTATAATTCCCTTGTAGGAAATTTTTAACTGTAAAAAGAATTATTTTTAACTCTAGAAAGTTCGAGAATATCCAAGAGTACAAGTCTGACCTGGGATCCTCAAGTCAGCCTAAACGAGGGAATTCGACCCCTTAAGAAGTCTATATAAAGAGATGTTGGACTTCATTTGGAAAAACACTCTCTCACAAGTTCAATCATCAATAAAGGTTTTTATCTACACCTGGGAAGGAGCGGAAAAGGAGAGCAAAGGTTTGTAAGAAGTTGGAAGGCTAAAATATCTTGTCTTTTGGATCTATATCTATATAGGGTTATTAGTTGTATTAGGAGGCCAAAATTGTAGAATTGAGTCACAGGGGGATGAAGTGCATAATCTCTAGCTGGAAGTGGGAAAAAAATTTCTATACCTCATTGACCTTAGGAGAGTTTTATTCCTCTAAGTAGGTCTCAAAAGAAGGTTTTATTATGGTTTCTAGGAAGCTACGGGAGTGAAGAAGTCGGGCCAAAGTTTCAGGTCGAGCTGGAATAGCTCGGAATTCGAAGTGGAAGGTCAAGTATTTGTGCTACTAATAGGATGAAGTTGCAATGAATAATTAATAAAGGATTTTAGGAAAGGGTCGACTTGGTATTAGGTAGAAGGAATTGGGTTAGGGATTGGGTCTTTATATCTCATTTGAATTAGATTCTAACAAGAGAATATTTTCTAGGCTTTCCCCTTGGAGGGGTTTTTACCTAGCTAAGAGCCTATGTATATGTGCTCTTTTGTTTCTTGATACTTTTTAATGAATATATCTAACTAAAGAAGTTAAAGAAGATAATTAATATTCTCAAGCAAGTATCAATGTTAAAGAAAAAAAGTTATAATTGTTACCACTTTACATTTTCTAACATGGTATCAGAGCTAAGGCAAGAAGGGAAGGAAATCGAAAGGACACGATAAAAAATTCTTGATCAAGGGATAGGAAGCTCTCAACACCTAAAAGAAGAAGATTGTCTCTTGAAGTTATCTAGTTAAAATATCGTTGGTAAAAGGCCATTGTAATATATGGTTTCTACATTAAAGAAGATACAAAATAGATCCATCTCACAAGGAAGGTATTGATCTCGTAAAAAGGGAGTCTATTTACAAGGAATCAATATTGGATGGAATACTAAAAAATTCTTTCAACAGAATCATCAAAAACTCTTTGAATGTCTTGAAGGCATCAAGAAGGTTGCAGATATTATTCAAGTATCACGTTATCTCATATTGGTTCAATTCATGTAGGTTCTTTTTTCAAGGAGAGAAATAATCTCATTGGTACTTCAAATTATCTATAATGGAATAAAAGGATTGACTTGATACTCATAGATAAATATGTAATGGGATATGTTACGAGAGAAATTATTGAACCGCAGAAATACAAGACACAAGAACTAAAAAGGTACAATAAGGGGGAAGTAAGAGCTCATAGGGTCATAGTGGAATCTGATGCAGGGGCATTAGACACTAGCCAGCAATGTAGGAAGTTTTGTCCACATGTTGTGGCTAGGAGGGTTCGAAAACATTTGAATTGTAACAACTAGGTGTCAATACCTCAGCTGACTGTTTCATTTAGATTAGTTAGATTTGTAGAAGTCAAATAGTTCAGTTCAATCCATCTGTCACGTTCAGTTAGTTGAATTATTGTAATTAGGGTTTTGGTTTCCTAAAACGGTCCTCGCAAAGGAACTGAAGAGTCACACTATAATGTATATAAATTGAATCCTCGAATGTATTGAAAAAAAAGAGAGAAGGAGGAAGAGAGATTTCTGCAATAAACTCTTTGTGTCAACAGTTGTTTCCAATTAAATGATTTCAGAGCCCATTTACCATTGTATTTTCTCGAACCGTTAATTGTGAAGAAATTGTTTAATTGTGAGACGATTGTACGCTGGTTCCGTGTGGAATCGTTGGATGTGCTGGTTGTATAAGTCCGCATTTCTTTCTATAACTCCTTGTAATTGTTTGGATAAATCCTAGTTGTGAATTCTGTTTAATGGTAATAGAAATCCCACTCAATAAAGAAATTTAAGTTTGTTTGTTGTTAATTGGAAATTATTAACTGGGGTCAGAACCTGAGTTAACAAATGGAGTGGATAAAAGAATAGCGCAAACCAGATGTACACCTATGGTCAAGCACTGTACCAAACCCGCGAGTGGATCTACAAAGGCGGATTTCCCATATCGCACCGCTTTTGGTGTATAAGTGGTATTTTTCGGTTGTGGAGCGACTCCATAGACCTGTTGATGCATGGCGAGGTGGACCCCCGGAAAACCACCGTTTAAAGCGCGCCATCGCACGTTGACATTCGTACCAGGATGCCGAGCGATATTGCTAAGAGCCGTTGATCTAGGAAAGGACCATCGGACAGTGGTCGCTTGCTGTAGATGCACGAATGATAAACGACGTGCGCGAACGATAAATGAGGTACGGTGCATGCGTTTGATTGGTCTATTGATTGTAGAGGTGGTGCCGGAGCCAAAGGATATTATAATTCATTTGTTTAAAAGGCGTAGAGTATTAGAATAAATTCCGAAAGGGTTAAACTTTGGTTATAAAGGTTCAGAGGTAAATATATATAAGCCAAGAGATAGAATTAACATTCGAAAGTGGTGAAAATATTTATTTGTCAATTTCTTTGAAATTGATAAATAAAGTAAAAAGAAGTTTAAGTAGACCACATGGCCCAAAGAACGGGGTTAGAGAAGGGAAATGCTGACAGAGCCACGCTATAGTTGACCAGCTCTCCGTGGGGCTGACTATCGGTTTGGTTGCATCGTTTATGGTATTCGAGCCATTTTTTTTTAGCTGATTTGCAGAGAGCTGACATGGAAATCCGAATTGGTAGAGGGGCTGGTAGAAGGAGACATGTTGCCAATGTAGAGGTGTTGTAGATTTTGCAGAGGTTCGAAGCCAGAGTGGATGCCGTGGAGAAAAGATAGACCAGAGATCCTGAAGACGTCAGCGAACCTGAAACAGAGGAAGCTGAAGAAAATGTTGAGATTCCTCCTGACATGAGGCTCCTTAGAACTGTTCTGGGGTCTGCAGTTAAGCCCGAAATTGAAGTGTCGAGTTCTGCAAGGGGAATGAATCCAGAGGAGCTGGAGGACTGGATAAATGAAATGAACAAGTTATTATATTATGAAGAAATAAGCGAAGATAAAAAGGTCAAGTTTGCAGTGAAAAAGCTGAAAGGACATGCTGCACTTTGGTGGGATGGAGTGCAGGCAGAAAGGAGGAGTGTTGGCAAGCAACCTATCAAGAGCTGGACCAGAATGATGGCTAAAATAAAAGGTAAATTCTTGCCTAGTGATTATCAGCTGACATTGTATAAGCAAATGCAAAACCTGAGATAGAGGTTGCTGACAGTAAAAGAATACACAGAGGAATTCTACAGAGTAAGCATAAGGGCTGGGCAATTCCAAGACACACCAGAGAAGACTTCCAGATATGTGAATGGTCTCAAGCTGGAGATCCAAGATGAGATTGGTCTTTTTTCTCCTAAGACAGTGGAAGAGGCCTATCAGATGGCCTTGAAAGCAGAGGAAAACTCCTGAGGAAACAATCTTCCAAGAAGAGAGGTACTTTCCGTGGAAAGGGAAGTCAGGGTGGTAGAGGAAAGCCTACTACACCCAAAGATGGACCTAACAGTAGCTCACCTCAGAATGAATCTACAGAAGATGATGCAAGGGGCAGAAGGGGTTCTTACAGTGGAAATGGAAGAGGAGGCAGAGACAAAGGCAGGGGTAGAGAGTTGAGGTGTTATAGGTGTCAGCAAGTGGGACATAAGCACTATGAGTGTCTAGAGAATGTGGATGTTGGTCCAAGGAATGTTGTTGTTGCCCAGGCTGGATAAGAGGCAGAAATTGAAGAAGAAATTATTCCAGAGAGGGGAGAATCATTGGTGGTGAATAAGGTCCTGTTGAAGCAAGCCAAAGAGGTCACTGAGCCTGCACAAAGGAAGACTTTGGTTAGGAGCATATGAAAATTCCAAGGGCTGCCAGCTAGTCATTGATAGTGGCAGCACAGACAATCTGGTTTCCACTGAGGTGATAGAAAAGTTGAAGTTGAAGACAAGGGAGCATCCAAATCCCTACCGGGTGTCCTGGCTGCATAAAGGGCACCAGCAGGTTGTAAAGGAGTAGTGTGAGATAGAGCTGCAAATGGGAAAATATAAAGATAAGGTCCTATGTGATGTAATGCCCATGGATGTGTGTCATATACTGCTGGGTAGACCTTGGAAGTTTGACAGAGCAGCAGTGCATGATGGCAAGAAGAACACTTACAAGTTGTTCAAGGATGGGGTACATCATACGTTGATACCCATGGAAGAAGGAGAGCCATCCAACAGAGTGATTGATCTAAAGACCTTGTTGCTGAGCGGGAAGGAATATCTGCAGCAGATAGAAGAAGAAGAGGTAAGATTTTCTTTAGTTTTCAAACCTAAGGTATTTCTTACTTATACAAAAAAATTTGATTCGCCAATAGAAATCCAAGAGATGTTAGACAATTACTGTGACATTGTTGTGGATGATTTACCTGATGAGCTGCCACCTGTGAGAAAGATCAGCCATTAGATAGATTTTATCCCTGGTTCAAATCTGCCAAATAAGGCAACCTACAGAATGACTCCCAAGGAAAATGAGGAAATCAAGAGATAAGTACAAGAATTGGTGGACAAAGGACTGATCAGAGAAAGTTTGAGTCCATGTGCAGTACCAGCAGTATTAAGCCCAAAGAAAGATGGAGGTTGGAGGATTTGTATTGATTCCAGAGCAATCAATAGGATCACGATCAGGTACAGATTCCCTTTGCCCAGAATTGAGGATTTAATGGATTGTTTGAGTGGTGCTAGATATTTCTCAAAGATACATTTAAAGAGTGGATACCATCATATTAGAATAAGAGAGGGTGATGAGTGGAAAAGTACCTTTAAAATAAATGAAGGACTGTATGAATGGATGGTAATGCCTTTTGGGTTGTCAAATGCACCTAGTACCTTCATGAGACTTATGAATGAAGTATTGAAGGAATTTATTGGTAAATTTGTGATAGTATACTTGGATGATATATTAGTTTTCAGCAGAACTAAAGAAGAACATTTAAGGCATCTTAATCATGTCTTGAAGAAGCTGCACCAAGAGAAACTGCTGATAAATTTGAAGAAATGCTCATTCATGAAAGAAGAGTTGGTGTATTTGGGTTTTTTTGTCTCTGCAGAAGGATTAAAGATGGAGCCAGAAAAGGTTAAGGCAACTGTGGAGTGGCCTTCACCCAGAAATGTTTTTGAGGTAAGAATTTTCCATGGACTTGCCAGTTTTTACACGAAGTTTGTTAGAAACTTCAGTAAGATTAATGCACCCATAATTGAGACAATAAAGAAGAGAAAAGAACCATTTAAGTGGACTACTGATGCAGAAAGAAACTTCAAAATTTTGAAGCAGAAGATAACGAGGAAGCCTGTTTTGATTCTGCCTGATTTTACTAAACCATTTCAAGTAAAATGTGATGCCAGTGGAGAGGCCATTAGAGCTGTGTTGAGTTAGGATGATAGGCCTGTAGCCTATTTCAGTGAAAATCTGAATGACACCAGAATAAAGTATTCCTCTTATGAGAAGGAATTCTATGCAATTGTTCAGGCACTAAAGAAATGGAGACATTATTTGATGTCCAGGGAATTTGTATTGTATTTTGACAATCATGCTTTGCAGTATATTGTACAACAACCCAAGTTGAAACATAAGCATGCTAAATGGGTTGAGTACCTCCAAGGTTTTAATTTTGTTTTGAAACCTATAAGTGGTCAAGCCAATAAAGTAGCTGATGCTTTGAGTAGGAGGCACATGCTTGTTCAAGAAACAAATTTTGAAGTTGTAGGATTTGATTTTCTCAAAGAATTGTATAAAACAGATCCATATTTTAAGGAAGCATTTGAGGCATGTAGTAACCCTGTTTTAACAGATAGAAGCTAGTGGATGGATTATTTCTTGCAGGAGGACTGGTTATTCAGAAGAAGCCAACTTTGTGTACCAAAATGTTCCATGAGAGAAAATTTGATCAAAGAGAAGCATAGTGGTGGACTTGCTGGACACTTTGGTATTGATAAAACCTATGAGAAGCTGAGTCATTTCAATTACTGGCCCAAGATGAGAGCAGAAGTGGACAAGTTTGTGAAGTGTTGCAGAATCTGTCAATATGCCAAAGGAAGGAGCCAGACTACAGGATTGTACACTCCCTTGCCTATTCCAGACAGTCCTTGGGACATGGTGAGTATGGATTTTGTTCTAGGATTGCCCAAGACTCAGAGAGGAAATGATGCAGTCTTTTTGTAGTGGACAGATCCTCCAAAATGGCACATTTTATTCCATGGTATAAAACTAGTGATGCCACCCATGTTGCTAACTTGTTTTTCAAAGAAGTTGTTAGATTGCATGGGTTGCCTAAGAGTATTGTTTCAGAAAGAGACACTAGATTTGTGGGGTCACTTTTGGAGGACATTGTGGAAGAAAATTGGTACCAAACTGAGTTTCAGCTCAACTTATCATCCCCATACTGATGGAAAAACTAAGGTAGTGAACAGGAGTCTAGGAAATTTGTTGAGAAGTCTTGCAGGAGAGCATCCCAAGCAGTGGGATCATATTTTTCCCCAGGTAGAATATGCATATAATGACTCACCAAACAGGAGCACAGGGCAGAGCTCATTCCATGTTGTTTATGGAATGCACCCTAGGGGAATATCAGAATTAAGAAACTTGGGAAAGGCAGAACTAAGGAGTGCAGATGGTGAGGAATTTGCTTCAGAGATCCAGGCCATATATGAATAAGTGAAACAACAACTACAAGGCAGCAGCATCAAATACAAAAGCAGAGCAGACTTGAGCAGAAAAGAAGTTATTTTGAAGTAGGAGATCTGGTCTTGGCACACTTGAGAAAGGAGAGATTCCCAAAGAAGCAGTATAGAAAACTAAAGTTCGAAAATATTAGGCCATGCAAGATACTTAGAAAGTTTTCTACAAATGCTTATGAGATTGAATTTCCACCTAATGTTGGAATATCTCATGTTTTTAATGTTGTAGATTTGTACAAGTATGAAGACGATGATGCAAAAGAAAGAGCAGCAGACAGGGAATAGATTGAGTGGAAGGAACAGCTACCTCCAGCACAACCATTGCAACCAGAGAAGATATTGGATAAAAGACCATTCAAAAGGACTAGAGGACAAGAGTACTTTCAGTACTTGATCAAATGGAAGGACAAGACAGGGGAAGATGCCACTTGGATGACTGAAAGGATGTTGCAAAAGATAGGAAGATCAGTGGAAGAGCTCATGGAAAGGAGCCCATGAAGAAATTTTCCCTCGGGAGTCTGATGCAGGGGCATTAGACACTAGCCAGCAATGTAGGATGTTTTTTCCACATGTTGTGGCTAGGAGGGTTCGAAAACATTTGAATTGCAACAGCTAGGTGTCAATACCTCAGCTGACTATTTCATTTATATTAGTTAGATTTGTAGAATTCGAATAGTTCAGTTCGATCCATCTGTCACATTCAGTTAGTTGAATGATTCTAATTAGGCTTTTGGTTTCCTAAAACGGTCCTCACAGAGGAACCGAAGAGTCACACTATGTTAAGTCCCTATATTAATAGTGTAGTCCCTTATTATGTTAGTGTAGCCCCACTTATTTTTATTGTTGTACCCCTGTAACCCCCATATTGTTATTATTGTGCCCTTACATTATTATTGTTAGGTCGGCTAGGATTACATTATGGCCCCACTAGGATTATATTGTGGCCTCATGGACTCCTATATATAGAAGGAGGTTTTGTTCATTTGTATCATCCAAGAATTGTTCATTTATGTAATGTATTGGAGGTTTCCCCATCGAAGTGGCTCATTTATAAGGCGTTGATATCTCTTTTCTTCTATTTTTGGAGCTGGTTACACAACATTTGGTATCAGAGCTTTGGATTCTAGGGTTTCGCTGCTCCAAAAAGGTCATCGTGGAATTTTCGCTATAACTTTTTTTCTACAAAGTTTCAGAAGCTGAAATTTTTAGGGTGTGAAGCCAAAATCCTGAGGAATATTTTCTAAAAATTTCAGAGCTTGGTTCACTATATTTTTTGAGATATGATCTGGGAAGTTAGGTCTTTTTTCAGGCTCCTAAATAGGTCATCGTGGAATTTGTGCTATAAATTTTTTTCTACGAAGGTTCAGAATCTAAAATTCGTATGGTGTGAAGCTGAAATCCTGAGGAAAATTTTCAAAAAAATTTAGAGATTGGTTCGCAATATGTTTGGAGATATGATCTGTGGAAGGTAGTGCTTTTTTAGGCTCCTAAATTTCATCTCAAAGAGGTGATCGTGGGAAAAGTTCAATAAATATCTCTCTGTGCATCAGATTGGAGTGTCGTAAAAAGTGGTCGCAAGTACACAGACTGTAGTTTATTTGATATCAATTTTAGAGGAAAAGGACAAAAACAGTGACACGTGGAAAGTCGTACAAGTTCGCTCTACTGAACCAATCCATAATTAGGTCATTGTGGGAGATTGGACACAACTTTGTCTTGGAGAATCCAAATCAGGTCAGACCTGTGGCATTCAAAAGAGGATTCAGCGGGCTATTTCATTGCAGAATTTTAGATATTGAAGAGTCACAATCACATATATAATCTAATTCCAATATCGAGCTCCTCAAAAGCAAGTAAAAAGTGTGTATTGTTTTTCCCGAATTGCATAAATCTTGTTTCAAACATCACTTTGAAGTGATTCCAAGGGCCTATTGAGCATATATTTCAGTATTGCGTTCTAAAATTCCTCCTAAAAATAATTCAACACCCACTAAGCCCTCAAATATCTATACTATGATGCATGAAGTGGAAGAATTGCAGTATGAGATATCAAAATTACGGTACCAAGTGCAACAAATTTCGATCTTACGAAGAGCAACCGAAGATGACATAGATGGTTTAAAAGAAGAAATGGAGGCTAATTTGGATGGTTTGAAGGATAAAATAATAGCTAATATGTATGATAAATTAGTGGAAGATGACATCGAGCATCAACAACAAGTTCTCCAACTCTCAAAGGATAACCTAAATTTGGTGCAAAATTTAATGAAACAACAGGAATATCAACATCACATCGAAATAAGTTCTGAAGCAGTTACAAAAACAAGAACTCAACAAGTACAATCAATTTCAGAGTAGCTCAGCAAGTGGAAGAACTTTCCTGTAGAAGATTCCACATGGGAGGATGAGAATTTTATACAGAAGCATCAAGAAATAATCAAGCGTTGAGAACAACACTTGTTTGAAGGAGAGGGGCATGTTAAGTCCCTATATTAATAGTGTAGCCCCTTATTATGTTAGTGTAGTCCCCCTTATTTTTATTATTGTACCCCTGTAACCCCCATATTTATTATTATTGTGCCCTTAAATTATTATTGTTAGGTCGGCTAGGATTACATTGTGGCCCACTAGGATTATATTGTGGCCCCATGGACTCCTATATATAGAAGGAGGTTTTGTTCATTTGTATCATCCAAGAATTTTTCATTTATGTAATGTATTGGAGGTTTCCCCCTCGAAGTGGCTCACTTATAAGGCGTTGATATCTCTTTTCTTCTATTTTTGGAGCTAGTTACACAACACACTATAATGTATATAAATTGAATCCTCGGATGTATTGAAAAAAAGAGAGAAGGAGGAAGAGAGATTTCTACAATAAAATCTATGTGTCAAGAGTTGTTTCCAGTTAAATGATTTCAGAGCCCATTTTCCATTGTATTTTCTCGAACCGTTAATTGTGAATAAATTGTTTAATTGTGAGATGATTGTACGCTGGTTCCGTGTGGAATCGTTGGATGTGGTGGTTGTATAAGTCTGCATTTCTTTGTGTAATTCCCTGTAATTGTTTGGATAAACCCTGGTCATGAATTCTGTTTAATGGTAATAGATATCCCGCTCAATAAAGAAATTTACGTTTGTTTGTTGTTAATTGGAAATTCTTAACCGGGGTCAGAACCTGAGTTAACAAACTGAGTGGATAAAAGAATAGCGCAAACCAGACGTACACCTGTGGTCAAGCACTGTACCAAACCCGCGAGTGGATTTAGAAAGGCGGATTTCCCATATCGCACCGCTTTTGGTGTATAAGTGGTATTTTCCAGTTGTGGAGAGATTCCATAGACCTGTTGACGTGTGGCGAGGTGGACCCCCGGAAAACCACCGTTTAAAGCGTGCCATCGCATGTTAACATTCGTACCAGGATGCCGAGCGATATTGCCAAGAGCCGTTGATCTGGGAAAGAGCCATCAGATGGTGGTCACTTGTTGTAGATGCACGAACGATAAATGAGGTGCGCGAACGATAAATGAGGTACGGTGCGTGCGTTTGATTGGTCTATTGATTTTAGAGGTGGGGCCGGAGCCAAAGGATATTATAGTCATTTTTTTAAAAGGCGTAGAGTATTAGAATAAAGTTCGAAAGGGTTAAACTTTGGTTATAAAGGTTCGGAGGTAAATATATATAAGCCAAGAGATAGAATTAATGTTCGAAAGTGGTGAAAATATTTATTTGTCAATTTCTTTGAAATTGATAAATAAAGTAAAAATAAGTTTAAGTAGAGCACGTGGCCCAAAGAACGAGGTCAGAGAAGGGAAATGCTGACAGAGCCACGCTATAGTTGACCAGCTCTCCGTGGGGCTGACTATCAGTTTGGTTGCGTCAGAATCAATCAAGGATTCTCTTGTTCCTTTTATGGTAATCTTGAAGAATTCCAAGGTAATATATGACAAGCTAGTGAACTTTTACTCAGTAAGTAAAACAAGAAAAAAAATGTCTTTATCGAACAAGTTATATAGAATGAAGAAATGTAAGGATGAGGATATGGTGTCCTTCCTCATGAGATTACCTAAGTTAAGAAACCATTTTAAAGGACCAGGGAGCCAATCATTGATTCTAAGGTGATGATATGTGTTCTAAATGCATTTCCACCCCAATGGAGAAAATTTTCAACAAGTGTCTACTCCAAGAAATATCCAACTCCCTTTGGTGAGTTATCACCACAATGCATACTAAAAGAATCAAGGATCAAGTTCAAGTATGAAATTGGATCATATGGTAAAAATATATCCTTTATAGCCCGAGTCCAGAAGATGAATAAAGGAAAGCTTGGAAAGTCCAATAAGAAAGATGTGTCCAAGGGAAATTTCTTCAAGTGTCAAGATTTTGGACATTACAAGAGACATTTTAAAAATTAATAGAACACTATGAGAAAGGATAGAAGTGCAGCTGATGTAGTCAAAGAAGTGGGAGAACCTAAGAAGAAGGAAAATAAGGAAGAAGTGAAGGAACTTTACTACTAAAAGAATGTTCATTAACTTATAGGTTCTTTATGATTTATCTTTACATGATATTTTCTTCATAAGAATAATAGGGTAGAAGGATATAGAATGTATGGAATTTATTATTTTTCTTAGTAAAAATCATCTAGGATATAATGTTAGAGCATTTTTCACATTGATCATGCAAATATTATCTAACATTACATTAGAGGTTCTAATATGTCTTATGATTCAAGAATTAAATTCATCGTGAAACGTCTTTCGTAGGAGCATCATGACAGGAATACTATATGTTGTATGTAATGTGGAAACTTGTTTGTAAAAAGGGATGAAGGATTGCAATGGGTTAGGATAAAAAATCTTTGTGAAATATATATATAGATCAATGATTGGATGAAATCATGGGAATGTATGGATAATATTCACGTGTGAGAATATTTTGGAATAATTTTTTTTAGAAAAATTATGCTTAAGTATTTATGATGTTGGAAAAGAATAGAATTTGACTTACTAAAAAATATATGAAGTATTATGAATTTCCGTAGAATATATATTTGATATTGATTAACATCTAGTATGATATCTGGAAGAATAAACATTGTAACTTGGTAATCAAGTTCGATCCTTGGGAAATATGATGTAAGAAGGAAATATAAACTAGATATGGTTGATGAGGATGTTGATGGAATGAGAAGGTCACCATAATGAGGTAATTCTATTTAATTTATGTTTCAGTTATATGGCTGATATATTATTGTTGGCTACCGAGAAAGGATGTTGCAGGAATACATTATGACAATTGAGGCAAGTTCCATTGTATGAAATTGAGGGAAAATAAATATATGGTACATGGAAATGATGAATACAAGGAGAGTTCATATTGGGATTCAAAGGTTATTTGTATGAGAATATAACCTAAAGATCAAGTAATATTACTTTAATAATGATATTGAAAATTGGGAAGGCCCAATACAAATCCTTCATGATTGAAGAAGAATGTGATGAGAAAGAGAGATGACCTAGATATTGACACATGAAAGAAGAGTGGAGATGGTTCCATAATACCTTTGAAAGAAGCAGGCTCGATGCAAGAGATGTGAAGGAAAGAGGGAACCATGTAGCTATTAAGAGCTAGAATTAGGTATTCTTTTGAAGACAAGTAGTAAGTCTTGGGGTGTTGGTTTCTTAGATAGAAAGGAAGTATAGAATATCCTCTAGTTTTGATAGAGAGTAAAAGGAGTCTCGTTAAATAATGTTAGGGATATATTCTCAATATTAAAGGAGAATAGGGATGCACCCTATGGTTTAAGAGGGAGCGATTTTTTATATGACATGTGCAATCTCTTCTTCAAGAGGTTAACAAATAATGTAAGAGGATTGGATAAGCATATATGGTTTCCTTGATGATTGATTATCCAAGAAAGGACAGGGGAATGATACTCTTTAAGTTTTTGAATCCAAGAGAGGTAGTAGTCCCATGGATTCGCACTCTCTGATGAAGGGACGTGAATCCAAGAGAAGAGTGGTCGAAGAGGACAAATTTTCTTTGAGGACTCAAGTATGGAGATCCAAGATAAGAATATTCCTAAAAGGACGTAGCTTGTAGACATCCCGATGGTGTATGTAAATTTGAGAGGTAGTTTGGTATCACACGTAAAGTATCCCAGCATAATGCTCTTTAATAAATAATGATCACCACATGAGTCTAAAAACCAATATCTTTTTCAGTTAGGCCTTGTGAACAATGTTGGTCATAATAATGATGATGCTTAAAATATGGCTTATCAATATGAATCTTCTCAATATACGATGTTGTACTATTTTTACAATTATGAATAACTCCCTAGTTAAGAGGGAGTGTTGAAAATGTACCTATTTTTGTTATTCATAATTGTTGTACTCATTTCAATATGTATCCTATCTAAAAAACAAGAAAATAAGAAAGAAAAATATTTTTATTAAAGCATGGGTTTTATTCTTATTATTGATTATATTATAGGTAAATGCATTTTCTTCGTTCTTCTAGGATTTATTAGGTCTTAGTATTTACTGTGATGAGTCAATGGAGTAAACATCATGTTTATAAGACCCTTCTGGGAAATGTTTACTTGTAAAAATAATTCCTTTTGAGTCTAGAGAGACCAAGAACCTCCAAGAGTAAAATTCTTCCCTAGGATCTTCAAGTCGACCTAGAGGAAGGAATTCAACCCATTGAGAAGGATATATAAAGAGAATTTGGAATTCATTTGAATAAAAAATCTCTCACAAGTTTGATAATCAAGAAAGTGTTCGATATGTAAATGGAAAGGAGAATAAAAGGAGAGAAAATGTCTAGAAGAAGTTGGGAGGCTGAAATATCTTGTCTTTAGGCTCTATTTCTATGAAACATATCAAATTATAGGGTTTTTGAGTTGTAGCAGGAGCCCAAAATTGCAAGATCGAGTTGCAAGGGGACAAAGTGTAGAATATATAGTTGGAAGAGGGAAAATAATTGTCTATACCTCGTTGACCTTGGGAGATTTGTCTCTCTCTATGTCTCAGAAGGAGGTTGTATTAGGGTTTCCAAGAAGCTAGAGGAAAAAATATGTTGGGTCGAAGTTTCAGGTCAAGTAGGAGTAGTTAGGAAGTCAAAGTTGGAGGTCAAGTAGTTATGTTGATGCTAGCAGTATGAAGTTAAAAGGAAGAAGAAAGAAAGGACTTGAGGAAGGGCTGACATGGTAATATAGAGAAGGACTTAGTCTAGGGATTGGGTATTTGTATCTCATTTGAAGAAAAATATAATAAGAGAATACTTTTTGAGTTTTCCCCTTTGAGGGGTTTTACCCTGACTGAGAGCCTATATTTGTGTTGTATTTTGTCTCATGGTATTGTTTGATGAATATATATAACTAAATAACTGAAGTAATATATCTGATATTCACAAGAAAGTATCAAGCTTAAAGAAAATAATTTATAATTGCTTCCAATTTACATTTTCTAACATTCATGTATTTGTTCTTCAACCTCGAGCTCATTTCTTTGTAAGAAATCATTGGGGGTTTTTCTTGATTTTCTTAATTCCTCGAGAATAAGTATTTTTTAGTAATCCATGGTGATAAATGATTCTTTATTTATTTCCATCACACTTATCAACCGTAGTTGACATCTTCAACAAACTTTTATAGAGGAAAAATGGAAAATTATCTTTTCTAGCATTATCTTTAATAAGTTCAAGTAGATGTATATGGTAAAGGAAAATTATCATATTTCCTACCCTTGCAGGTGACATATTTCTAATGAAAATAAAAAATATCCACTCATGGATCCTTAAGCCATCTGCTTGGAACACCTTTTGTGCAGAAAACATTTTGATTTTACCTTTTCAAAAACCTCTTCCATTCTATGTTATTTATTCACTAACCTTTGAACAATTTATCACCATCACATTCTAATCTTGTAACCCTAGATAGGATTTCCTCTAAAACTGTAAGTGGCATGTCGCCATTTCTTGCAATATCTCTATCAAATGTATTAGAAAATTATTCTGTTACTGCTATGATGTGTCCCTCGAATTTATCAAAGAAATGGTCTAAACCTACCGTATAGAATTGTATTCTTCATGTAAGGAACCTCCCTAAAGTTGCTACATCATAGGTTTCAATTCGTACCACTCCTGTGGTACCCATATTTAACTTTTTCTTCCATAAGTTAGGAGGAAAGGTCAATTTGAATTATGGTAGGTGATGTAGGAAACAAAATAGAAAAACTTGGCTTAGAGGATTTAGGATGACAATTAGATACAAAATGAAATAATCCAAAAGAGTGTTGTTTAAATGATAGTTATATTTGTAACAATATTAAAAATATCAAATCATATTTAGGAAATTATTGAATTTTATGGGATATTTGGGAATAATGAGAAACAGTGAAGTTAAAAATTATGACTTTGAAATTATCGGTTTATACATTAAAATGTAATGATTTTCTAAAAGGATAAGTTGCACGATAGGTTGTAGTATCATATAAGATAATGATGAAGACAACGTAGGATTTTCTTAGGTAAAAAAATTATTTTTAAAATATTTTAATTTTAATAAATAAATAAAAACAAGTAATGTTACTTCATTACCATTTTATGAAGAGTGTTGAATATAAGCTTGTCTAGTAACTTCATTCTTGACATGAAGAAATGGAGTAAAAATTTCATGCTGATACTGATATTTCTATTGAGGGTTTTATTACAAGAAAAAATTCTTCCTATAGGAATCCAAGACTTCAATATAGGAAATGGAACTCCAATTGTAGGAATTTATTAAAGTTTTCTCTTTGTTGATGTTGATTGAAATCTATGGGCCTCAACTCAGTGAGTGGCCTTTCATTCACAAACTGAATGAACTTTTGGGCCACTTGAGAATTCTTTTCTCTATCTTCTTTGGGTGATAGGATGAAGAACTCATAATGCTTGACTACAAATTTCTGTTCATTGATCAAGGTATGTACTCCCACTTGTTTCTCATCTATTCAATGATCACATACCATACCAGTTTCTTGGCTTGCGGAAGAGACACGTTTATTTTAATATTTCACTTATTCTTAGAGACCTCTCGGTTTTTTTCCTATAGGTTTTTACTCATGAGTTATCCATTTGTCCTGAAAGTCTGAAGCTACTTTTCTTTCTGAGCTAAGATTCGTTCGGCAGTTTCCAAATCATTTTGTGCCATTTTAAGCTCCCCTTCTGAAAGTTGGAGTTCAGTAAGGGTCTTGGTGAGTTGTTTAGTGGGGTTTGGGGGATATTGAGGTACAATTAGTGCACAAAAATGTGTGGCTATTATCATTTTCAGCTCTGTTGGCTGTTGATTGAGGGATACTATTTCATTATTCCTCTCTATCAGTTATTTGGCCAAGATTTCCTTCTCTTCTTCCACTTGCTCAAGTTCTTTAGATTGCACATGCTCACTACCTAGCATCTTCGATTTGTGCCTCAAAACCTAGATTTCTTCTTGGGAACATTGAAGAAGTGTTTCAAAGGTAGCTTTGTCTTATGGATTTTCCCCAAGGTTCACAATCAACTCTTTGAAGCTCTCATTATTCATGTGGAGAGCCCTGAAGTTGGTTCTATATTGCTTTAACCTCATTACAACCTTCTCTAGGAACTTCTCAGCCTTGTTGGTATTCATTCCATTACTATTGAGCTTGCTGTACATCATATCTTCAAATTTCTTGTGGAAATTTATCTTATTTGGCAAGGGAACACCTGTCAAATCTAGAGAAACACCAAAGGCTTTGAACTAAGAACACACGGGAAATGACCATGCCAGTGGATCAATGAGAAATCCATTTGGTTTCTCTCTAAGTCAATAGCAGCCAAAGTTATGGTATGATATGGGACTGAATGAGATTCCATTAGTTGTTGCATCTCTACCCTTTCCTTCTTGTTTCTTTCTTCAATGGGATTTCTAATAGGCCAGCTTGACTTAGTAATAGTTTCACTTCCCTTTGAACCTCAAATGCCTACCACTAAAGAGGCCGAGGAAAAAATCTATAATGGGTCCTCCAAAGTCACTTGGAAACGTTGTTGATCTGGCCTTATTTCCACTAACCTAGTCTCAAGTTCATCTTCCTCTATCTCTTGGTTTTTTTCCTTTTTACTAATGTGTACATCCTCCATCTGTTTATCTCTAGTTTGATCTATGGTCCTCTTATGTGCTTTGACCTTTGCTGCTGGAGTCTTGATCTCCATCTTTGTGTTCATATGCCATGAATAAAAATTATATTTCCATTTTATCTCAGGCCTAGATTCATCCTCATAACTTGAAGCCTTTATCTTCTCTCTTATTTGGTATATGACACCATGAGGGTAATAATTCCATACATCCCCTAGATCAAAATTCATATTTTTTAGTAATATTTTAATTTCCTTGAATACCTACCTGGAATTGATAATAAAAGGCCCCACGAGCCTTCCCAGTTTAAACATATATCTCTTGTTAGCAGGAACAAAGTGGACTTGGTCCACATTAAGAATCTGTCTGATGAATTGCAGAGTGAAAATCCTCATGGGCATGAATATATATAAGTGGTAAGGATGGATCTCACACCCATAGACCATGAGTTTTGTGTAATCCTAAAACAGGTACTAATCCCCTACCGTAGTGTCCATTGTAATCTGGAGAATATGTTTTTTTTAGGGATAATTTTTTGGGGGGGACACCATGGATAATATTATATGAAATGTCCATATAAGAGGATATAAACTAATAATAACCATCAAAATATGGTCTCTTCCTAACAGAAACATCCTAGTCAACTGCAAATTTCCTCTGTTTGTTGGAGGCAACCAAAATAAGACCCAAGAACTCAAACTCATCCACATGAGGGTACATAAAAAAAAAACAACAACACTGAATAATACCTAAAAAGGAGGTGTTAGGAAAATGGTGTAGTTGATCAAATGTTATGGCCCCAGATAAGTAAGCAGGAATATCAAATAAATAGCTAGGTTGCATCATTTGCCTCAAGAAACCTAAAGTAGCTTTAGTAGCTATATTGGCATCATGATCCCCCAACAGATGGGAAATTGGGGATGTAATGGGTTGAATGGGGTATGCAAAGAGGGTTATGGGGAAATTTTCAGCAATAGGAAAAGACTATAGGCCAGGGGCCAAGAAAATTTGCATGAAGGGTTTCTTATCATTAGCTACGAGGGTGGAGTAATGATAAACCAATGTGGTTTCTATAAAATGTTTGGGTCCAGGAGAGCTAGGCTAAAGAAGGGATTTTTGAGTTAGCTCTAGAGTTACTTCAAGGATTTTTCTCCCCAGAGGAAGAGACACAACATTTTTTCCCCTCTATTTAAGTTGTAGTCAACTAGTAGATAAACATGGGAAAATGGTGTATAGAGGGTGAAATTTGGTAGTATAATCCTAATTCAACCACCCAGAATGAGTATTTTCAGATAATGTGGCTACCATATAGGATGAAACAGAGGTCAGCGAGGTGGTAAGCATAGAAGGGGTCGAAAATTCATGCCTCCATGTCCATGAGAAGGTCAACATTGGAGGAGGGTTTGGCATTACAAGCCTTAGCGGTATTTGGATCCACCTTCCTAATACATTATGAATATTTGAATGATTTATAGGTGTATTTGACCGACTAGTTACCTGGTTGTCCTGGAGTGTGTTGAAAATGACGTTCAAAGGAGTTTCTGGTTCAACTGAGTGCTCGAATGACGTTTTTGGAAAAACGACTCGTGGGAGAGGTTGCACCAGGAACTAATATTTATTTTTGAAAATGTGAGGCGAGAAGGGTTTTTATAGATGGAGAGGTCAAAACGGTCAGCTACTGTAGGATGGTGTCACAAGAGGGAAACGTGGCTTGATGAGATTGGATTATGATGGGGGGGAGGTGGAAAGGAGCGGGGGAAAACAAGTTACTGTTTACCTTTTAAACTCACACTTGCTCGAATTGGAGTTAGCGGATTAGCCCACATGGTGCGCGGTACCCACCATTTTCCAGAAAGTAGGATAGTGGGAGGTCAGATCTAACACTTATCTCCCAAAATGAATCTAGGTTGTTGGATCGACGATCCCGCTGGTTTGAGTTTTCAACTTTGGTGAGGAGTGCTTACTTATCTCCTGCATAGGTTACCCCCTAGAAATGCTTCTGGGGGGTGGTCGGGCGGAAATGGACAACGATCCACCCCGAAAGTGCTCGAATTTTAATTGATAATGTGTGCCTGTGCAGAAACTTCTCTTTACCATGCTCCACTTACCCAGCTTGTGAGCAGTGTTTCTTAACCTCATACCTTATTCCATGGCTCTAGGGCCTTAAAATTACCCCCTAGCTGGTTTAACTTGTTTTTTTTAGTTAGGATCTTTGAATCTAATTTCTTAGCCTTCTTAGAAAATTGATGAAGGGCTACAACCAATATATGTTCGGATGGTTCGTGGAAGTCCCATACCTGGTTGGTTTATGAATTCATTAATAATAGCTTTTTCTCCTTGGTATTTCATGTGTAAATGTATTGGCTTATATGTGGATTTTATGGTCGTTATATCTATCTTATTTATGTTGGTTATATGCTAGTTATGAGCGTCTTTTATGAAAAACTTGATGTATGCCTCTCATCATGTTTTGATTAACAATTGAATGTGAAATGAATATATGAACTAGTAGATATGCATTTTTTGTGATAAGGAAACAATGCTTCCTTACGAATCCTAGATAATTATGAGACCCCTATGATTATCTTTTCTATGACCTATAGATTACATATTTGTGACATGTTTGACGAAATACTTGTCATGGATAATAGGGGTCAGATCAAGTACATGTACCATGGATTACATTAGTAAACTTATTCTTTTGTTATTTAGAATTTTTGGGACTTTCATGAAGTTGTGGGTAGTGGCCTGAGATCTAGCCCTGAAAAAGTGGCTCAGAATTAGGGGTCATTGGCACAGAACTGCCTGGAAAATTCCAAATTCACTAGCATGCCTTGCTCTGGGAGTGACTGGAAGTCCTCACTCACATGCATGGATTTTCATGAGAGTAGTTGAGGGTCCAGATCAATAAATTCTCAAGTTGCCTAAGGTGTCGATCACTTGCAAGGGTTGGTTGGCTGAGGAAGGTTTTGTAGCATGTGTGAAAGGTCAAATTAATTTTTTTTTCTCAATTACACTTCCTTAATTGTACATGGGGATTTGAATCACATCATAGTATCTTCTCATCACATGTTTTCCCCAGTGCACCAACTAACTGGGGTGAGTGTGGGAGGAGGGTGTTACAATGTTAGATATAATGAAAATGATTCACCTTTAGCATTCTTGAGCACTTGGTGTTTTTTAGCAATTAAAATAGTTTTTTTTTTAAATGAAATAGTACCATTTCGTGCAAAATATATTAAAGTTACATTTTCGAATTTACTTTCATGTAAACAGATTTGGGTTTCTTCCATATTCTATATAGTAGAATAAGCTATGTTTCAGTCATATATTTTCTTGCTAATATAAGCTAAGTGGTTTACTTCTTACTTGAATTTACGAAGTGTTCTTTGTGCATCTTGTTTCACTCCATTGCTTCAGATCATATTAAGTAGAAAATTGTGCACTATGTATGTAACACACCCTTCCCACATATACCCAAGTAACTGGCCAACCATGGTAAACATGTGACAAGAGGCTACTATAGTGAGATTCAACATCCTAGGTGAACTTAAGGAAGTGGAACTCATGGAAACACCACATACAAACCTTGTACAACAAAAAAAACACCCCAGGAGGTAACCCAACCATTCTAGCCTCTTCCCCTTGGGTGACACTTACATGTTGACCTTTTTAAGCCATAGAAATAGGTGCAGGCTTGCATGCAAACGTCCAGGAGGCTATAAACACAGGAATAACACTGCATTCCAGCATCCACGACCCCAATTCCTCAGTTCTGTGCCGGCGTCCTCGTGAATTGATCCACCTTTTCAAGCCTAGAACCAAGTGCTCTGCCTAGAACTTCATGAAAATTTTAGAGATGATAAATAACAACAGGAAAATGATACGGAAGAAATCACATCAATCCAAACTCATCTAGACCTCTCCAAGGCATGACAAGAATTTTGTCAAACATGTCACAAACATGAAAAATATAGGTGCTGAGTCTCAAAAGTGTTTTCCATATTCATACATATTTCCATTATGTCATAACCATTTAGCTTTTATTTCATAGCCATCTGACCTAAAACCCTACATCAAGTAACCATTTTCATAAATCTATGGGTTAGGATTCTTGTTTTCCAAAGTTATTTATTTTATGTATTTAAAGTGAATTTATGATTAGAAACTAGAAAATTAACATAGTTTCATATATCTAAATATGTGTTATGAGTTTTGTGACATGTGTAGGTCAAAAGGAGACTTCTAGAAGACCCTTATGTGGCACTCTGAGGCCAAATTCGAATTTGGTTGGAGAAGATTATAGGATCAAGAGGGTATGTGTCTCACTTCCTTGTTGTATTGAAACTCTAAGAGGATATGTGTCTCATTTCTTAGTTGTGTTGAAACTCTAGAAAGACATGTGTCTTATCATTTCCTATTTTGATTGTAACTCTAGAGATGGAGGGAGAGATTCATGGACTCCCATTAATGAGATGACTCCTCATATTTTGTATAAATAGCAGAAGCTTTCTTTTATCATAGGTAATGAGGAAGTAATGAAAAAGTAGTGAAAAATAGGAGAAGGAGAGGAAGGAATAGAGAAGTATTTTGTATCAAAGTTTAAGATGGAATGGGATGTAGATTTGTGAAGTTTTTCAATAAAGAAGTTCCTTGATGGTGTTTTGATTACAATTTTAAGGAGCTGAAGAAGGATTGTGCAGAGGGCCCCTGCACACGCCGAGGTTTTGTTTATTGCTGTATCGTTTCATGCTTTATTTCCTTACGTTCATTATGCCATAGTTTTTGTTACAGATTAGAGTAGGCAGCCCAGGCATTTGCACATAGTTTTAGAATGACTAATGACATGGAATCAGTCTTGTCCTTCTGCTGATTTATTTTTCCTAGCTTTTAATTCTAGCACTGTTTTATTTATTTCAATTTTGTACATTTGCTTTATTAGTTAGATTAGATATTAAATTACTCATGTCATTATCAGTTACCTCTGAAAGCCATAGCGAGACTAATGGTGAGGGATTGAAGTATGAGTGTGTAGTTTGATATTAGTTTATTTTTCTGTAAATTAGATATCAGATTACTCAAGTTGTTTATGATTACCTCCGAAAGCCATAGCGAGACTAATGGTGAGGGATTGAAGTATGAGCGTGTAATTTGATATTAGTTTATTTTTCTGCAAATTAGATATCAAATTACTCAAGTTGTTTATGATTACCTCCGAAAGCCATAGAGAGACTAATGGTGAGGGGTTAGAATATGAGTTGATGTAATTTGATTTTAGCTTTACTTTGCTTGAAATTCTTAGATTCCTTTGAGCACAGTTTCTTTTGTATTTAGACAGCAGCAAGGGTAATGAGTTTCATGATCAATAGTTCACTATTTGTTTGACTAGTATAGTGGCACATTTTCATTTTTTTTTAGGAATTAATTTGTCATTGCATGTTTTAAAACCCTTTTGAAGTTTGAAGTTTGGGAAATCATTATAAAGGACACCATTGCCTTGAACATTTATATCCATACTTGTCTTTTAGAATTTCCATCTCAAATTAGGAAACCAACCAAGATAAAAATCCCCAAGATAAATAAAAAAACCCAAAAACGACAAAAAAGTAAGAGATAGGTTATCTTGCACATATAGTGTGTCACACTTCGTCAGCGTACGAATCCCGGATTGACAAATTAATGTAGCAATTTAGGACACTAAATTGACCAAACATTTTGGCGCCATTGCCGGAGAAGTGTAACTAGGTAGCCTTATTTCTTACATCTAAAAAAAAATTAATAATTCTTGAGTATGCTCTCCTCCTGCACTTTGTGTGATCTAGAGGATCAGAAAAAAGATTGTTATGTAAAAAAAAAAAAAATTAATAATTCTTGAGTATGCTCTCCTCCTGCACTTTGTTTGATCTGAAGGATCAGAAAAAGAATTGTGATGTGAGAAAAAAAAAAGGAGACAAAATAAACTTCATCATTTCAATTGATTTGTTTTCATCATTTCATTTGATTTAAAAAAAAAAGAAAAAAAAATGAAACCCAACTTCTTTGATAGGTTCAGCTGTCCAAGATTGACTGGTTATGGTCTGTAGTGGTCCTCAAAACACTGTATCCTGTTTTAATAAGATTTTGCAACCTAGCTGCGGAATGTGTCCTAATTCCGCAGCTAATTGTGAATTCCGCAGCTGATTTCAAGGTTTAGCAGGTTACAGGCATCCAATGAAGAAACTGACTACATGGGCATCTCCAGAATTGTCCCGACATGCATCCTATCCTAGTCGCCTAGCCCAGACTGATAAAAAAAATCAGTTTAAAACCTCAGTCAAGTCCTATTTTTAGCATGTTTTTCTTAAAGTCTTTGCTGCCATTAATCCTTCTTATAAAAATTTACAATCTCAGAAAAAAAAGAAGAAGAAGAGAAAAAAAATGTATGGCTATCTTCAATCCTAGCTTTCAATGTGGCCTCAATAGAAAATCTGCATTCCTGTTCAAGCTTTGGCCTGAAACAAACCTGCAAAAATTCATGAGAAGAAAGAATCCATTTTAAGAAAGTCTCTGAACGGACCACCAAAATTAGATGAACAAACCAAACGCTTTAGCTAACAGGTATGGACTTTCATGGGCAGTCACTACTTCAAAAATGCTTAAATCTCCATTACCGAATCTATGTTACCAAAACGGGATCTGGAATCTATCACTTGGCTAAATACGTTCCTTTTGATTAAAGAAACTATAGATTTAGCAATTAAACGAAAAGAGATCCACGTTTTCCAAAGGAGTTACCAGAGAATTTTCCATATAATAATTTGATTACAAAGGTTTTGCATCATCATTTGACCATAGGTTCTTTTGGAAGACATTCCCAACAGCATTACTGGAAGATTCAACACTTTGCAATGATCGTATTGTTTTTTACAGCGACTTCTTAGTTTGAAAGAGTGAAGCCTGGGCAGTAGCATTTATAATTGCAACAACTTCTAATCACTGCAGCATTTTGATAATCTGCTATTAGGAACCTTGATCGCTCAGCTGCTTTTCTTCTTCATCATTACAATGGTTGATCGACTTGCTTCCTTTCTTCTTCCTCTTTTTGCAACATAAGAGTTCAAATATAAATCAAATGCTTCAGTAACACTCATGAACTCAATGCATATAACAATAGTTGAACCTATTCCACCAAAAATTGATTTTTTTGTTGTTGCTGAAGCAGAAGCCAGAAAAACGCAAAACAGAGAAAAACGTCAAACTTTGAAAGCACGATGTGGCCAAACAGAGGTGAATTTGGAAAAAATAAAACATGGGTTTTTTTTCCAATAGGGTAAATTAGATAACCCAGAAATAGTTTTATGAAATTCATGGCAATCTGGGAGAATATCTCGGTCCTTTGAAGCCCATTTTTGCTTGCCGCGTGAAAAAAAAATGGAATTTCAATAATGAATTGACAGTTGATTAAATTCGGCTACTTCCAATGGTATACTAATAATTAAATGCCTTTTGCCACCCGTCTAACACCTCCTCTGCCACTTCCCGATTAATAACAATTCTAATTGGAAACGGCTCTTTGCTGATAAACGTAACACCTGTTAACAGCAGTTCTAATTGGATACGGCTCTTTGCTGATAGATATAACACCTATGAACAAAAATATTAATTGGATACGCAACCAACCAATCGACGTGACATGGAGCTTCTTGGCATTCGATGCAGAGGCCATTTGAAAACTCACTCACATTCTGTTCATGTATATTTCGTGTGAGTTAAACCCAGATTTTACTACGGTCCAGGCTGTTGTCAATGTAGTTCCAGCGAATAATATGCACCCTGTTACCATTAATGTCAAACATGGCATTTATAAGGAGAGGTGAAATGTTATTATCAAGAATGACCTTAGTATCCTTGATTATTTATCGAACTTTATCTGCTGTTTGTATGGAAAGCTCGGGACTTATTAACACTGGCATTTTCAGTTAGAAAAGGGATCAACATCATTTTGGTTGGTTTTGTTTCAATTGAAAATCTCCATTTTAAAGATGAATCACTTACTTATAAGGTTGCAGAAACCCCATAGGAAAGTAAGGAAAAGATAAAAAGCTATGCACGACACACGTATCCAAATATGTTTAAAACTAATGGTTGGTTGTCTTTTAACTACGGAATGCAGCCTGATTCCGCAGCTAATTGGCAATTCCGCAGCCATTTTATTACTTCTATAGGTTATAGGTGTCAAGAGACAAAACGAGCCACATGGGTAGCTGGGAAAATGTCAGTACATGGATGGTGTCCTATTCATTTGATCCAAGTCGATGAAAAAGACCCTGGTCAAAGGGAAGTCAAGTTGTGTGTTATCACTAAGTTGCCACACTCAGTCGCTGCATGTAAAAAAAAAAAATAATAATAACAATAATAATTTTGAATCAATGAAATGAATAAGTTATTTGCTTACTTTTTCTGAAGGTATTGATTAATTTTGGACTGATGATGAAAGATGAATGGCTAAATTTTTATTCAATATTTTTCGCTACAGAAACCATCGACATTCTGCAACTAAAGTCCAATTCCGCAGCTGTTCTCCAATTCCGCAGTAGAAAAAAACCTCATTGTTCAAATCAACCTAACTTTCTCGTACAAAATCAGATTTTGATGATTTAAGTATCATTGGAAAGGTCTCAACAAGATCTACACAATGAGAAATCCATCATTAGAGTTTGAAATGATAAATAATGAAATAAATTGCTGAAAATAAGCAACATTCAACTTGAGGCACTAATTCCAAACATGTATAAATTCTTTTGATTTTTCCTTTGAGAACTTGTTTCATTAATACAAATTCTTAGTTTTGTGTGTAAATATCATAACTAGAGAGATTGATCACCTCTCTCCTTTGATAATCTTACATTCCATTGCAGAAGAAGTATTATTTTTTTTTGCAGGTTCCAGGAGGAAAGACAAATGACTACAAGACAATGGTGTCTCTCTAAGAGACCAATTTGTTTCATAAGAGGATAATCAGCAACAAAGAGGAAATATGTTGATGTAAAATCAGATCCAAACATTTGAAAAACTTTCAGATACTATTGTCTCCATCACATCCATACCTCATAATAAACCATTCACCTCATTTCACTTCATATTTTCCATTTACATTCACATCCACTTTCCATTTCTTTTTGTCCATTCATAACCACAAATAAAAGCAAGAGGCTCATTCACATGCTTATTTCCCATTGCCATTTCTACTCCCCATTGCCATCTTCCATTTTTATCTTCCATTTCTTGTCATTTTCATTTCGCAAATAAGCCCTGCTTCAATGCAAATTATTGAGTCCATAGTCCTTTGAGTCTAAGTTCTTTGTAAAAACACCTTGAGGCTTGCATGCCTTAATGGCAAGTTCTCATGCTGACAAACAATGGGAATATATTAATGTCTCTTGTTCGTCAGATCTTCTAGGTGACTCGACATCAGCAAAATCATTCGTACCTAGCAAGATGTGTTTGAGCATCTTGACTCTCATTATCATCAATGGTGAGAGTTCTCGTGTTGACTAGTGGCATCCATTAATGGCCACTAAGTCAACAATTTCCTACTATGTTCGACATCAGAACATCTTTTCACATAGTAGGAATTATGCAAAGAGTTTTGAAGACATGAAGACTATTATTTTCAGTATTTTGGAGCAGATTCAACAAGTTTTAGTAGAAGCAATAAAAAGTCATCTTATCTCTTTATCCATGACTCCTCTTGTTCAGCCACTTGAAGAAGAATATGATCAGAATTTTGCAACCACCAAACATACACAACTCATCCACATTTAAGGTAAGTGAAGGTATGTTGTTTTCTAATTTTTAGTCATGTAATTCATTAGAATGCTAAAATTGTAACTTTGGAAAAATTCCTCGCTCCCTTTTTCACATTGTCATATCTTTAGTTTGGAGGGAAGGGACATCATTTCATATCCACATGTCATACACTATCACACATTTTCATTTCATTTCCACCCACATATACTTCCCAACCAACTATTTTTGCAACATGATCCAAAAGATTATATGCCTTGCAAATGATCAATTTATTGATGAAGTAATTGATTCTAAATGTTTTCATGAACTTTGATGCACCAAAGAAAATAAAGCATTGTTACACAAGAACCATTGCTCAAAAAAAAAAAAAAATGTTGCAATCAAATGTATTATACTTTGCCAAAAAGGAAAATATCAAGAAGCAAAGTTTGGAAGGAATCTATATGAGTCAAAACTCATAAAAGATCAACTAATGGACAAATGAATCATTGCAATAGTTGCATGAGGACATGCAACAACTTCAGTTGGGGGGTATGTCGAGTCTCAAAAGTGTGTTCCATATTCATACATATTTCCATTATGTCATAACCATTTAGCTTTTATTTCATAGCCATCTGACCTAAAACCCTACATCAAGTAACCATTTTCATAAATATATGGGTTAGGATCCTTGTTTTCCAAAGTTATTTATTTTATGTATTTAAAGTGAATTTATGATTAGAAACAAGAAAATTAACATAGTTTCATATATCTATATATGTGTTATGAGTTTTGTGACATGTGTAGGTCAAAAGGAGACTTCTAGAAGACCCTTATGTGGCACTCTAAGACCAAATTCGAATTTGGTTGGAGAAGATTATGGGATCAAGAGGATATGTGTCTCATTTCCTTGTTGTATTGAAACTCTAAGAGGATATGTGTCTCATTTTTTAGTTGTGTTGAAACTCTAGAAAGACATGTGTCTTATCATTTCCTATTTTGATTGTAACTCTAGAGATGGAGGGAGAGATTCATGGACTCCCATTAATGAGATGACTCCTCATATTTTGTATAAATAGGAGAAGTTTTCTCCTATCATAGGTAATGAGGAAGTAATGAAAAAGTAGTGAAAAATAGGAGGAGGAGAGAAAGGAATAGAGAAGTCTTTTGTAACAAAGTTTAAGATGGAATAGGATGTAGATTTGTGAATTTTTTCAATAAAGAAGTTCCTCGATGGTGTTTTGATTACAATTTTAAGGAGCTGAAGAAGGATTGTGCAAAGGGCCCCTGCACACGCTGAGGTTTTGTTTATTGCTGTATAGTTTCATACTTCATTTCCTTACGTTCATTATGCCATAGTTTTTGTTCCAGATTAGAGTAGGCAGCCCGGGCATTTGCACATAGTTTTACAATGACTAATGACATGGAATCAGTCTTGTCCTTCTGTTGATTTATTTTTCTTAGCTTTTAATTCCAGCACTGTTTTATTTATTTCAGTTTTTTACATTTGTTTTATTAGTTAGATTAGATATTAAATTACTCATGTCATTATCAGTTACCTCCGAAAGCCATAGCGAGACTAATGGTGAGGGATTGAAGTATGAGTGTGTAGTTTGATATTAGTTTATTTTTCTGCAAATTAGATATCAGATTACTCAAGTTGTTTATGATTACCTTCGAAAGCCATAGCGAGACTAATGGTGAGGGATTGAAGTATGAGTGTGTAATTTGATATTAGTTTATTTTTCTGCAAATTAGATATCAGATTACTCAAGTTGTTTATGATTACCTCCGAAATCCATAGCGAGACTAATGGTGAGGGGTCAGAATATGAGTTGATGTAATTTGATTTTAGCTTTACTTTGATTGCAATTCTTGGATTTCTTTGAGCACAGTTTCTTTTGTAGTTAGACAGCAGCAAGGGTAATGGGTTTCATGATCAATAGTTCACTATTTGTTTGACTAGTATAGTGGCACATTTGCATTTTTTTTTAGGAATTAATTTTGTCATTACATGTTTTAAAACCCTTTTGAAGTTTGAAGTTTGGGAAATCATTATAAAGGACATCATTGCCTTGAACATTTATATCCATACTTGTCTTTTAGAATTTCCATCTCACATTAGGAAACCAACCAAGATAAAAACCTCCAAGATAAATAAAAAAACCCAAAAACGACAAAAAAGTAAGAGATAGTTTATCTTGCACATATAGTGCGCCACACTTCGCGAGCTTACGAATCCCGGATTAACAAATTAATGTAGCAATTTAGGACACACTAAATTGACCAAACAATAGGTATAAACAACATAACTAAGCATAGGGGTTTCATAATTATCTAAGAATCAATAAGAATCACTCATCCCCTGTATCATAACCTACAATATAATTTATTTGATCTTAGGTATAATGTGCATTCATTTATAGGTAAAAACATTGATACAACCATACATAATCATTGTTAAAATACATGATTATAACTAGCATAACAACAACAAAAATACCATGGATACAACAAGAATAGAATCCAAATATAAATCAGTACATTTTCATACCAAATAATCAAGGAATGAGCTTCTCATTTATGAATTTAAAAACCAATTAGAGATGGGACTTCTATGTTCCACCCGACTATATATTGGATGAGCCAAATCTCTCTTCAGCCAATCACCCCCGTACCATATTCCAAGCACGAATATTGGACTCAAACTGAAAGAAAAAACCATGGAATCCTGAGGCAAAACCACCTCACCCTCATCAATAGAAATCAGGATTTACCGTGATCTACACCTGATCACTAGGCCAACATAAACATGGATATCCCTAAATTTTCTCCACCTAAAGCATGAGGAACTTTCCTTTGTCATAGTCTCTAAGGCTTTATTATGACCCACACTTCAAATTAGTGGTTAGTATGCCTTGAACCAATACATACTCTCCAAGCTTTACATTAATTCGCAAATGCGAGATTCTTTGGTTTGATGGAGTGCAAACCACCTCTCATGCTTTACCAGAACTCAAACCCAAATCACTAGGCTCTAAACCGAGGCATCACATAAAGTGGTTTTGTGTCATACCATTTGTATATCCACCTCACTCAAATTCGAATCCATCTGAAAATAAAACTAAACCAAAACATGAGAACTGCACAATGTTGTGGCTATTCGGAAATGGAAAGGCTAGGCTGAAAATAGTGTCACACATGCAAAAAACCCATGCCAAGATAGAAAATTATGACATGCAATACCATGCATTCCAGATCTAGCAAGGAAACCACACATGAAAATAAATACCTAAGAATTATCTAGTTGTATATACTTGATCCTCCTCTTCCTTTCTTTATCCTTCCTTATTCTTGCTTTATTTTTCCTTTCTTGGTCCAATGCCAAAATTCTCCAAGAAACTCTATGATCAAGTGCTCAAAAAATAAATTTTTCAGAATGGTGTGGAGATTGAATGATCACGTAGATCTCATTGTTCTGAATCAGGCACAACTAGTTTCCCGGAAAACTGACACAATAGTCTCCCAGAAACGCGTTCAGTTGATTTTCCCAAACAAGTAAATTTTGGCAAAAAAATGTATATTTCCTAGTCAGCAGTCTGTATAGCTGACTAGGCATGGTTGACTGGTCAAAGGATGACTATGCATGGTGGGCAAATATTAGTGCGCCATTTTTCAAAGTTTAATTGGTTGTTTGGTCGCATGATTTCATTGGTTAGGAAGGTGGCCAACCACATGCTACCACGTGGCCCAACCAGAGGCCGACACGTAGCAGCATGGGGGCCACCAAAATTGGTTGAAGGAAAAACCACCCCTTCATAGGATTTGAGCTCCAAACCTCCCACATAACAGCGCAATGCTCTAACCACATGGGCCAGAGTACTCCTCGTTATAACCGATAGAACAAACATTATAAAAACGTTATAAATGGTGGAGTTGTGGGGAAGGGGGACAGGGCTTAGTCTCGACACCCCCATACAGGTTTTACATACAGCCATTGTCGAGAAGTGAAGGCATGAAGGTTAATTTCCACCCCAAAACGCCACCATCACCACATCTTGTGACCAATAATCATCTAACCGCCGACGGTTCGACGGTTGCCAAAACTGTCCAACATTTTTATTTAAAAAAATTTAAAGCGCCAATACATTACGTTTAATTTTTCAGAATTAAGGAGTCATTGGTAAAATTAATGTTCCGACAATTTCGCGTGGAATTCCAGAAAATTGTTGCCCAGTTACCCAAAATAAGGGAAAAATAGAAGGACTGGGCCGGATTATGGGGAAATTTATGGTGTAGTTAATAGGAAAACTAGGGAGGCTCATAACTTCTTCTTTTTTTGACCAATTTCGGATCCGAAAGAGGCTAGACAAGAAATTGTGGGCATTATGAAGGTGATGGAACTAGTTCCTAAGCCATTTCATCACTATAAATGTATGTAATCACCATTTTGAGCACAATGAAAGAGGTCCAAGCCATTGGAAGCTGGACCAAGGAGACATAGCCCAAGACGGGTGAACTCCTTCATTATTTGTTGTGTTGTGGTTATTATTATGGTGAATTTGTATACTATTTCTATATATTTCAAACTTTTTAACATAAAATCTCTCAAAAAATCAATTTAAACAATTATAATTTTCAAACCCTCAAGAACAATTTTATTAAGATCTCATATAGATCAAGTTTGTTATCAGAGCTTTGGCTTTCTTTAGTGTTGTGAGGATTTAATTGTTTGCAAGTGTATGTGATTCCTACAAAGTTGAAGCTCATGAGTGGAGAAGAAAAAATTGTGGCTACAAGTCCTCAAGTTAGGTCAAGGATAAGGAGATAAATTTTTCCTCAATATCCACCAAAAATTATTCCTCAAATTGTAGTTGAAACTTCAACACACATGTCCCATGAAGGAGGAATTGATAACATGTCAAAATATGAAAAGACTTTCAGAAAATATTTCTTTGACATGATTGAAATGGTGAAGGTTCTCTATGAAGAGAGGAATTCAAGATCGTAAGGTGAAAGTTCCAAGCCTTCAAAAGGAGAGGGTTATTTTGGAGGAAAAGGAAGAGATGATGACAAGCCTTTAAAGGTAAATGTGACAAACCACCCTCTTATCCACCATCATCTTCACCTCCATCCTCACCCTTATATTCTTTCTATTCCACAACCATTGTTACTCAAACACCTCCACATACCCCAGGGGTACATTGTAAAACTCCCTTATTAAAACTTGATATCAAATTCGAGCTGCCTATGTATAATGGTGAAGTGAATGCTGTAAGAATTGATAATTTGGCTCATCCACTTAAAATTTATTGTAGGATCCAAAACATCAAATATGATGAAACAAATTTTCAGTTGGCTTCATTGAGGTTGGAAAGTGAAGGTTTGATTTGGTGGCATGAAAAAACAGAAGAGGATATGAAAAAGTATGGTAAGGTCTCCACCTCTTGGATAGATTTTATTTATGCACTTAGAAGAAAATTTTATCCATTAGCTTATATGCAAAAGGCTATTAGGGATTGGTAGAGTTTTAGACAAATAAAGGGTCAAATTGTGCAAAGATACACTCAAGAATTTAGAAGAAGATGCTTGATATTAGGTGTAGAGTTGAATTCATAAGACATTTCATTGAAATATATTGGGGGTTTACATAATTATTTACGACATACTATCCTTATGTTTAATCCTACAAGTTTAGATGAATTTTGTGTCCAAGCAACCCATCTTGAAGCAAGAGGGAAAAAAATTCCATGAGAGTGTAGCAAGAAACCATTCACAAGTGGAGAAAAGGGTAAGAACAAATTGAAAGGGAAGGGAAAGAAGAATGCATGCATGAAAATGGATGGAGAAAAAATAACATGCAAAAATTGTTCTAAAAAGGGTCATGATGAAGCTCATTGTTGGAAGCTTCATACTGAGATGAAACCAAATAAGTTTAACAACAAAGGGAAGTAAAAGACAGCTGCAACTACACAACATGACTTAGGCTCTGATTTGGGAGACACAACAAAGATCAAAACAATGGGAATGAAAGGTAAGGACATAAAAAGTACCAGCTCTTCAAGTTGTCCTAATCATACTCAAGATGATAAAACTAGAATTGAACTTTTCGATATCTGGGTTATTTCAAAGCACTAAGAACCGTTACACTCTTTGATAGTGGTTCACAAGAAAATTTTGTTTCCAAAGACTTAGTTAAGAAACTAAACTTACAGACAATTACTCACCTAATACCTTATCCTTTAGCTTGGATATGCAAGAATGAAAACTTACTGGTTATGAGGAAATGCATCTTTAAATTTACAATTACAACAAAATTTCTTGATGAAGTTGAACTTGATGTAGTACCACTTGATATTTCTGGAATATTCTGGGAAGCCCATATTTGTATGATACAAAATCTATTTTCGCGTGCTATGAAAAAAATTATCAATTGTTCAAAGATGGAATAGAGTAGATTGTTAAAGCACATCAACATAAACTAAATATTTCACTAGTAAATGTTGGTCAAATGAAGAGACTCATTAACACTAGCAAGGATTTTGTGCTCCTAATGGTCAAGAAAAATAATTATGATGAAAATGAAGATTTTCAAGGTTGTTGTTCAAGGTTAAAATCTTATTTGGTTGAGGTTATTAACCAATATGATGAGCTGTTTCAGGAGCAAAAATTATTTCCTCCCAAGAGGGGAATCCAACATGAAATACAATTGCAGCAAGATCGTACTCTTCCTAACATTGTCATGTATAGGATGTCGGTGATGGAAAGTGTAGAAATTAAAAATAAAATTCAAGAGTTGTTGGAAAAATGGATTATCAGGCTAAGTACTTTGTCATGCGGGTCACCTATTTTTTTTGTGACAAAGAAGGATGGAACATGGCACATGCATGTGGACTTTCGTGCATTGAATAAAATTACGTAAGGAACCATTACCCACTTACTATAATTGATGATTTAACTGATCAATTGAAAGATGACAAGTATTTTAGTAAGTTGGAATGAAGGAGTAGCAATCATAAAATTAGAATTTCTGAAGGTGACATATGGAAGACAACATCCAAATCAAGGCAATGTTTGTTTGAATGGCTTCTTATGACTATTGGTCTTTTCAATGATCCGACTACGTTTATGTGTGTAATGAATGATCAATCGAGGCCATTTCTAGATGATTTTTTGACATTATACTTAAATGACATCTTGATTTTTAGTAAATCTCGTGAAGAACATGTCATGCATGTCAAAAAAATACTTGATGTCTTGAAGAAGAACATTTGTTTTTAAATACATCAAAGTGCGAGTGTGGAAAAAAAATATTTAGTGTGTTTAGGTCACATTGTTGGAGGAGGTGAGTTGAAAATATATCCCTCCAAGTTTGATGTCATTTTGAATTGGCCAAATCCCAAAATAGTTATGGAGGTAAGAATATTTTTAGGAGAAGCCCAATATTGAAGGAATTTTATTGCTAACTTCTCTTCTATCACATCTCCATGGCATGCATTGACAAGTGTGAAGCAGGTCTTCCAGTGGGGAGGTAAACTGCAAAAGTAATTTGATGCATTGAAAGAAAATATTGGTTCAACCCAAGTACTTGCACTTCTAGACATGAGACATTCATTTGAAATTCAAGCTGATTCTAGTGATTATGCCATTGGTGTGGTCCTCATGAAACATGGTAAGCCTATATGTTTTCATTCGGAAACTTTTAATCGTGTAGTGATTAATTATCCTACATATGACAAGGAGTTGTATGCATTTGTGAAAAGTGTGAAAAAGTGGAAACACTACATGATGGGTAAGGAAACAATCATTCACACTGATCATTGACCATTGCAATACTTGCAATCGTAAACAAAGTTGCATCAATGAGGGTACTTTTGATGGATGGGTTTTATTCAACAATTCCACTTGATGATAGGGTATTATAAAGGTATCTACAATAACTTTTTTGGCATGATTTCTAGGCCTATTGTTAGTGACTCTACTATTCTTAAGCATAATTCTATTTTTCATGAGAGTTATGTTGATAAATATGCTTTAGAAAGTGATTTTAAAGGTGTATATGCAAACTTAAGTCAAGGGAACCAAGTAGACTAATTGGATTATCAAATGCATAATAACTTGTTGTACCATCTTGGTAAGCTCTTTATTCCAAAGGGAGAAAGAATCAACATCATAAGAGAGGCACATACTTCTCTTATTGCTGGTCATTTTAGTGTAATTAAGATGGTGGCACATATACAAAGGTATTGTTATTGGCCTCGTATTCTTGAAATTGTGTCGTAATTTATTAGAGGTTGTTCATTATATGTTGTTAGTAAGCCTAGGAATAGAAAGTTAGGATTGTACACTCCACTTATAGTACATTCTCATCCCATGGGAGAGTGTTTCAATGAACTTTGTTGGAGGTCTTCCTATGTCAAAGAGGAATCATGATTATATTTTTGTAGTTGTGGATATGTTCAACAAAATGTGCATTTTCATGCCATGTAAAAAGAAAATTACGGAATTCTTTCAGAATGTATGGGTTCATTTTGGATTTCCCACATCCATTTTTAGTGATCGAGATTCCCACTTTGTTGGGAAATTTTGGTCAAGCTCGTTGGGATTCATGGACATCAAATTGAAAAAGAGTACAACATTTCAACCACAAAAAAATGGTCAAACTTAGGTGGTGAACAGGATGGTGATACATCTTCTTCGTGGTTATTGCAACATGAATCCTATGTTGTGGGATGAAAACTTGCATTATATTCAGCATGCTTACAACTGAGCCAAGCACTCTTTAGCTCAAACATTTCCATTTGATGCATGTTTAGGATACTTGCCCAAATCTCCTTTGGATTTCATTTTTGGAAAATTTGTTGCTATTGATGGTCATAATGACATAGACAAAGCTAAAGGCTCATTTAACAAATCTAATTGGTGCATAAATTAGTCCAAGAATAGCTAGAAAAGAGCCAAGTCAAGTACAAAAGAAGGCACGATAAGCATCGTGTAGATCAAAAATTCCAATTCAGTCATGAATTTTGACTTCACATTCACAAACAAAGGCTTCAAGAAGAAGGTAAAAAAAAGAAACAAATTCAATATGCTGCATTCAGAATTTCAGAAAATATTGGCGATAATGCCTTCAGGTTGGATTTACATTCATATATGCAAATTTACATTGTTCTTAATGTTGATAACTTGAGTTTGTATGAGTCACCTTGGAATGAAGATCAAGGATAAAATGTTCGGATTCCTTCCATTGAGGGTTTTTCTCCTGAATACCTTTATGAACTACAACAAGACACCATTCTTGACAGAAGAACAAGGTATTCAATACAAGGGAATGTGGAGTACCTTCGTGTGGGGCTCAAAGGAAAAAATCCGAGAAAGGAAAAATGGATTGAGATTGTAAAGGTGAGGGAACAGTACCCTCATTTGTTGAAAAAACGAAAGTGATCTTTTGGGTTCCAAAAGCTTCTAGTGGGGAGGAGTGATCTGGTGCTCAAAATTATGCTAGAAAATGAAATTTTTCTGAATGGTTTGGAACCTAAACAATCACATATATCTCATCATTCAGAATCCAACACAACTCGTTTCATGGAAAACCGACATCGTGTGCTCCCATAAATGCGTTATGTCTTTTTTACCAAACACAAAAATTTTGGCAAAAAAATGCAGGTTGCGCAATCTGCAGTCCCTACAACTGACTAGCCATTTTTACTAATCAAAGGATAGCTATGAATGGTGGTCCAATATTAGAATGCCATTTGTTGAAGTTTCATTGGTTATTGGGTGGCATGATTTCATTGGTTGAGAAGGTGGCCAACCACATCCTGCCATGTGGCCCAAACGGAGGCTGCCACATGGCAGCATGGGGGCCACCAAAATTGGTTGAAGGCCAAACCACACCTCCTCAAGATTCAAAATCCAAACCTCACACATAACAATGCAATGCTCTAACCACATGGGCCATGGTGCTCCTTGTTATAACTTATGTCACAAACATTATAAAACTGTTATAAATGTTAGAGTTGTGGGGGAGGGTGCCACGGCTTAGCCCCGACCCCCCCATACATTTTTTACATATGAACGTTGCTGATAATTAGGGGTGTGGAGGCTAAACACTTCCCCAAAGCACCACCATCACTACATCTTGTGAACACTACTCATCAAACCGCCGACAGTCTGACAGTTACCAAAACCATCCAAATTTTTTATTACAAATGATTTTAAATGCGCTAATACATTATTTTCAATTTTTTGAACTCAAGGATTTATTGGGAAAATTAATGTTCTGATCATTTCACGAGAAATTCCAAAAAAACATCGCCTAGTTAGTTGAAATAAGGGCGAAATTGTAGGACTGGTCGGGATTTTGGGGAAATTGTGGTGCGGTTAGCACAAAAACTAGGCAAACTCATAATTTCTTTAGTTTTTTATCGATTTCGGATCAGAAAGAGGCTAGATAGGTATTTTTGGGAATTTTTAAGTTGATGGAATATGTTTTAAATACATTTGAGCACTGCAAATGTATGTAATCGCCATTTGATCATAATGAAAGAGGTCCAATCCATTGAAACCTTGACCAAGGAGGGATAGCCCAGGATGGGTGGGATCCTTTATCATTTTTTATGTTGTGGTTATTATTATGGTGCATTTTTCTGTTTTTCCTATAAATTTCAGAGTTTATTTACATCCTTTATGTGTTTAAAAATTAACATAAAATCTCTCAAAAACTCAATTTAAACACTTGTAATTTGCAAACCCTCAACCAAAAATTTATTAATATCTCATACAGATCACTCTAAGTGTTGAAGAGAGAGAGAGAGAGAGAGAGAGAGAGAGAGAGAGAGAGAGAGAGAGAGAGAGGGAACCATAAGGGTGAGTAAAGTCTTTCCAACTGATCCTCGCAATCCTTTTTATTAACGAGGCCTATATTTTCTTCATTTTCCTCCTCACATGAAACATGCAACCTTTCATCTCCCTTTTCTCCTAATTTCTATTATTTTCATAAATAAAATACCAAGTATTGCCTCATGCCTTTCCAAATCCTTGGTTATTTCCTTTTCCAATTTCCTTTAGCCATAATAACCGAAATGAACACCCACTAGGATTTTTTTCCAAACATTCAGCTCTGAATAAGTGTCCCATCAACCGTGGTTATTATTTTTTACTTTTAGTACATGGAATTTTCACTAAGGATGTTACAGAACCCTCCCCCGTGAGGGAACACCGTCCTCGGTGTTCAACAACACCTACAAACTAGCAAACTACTAAAAACAAAGCAGACTACCTATGGAGCTTCATAACACAACACGTTTCAGTATTTACAATGACCACTTTTCAAACACGGAAAACATATCATTTACAAAAGCTTTATAACACAAATCTTTATGGTATTTACAATAATATAGAAATATAGACATATACGCATTTTCTCAACCAAAAAATAAAAGAATAGGATGCCTTTATAAAAAATAAGGGAATCTAGAGGCTCACAACTCCACCCTCAAAGAAGTTATGGGATTCATATCCTTCCTAGGAATTCCAAAATCCACTTCTAGATTCAAATTTATATCCAATATCCAACACTACAATTATGTTCCACTTGTACTCTTTTTGAATAGTTACTGGCTCATTATTATAGTGCACACTCCCAATGTGCATAGCATTCCATATAACAATGATAATTACCAAAAAAATCCTTCCCTGACCCTCCCTTATCTACTACACGGCCCCTCGGGAAATCCAGTAATCCCCTTCCATGTAGTCACTCAGCTTCCAAGCTCTGCGACATCCCCTATCCTTGAGATCCATCCCTTGGAAAGGATTCCTCGCATAAGAATTTCAAACAATCAAGGTATATACCTACCTCAAAACAATCATACCATTCATATCATACTCATGGAAATCAATGGACACTATTGGGTACCATTGTCCCATAATGGCCTTGCTCCTAATGTTCTTTACGAACATATTGATGCTTTTTCCAATTCCTTTTGTTGACGCTGCTATTCCTTACAGTCAGTTTCAACCACCCAACCAAGAATTGCATGATTTCCTATACCAAGCACATAATTCCCATTAGACTCAAAATAAATTTAAATAATTTGAGATCATACCTCATTGGTCGCTCATCAATAAGGTACACTTTCAATCATTTTTACTTTCGGTCACAACAATTCAAGCTAGTTGTTTGATTAAATCATCATGTATAAACATATCACTTCTTGTTATCTCGAAACACAACCATCGTAAATTAAAATAATGAATTTCATGAAATTAGCATAAACCATAATCATAAATCACATGTAACCATCATAAGTCAGAATGACATATCGCATACATAATAAACAGAAATAAAATACCAATACTTATATTTCATCGGTCCTTACTTATGCCTTTGTTCTCTCTATACACACATCAGATTTGTTTCCATGCTCAACGAGCACCCAGTTCCTTTGCCTCTCTTCAATCATCTACAAATACACACATTTTTATCACACACATACAACCATACACAACATACACCACAATCAAATACATGCACATTCACAGAACATACAACACATACACGTACACCCGGTGTACAATACAACACAATACATATACCTGCACCCATCATACAATACAATACATATACAGAGTATAACACAATGAATACACATATCATGATACCATGACTACAACATGCACATACATAGTATTGCATCCCTGCAACACAACATAGATGACATACACACCATACCACATGTATACTAGTACCATACGAAAAAATTGTACACAGTACTACGTATACACAACATCACCTGCATAATGGGTGGACAACATCACATGTACACGACACCACCTATGCAATGTGTACCCAATTCCAAATGTACATTTCATCACATGTACAATGTGTACACAATACCACATGTACAAAACACCATATGCATGACATGTACACGAATCCACATGTACATGATGCCACATGCACGACATGTACACAACACTATCAGCAAACAACATCACATGTACACGATATACACAAAACCACATGTACATAACACATGTACAAGCATGCACACAAAACCATATGTACATAGCACCATATGTATAACATGCAAAAAACATCATAGGTACATAACACTGCATATACAATAGGTACATAGCACCATACCTACACAACACCACATATCCAACACGTGCACAACACCATATGCACACAACATCGCATATCCAACATGCACACAATACGATATGTACATAGCGCCACATATCCAACATGTAAATTGCACCATATATGCCTAGTGCTGCATATGCAATATACACACAACAACATATATAGAAAAGACATACACCATCATATGTACACAATACTACATATGTTACATGTACACATCACAATAGGTACAATCACTAAATATAAAACATGTGCAACATATACACAATAGTAGTACTACACATATATAAACCACACACTTACTCTACCAAGCAACCTTACTTCCAGTGTCTTTCCACTATTCATGCTTATCCCAACATGCTTCAAAGGAAACTGATTTCATTTCACTGATGTATCTCTCAACATTACCTATCTATAAAATAAACATAGGCATAGTACAATCATATAATATCAATTCATGTCCACATGATAGTGACCTTATAGATCTGTCAAGGCTACTATGCCACTTGATTACTCATAGCCAAGAACCTCTTCATGCCATTTACATGCATAATCAATCATTCCTCCATAAGAATGATCCCTGACAACACTGTCAGGTAGTGACATAGATACATAGATACATAAATATATTATCAATAGAATAAAACAATCATCATCCTGCCATATAACGACATACATACAAACGTATATACATATAAACATTTAGCATCAAACAACCATGATCCATGATGACCCTGTCAGGCACGAAATATGTACATACATACATGTACACATATATGCACACTAGCATAATCATGATTAGATCATAATTACCAGATAACATAAGGTAAAGGTTAGGAGAACTTCCTCATTTGTGCACAACATGCACAACATTGAGAACCAGAGTTCCAAACTTAGCCAAGGAATCTAATGCCTAGTATCCATTTACTTTACCTACCCTTCCATTTTCCATTTACCAAGGGACTCAACCAATCCAAGTGACTATCATATCCTTGCCTTTCGTTGCCCTTATACATGCACTAGGCTTCATCTAGGTCTTACATTACTTGTTGGGTTTCATCGAGCTCTCCTGGATCTCCATTACTTTACTCTTTCCCAAACCAAATCTAAGACTCTCAAAACATAAAAGGAAATAACAAAAACAAACAATAAGAAAACCATGAAAAACCAAAAGCAATACGACACTGCAACAAAGTGGCAAGGCCTTGTACCATACATAAACAAAGTTGTAAATCAAGCGAAAATAAATAATAAAAGATTGAAAACACAAGACTAGAAACAAACACAATGACTCAATCCCCATGGTTCCCAATACTTACAAAGGTAAGTTCAACCTGAGCCTTCTTCAAGAATTCAAGTCAGTCTCTTGCCATGTAATCCCCCGCATCATACTTCCATAAAAACATAACTGTTAGTGCATAAATAAACATAACAACTTTCTAGTTACCTTACCTTGTTCTACCAAACATATTCAATTGTAACTAAACACATCCATGCCATATCTCAAGGGACTCAAATTCCTGTAATCGATCCAACTATAACTAGAAAATAGCTATTATACCTCTCAAATTCATGTTCAAGAGTATAACACATATCCACATAATGTCAAACAAAATCAAGGTTAAGAATATTTCTTATATACAGAGCACTCATTCGCTTGGAATTAGGGTTTAAAAAAATAGCTAAGGAATTATTACCCAATTCCTTTCTTTTACCATTTACTTTGCTGCAATTGAGTCTTATCATATTCTATTACATCAACTGAATATTAGTTATATAAACAATTCAAATATTACCTTGTGATACTAATGCCAAGCATGTTTCCCTACGAGTGTTCACACATGTCAATCATATGTTCCACATATCAAGACATCATATCTAGCAATTTGACATCAAACTTTTCCAAGACTAACATCCATGTCATAATCAAACAACAGTCAAAATCATAATACTACAACTAGCACACAGTTACACCCAAGTACATATCAAATGTCTCAGCACATAATGCGTTAGTACAATCATCCTAAAGAAAGACCATTCATTTGTGCACTCTTTCAATCACATATTCATATCATGCAATTAATCAAAAATTTAAACAATCTATAAATGTACCATGTTAGATAAATCAAGTAGAAGACATAATACACACCAAACACTCAAACACAAAGTGGACAACGTAATCAACGAGTCAAGCACCAAGTAGACAACATAAGAAAATTGATACCTTAATGTATCTTAAGGGGAGGCTATCTTGTCTGCACAATCAATATAGTTCGCACGATATAAATTCACAACACATTAGCTCAAACATAAGTAAGATCATGGTATCCATAACAGTAACTAACTAACATGTTTACATCATAAATTCATAAGCAATTATCAAACAATCACATATGCACAGTCAATCTAGATTAGTACAACACAATATATCGACTCATACATGAACGTGGTAACACTAGCCATCATTAGGGGAATTTTGAGGTCTAAAATCGGCCTCCTAAGAAAAATGTACAACAAAAATAAACTTTATAGGAACCAATATGATTCGAGATGATAATTTCAACCATGGGGGATGATTCACCATTTTCTAAGTAAAAGGGTAAAAATATTAAAAAATAATAAAATAATAAAACTAATTTTTCAACTCGTGTTTTCAACTTATCTCCCAAAGTTTTTACTCAAATTTCGAGTGGGAGCACTCGTTGGATGAAAAATTGAATTCCTCATCCAAGGATTACCCATGTTACATACTTTCAATGGACCCTCCTACACGAAAAATGAGAAATACATTAAAAAAAAAGTTATTACAATCACATTTTTCATGTATTTCTCATTTTTTTGAAGTGGGACCCATCGAAAGTATGAAACATGGGTGCTTCTTGGATAAAGAATTAAATTTTGCATCCAATGAGTACTCCCGCTCAAAATTTGAGTAAAAACTTTGGGAGATAAGTTGAAAATATGAGTTGAAAAAGTAGTTTTTCTTTTTTCCCTCTAAACTTTGATGATGTAATCAAATCTTATTTTATTATTTCTTCTATTATTTTATAATTTTTTTAGGAGGCCCATTTTAGACCTCAAAATTCCCCTAACGCTACATATGTCAATCCAAATTAGCATGATACATATAACATCAATATATTAATGCAATAACCACAATCCTCACTTTAACTAACATATAGCAACAACAAGTAAATCATATAACATAATCAGCAACAACTTATAACATGAACAATGCATATAAAAAGTTACTACCATGCATGACTAACCCACACATGCAAATATGACTAAACTGATTAACTAGCATCTATCATGTATGGTTTTCAAGCTTTTGTGGTTATCATTTATTGAAGAAATCTCCAGATTATCCACAGTGTTAAAAAACAATGGTTGACGTTTCAAATCCCAACGGGGATCCATCTTCAGGACGAGATTCTTGAATGAAGAATGAAAGAAGGACAAAAGTTTGACGTTTATATAGTGATAAAGAGAGAAAAAGAGAAAACAAGACCAAACTAATTAATAGTCTATTAATTAATAAATTTTTAGTTTAATAAATAAAAAAATAATTTATAAATTTTTAATAAATTATGATAATTTTTTTGAATATATATATATATATATATATATGATATCATATATTTATTAATTTAAAAATATTAATAATTTTATTTCTTTAATAAATAACTAAACTATTCTAATAATTTTTTAATAAATAATTAACTAACCTATTCTAATAAATATTTAATAAAATTTTATAATTTTTTTATTCTAATAAATAAATAATTTATTATAATAAATTTATTTTTAATAAAATGTATTATAATAAATTAAAAAAATTAAGTAATAATTATATTAATTAATTAGTTATAATGATAAAACCTAAATGTTACTAAAAAAATTTTAAATTTCTTTTATTAAAATGTTTTATAATAAATTTAAAAAGATAAAGAAATAAATATATTAATTAATTATTTATAATTCATAAAACTTAAATGTTACTAAACCAATTTTCAATTTTTTTATTGAAATGATAAATATTACTAATTTAAATTATCTAATTAAATAAAATCTGGGTTAATTATTAATTTTAATTTACTAAGAATATATAATATAATCTCCTTCATGGTAGTAGTAATAATAATTAAATTATTTACAAAATTAATTTATAAAAATAATAATAAATAATAGCTCACTTAATTAATATTAACATATATTTATTCAAAAAATAAATAAATATTAATAAAATTAAGTTTTATTATTTATAATTATTATTAATTAATTTCATAATCGAACTATTATTTCGATCCTAATTAATTATAAAAAAAGTCAGAAATTAATTAATTTTTATTTTTTATTTTAATTTCTTAAAAACTATAGATACTAATAGTAATTCTTAATTAATTAATTTTTGTTAATAAAACATTTTAATTAATAAGGATAATTATTAAAAGTATAGTTGTTAGCATCGATCAAACCTTAAATTTTTTTTTTAGGAAGAGAAGCAAACTTGTGATACTATACCTTGGATGAGGATGAACCCTCGGAGCAAATCTGTCGAATTAAAGGTCATCAACTGTCACTGATCTTGTATCCTCCATCTCTGTTGATGTTATGCGGGTGTTTTATAATCTCGAGCGCTTCTCTATTGTTATTATATGATACTGTTCCTCCATGGAAATGATTTTAGCATCCTCAAGACGCAAATGATGCTTAGTTTTCGAGGAGTGATCAGCAAGAGTCAAGGTGTGAGATCACTCATGTTTAATATCAACACCATGCTCTTTAAGGCACTTTTGAAGAGAGCGCCTAGTTTCACCAATATAACTTTTCTCGCATGAAAAATCAATGATGTAAACACCTTTAAGCTGCTCAGGACTAATACTATCTTTAACTGACCACATTTTTTTTCTTATTGTTCCTGCTCCTGAAAATTGCATGAAAATGTGAGTCCTTCCCAGAACCTTGGTGATATTATCTATAACACCCTTAATTTATGGTTGAAAAACCCCACGACAACTTTCTTGAGGTCCTTGGCGCTTCTGGGAGAATACCAAACCCTCAGCTCTTCTTATGGATCTTTTGATTTCTATCTCTTTATAACCTATACCCATGAAAACAGATGTCAAGTGAGTGATTTCATCATTCAGTTTCTCCTCATTGGATATCCTCAGGGCTCTTACAACAAGAGTGTTAAGAACACAAAATTTCTGAGCAGGATGATGTTAAGACTCAGCATGAAGATAGCCGTGAGTATGGTTTTCTTCCTAAACACCTGATGCCCCAATGTTCCATCCTCCTTTCTGGTAACAAGGACATCCAAGAAAGGAATGCTCCTAGTTTCTTCAATATCCATAGTAAATTTAATCTCAGAGGAAATTGAGTTGAGGTGATTAAGGAATTTCTCAAGATTCTCCCTACCATGCGCCCATTTTATGTTGGTGTCGTCTACAAATATTTCCCACCAAGATGGACTTAAGGAGAAAAAGTTAAGGGATTTATTCTTGATCACCACCCTCACCTAAAGAGGCAAGGGCTTTCTTCTTGATCGCCAATAACAACAGGAAAATGATATAGAAGAAATCACATCAATAAGAACTCATCTGGACACCTCCTACCATGACAAGAGTTTTGTCCAACATGCCAGAAACATGAAAGATACATGTATAAACAACAAAACTAAGCATAGGGGTCTGATATTTATCTGAGAATTTCTAAGAAGCATTGCTCTCCTATATCATAATTTGAAATACAATCTATTTTACCATATATAAATTGTGCATTCGTTTATAAGTAAAAACATCAGTGACGCAACCAAACCGATAGTTAGCCCCACGGAGAGCTGGTCAACTATAGCGTGGCTCTGTCAGCATTTCCCTTCTCTGACCCCGTTCTTTGGGCCATGTGCTCTACTTAAACTTCTTTTTATTTATTTATCAATTTCAAAGAAATTGACAAATAAATATTTTCACCACTTTCGAACGTTAATTCTATCTCTTGGCTTATATATATTTACCTCCGAACCTTTATAACCAAAGTTTAACCCTCTCAGACTTTATTCTAATACTCTACACCTTTTAAACAAATGACTTATAATATCCTTTGGCTCCGGCCCCACCTCTACAATCAATAGACCAATCAAACGCACGCACCGCACCTCATTTATCATTCGCGCACCTCGTTTATCGTTCGCGCATCTACAACAAGCGACCACCGTCCGATGGCCCTTTCCCAGATCAACGGATCTCAGCAATATCGCTCGGCATGTTGGTAATGTTAACGTGCGATGGCGCGCTTTAAACAGTGGTTTTTCAGGGGTCCACATCGCCACGCATCAATAGGTCTATGGAATCGCTCCACAACCAGAAAATACCGCTTATACACCAAAAGCAGTGCGATATGGGCAATCCACCTTTGTAAATCCACTCGCGGGTTTGGTATAGTGCTTGACCACAGGTGTACGTCTGGTTTGCAATATTATTTTATCCGCTCTGTTTGTTAACTCAGGTTCTGACCCCGGTTAAGAATTTCCAATTAACAACAAACAAACGTAAATTTCTTTATTGAGCGGGATTTATATTACCATTAAACAGAATTCACAACCAGGTTTTATCCAAACAATTACAGGGAATTATACAAAGAAATGCGGACTTATACAATCACCACATCCAACGATTCCATACGGAGCCAGTGTACAATCGTCTCACAATTAAACAATTTCTTCACAATTAATGGTTAGAGAAAATACAATGGCAAATGGGCTCTGAAATCATTTAACTAGAAACAACTGTTGACACACAGAGTTTATTGTAGAAATCTCTCTTCCTCCTTCTCTCTTTTTTTCAATACATCCAAGGATTCAATTTATATACATTATAGTGCGACTCTTTGGTTCCTCTGCGAGGACCGTTTTAGGAAACCAAAAGCCTAATTACAATCATTCAACTAACTGAATGTGACAGATGGATCGAACTGAATTATTCGACTTCTACAAATCTAACTAATCTAAATGAAACAGTCAGCTGAGGTATTGACACCTAGCTGTTACAATTCAAATGTTTTCGAACCCTCCTAGCCACAACATGTGGACAAAAATTCCTACATTGCTGGCTAGTGTCTAATGCCCCTGCATTAGAGTGCCGAGGGCAAATTCCTTCATGGGCTCCTATCCATGAGCTCTTCCACTGATCTGCCTATCTTCTGCCACATCCTTTTAGTCATCCAAGTGGCATCCTCCTCTAGCTTTTCCTTCCATTTGATCAAGTACTGAAAGTACTCTTGTCCTCTGGTCCTTCTGAATGGTATTTTATCCAATATCTTCTCTGTTTGCAATGGTTGTGCTGGAGGTAGTTGTTCCTTCCACTCAATCTTTTCCCTGTCTGCTGCTCTTTCTTCTGCATCATCGTCTTCATACTTGTACAAATCTGCAACATTAAAAATAGGAGATATTCCAACATCAGGTGGCAATTCAATCTCATAAGCATTTGCAGAAAAATTTCTAAGTATCTTGCATGGCCCAATACTTTTGAACTTCAGTTTGTTATACTGCTTCTTTGTGAATCTCTCCTTTCTCAAGTGTGCCAAGACCAGATCTCCTACTTCAAAATAAACTTCTTTTCTGCTCAATTTTGCTCTGCTTTTGTATTTGATGCTGCTGCCTTGTAGTTGTTGTTTCACTTGTTCATGTATGGCCTGGATCTCTGAAGCAAATTCCTCACCATCTTCACTCCTCAGTTCTGCCTTTCCCAAGTTTCTTAATTCTGATATTCCCCTGGGGTGCATTCCATAAACAACATGGAATGGGCTCTGCCCTGTGCTCTTGTTTGGTGAGTCATTATATGCATATTCTTCCTGGGGAAAAATATGATCCCATTGCTTGGGATTCTCTCCTGCAAGACTTCTCAAAAAATTTCCTAGACTCCTGTTCACTACCTCAGTTTGTCCATCAGTCTGGGGATGATAAGCTGAGCTGAAACTCAGTTTGGTACCAATTTTCTTCCACAATGTCCTCCAAAAGTGACCCACAAATATAGTGTCTCTATCTGAAACAATACTCTTAGGCAACCCATGAAATCTAACAACTTCTTTGAAAAACAAGTTAGCAACATGGGTGGCATCACTAGTTTTATAGCATGGAATAAAATGTGCCATTTTGGAGAATCTGTCCACTACAACAAAGACTGCATCATTCCCTCTCTGAGTCTTGGGCAATCCTAGAACAAAATCCATACTCACCATGTCCCAAGGCCTGTCTCGAATAGGCAACGGAGTGTACAATCTTGCATTCTGGCTCCTTCCTTTGGCATATTGACAAATTTTGCAACACTTCACAAACTTGTCCACTTCTGATCTCATCTTGGGCTAGTAATAGAAATGAATTAGCTGCTCATAGGTTTTATCAGTACCAAAGTGTCCAGCAAGTCCACCACTATGCTTCTCTTTAATCAAATTTTCTCTCATGGAACATTTTGGTACACACAGTTGGCTTCTTCTGAATAACAAGTCCTCTTGAAAGAAATAATCCAGCCACTGGCTTCTATCTGTTAAAACAGGGTTACTACATGCCTCAAATGCTTCCTTAAAATTTGGATCTATTTTAAAAAATTCTTTGAGAAAATCAAATCCTACAACTTCAAAATTTATTTCCTGAACAAGCATGTGCCTCCTACTCAAAGCATCAGCTACTTTATTGGCTTTACCACTTATATGTTTCAAAACAAAATTAAAACCTTGAAGGTACTCAACCCATTTAGCATGCTTATGTTTCAACTTGGGCTGCTGTACAATATACTGCAAAGCATGATTGTCAGAATACAATACAAATTCCATGGACATCAAATAATGTCTCCATTTCTTCAGTGCCTGAACAATTTCATAGAGCTCCTTCTCATAAGAGGAATAATTTCTTCTGGTGTCATTTAGCTTTTCACTGAAATAGGCTACAAGCCTATCATCCTGACTCAAAACAGCTCCAATGGCCTCTCCACTGGCATCACATTTTACTTGAAATGGTTTAGTAAAATCAGGTAGAATCAAAATAGGCTTCTCCGTTATCTTCTGCTTCAAAAGTTTGAAGTTTATTTCTGCATCAGCAGTCCACTTAAATGGATGTTTTCTCTTCTTTATTGTCTCAATTATGGGTGCATTAATCTTACTGAAGTTTCTTATAAACTTCCTATAAAAACTGGCAAGTCCATGGAAACTTCTTACCTCAAAAACATTTCTGGGTGAAGGCCACTCCACAATTGCCTTAACCTTTTCTGGGTCCATCTTTAATCCTTCTGCAGAGACAAAAAAACCCAAATACACCAAATCTTCTTTCATGAATGAGAATTTCTTCAAATTTATCAGCAGTTTCTCTTGGTGTAGCTTCTTCAAGACATGATTAAGATGCCTTAAATGTTCTTCTTTAGTTCTGCTGAAAACTAATATATCATCCAAGTATACTATCACAAATTTACCAATAAATTCCTTCAATACTTCATTCATAAGTCTCATGAAGGTACTAGGTGCATTTGACAACCCAAAATGCATTACCATCCATTCATACAGTCCTTCATTTTTTTTAAAGGCAGTTTTCCACTCATCACCCTCTCTTATTCTAATATGATGGTATCCACTCTTTAAATCTATCTTTGAGAAATATCTAGCACCACTCAAACAATCCATTAAATCCTAAATTCTAGGCAAAGGGAATCTGTACCTGATTGTGATCCTATTGATTTCTCTGGAATCAGTACACATCCTCCAACCTCCATCTTTATTTGGGCTTAATACTGCTGGCACTGCACATGGACTTAAACTTTCTCTGATCAGTCCTTTGTCCACCAATTCTTGTACTTGTTTCCTGATTTCCTCATTTTACTTGGGAGTCATTCTGTAGGCTGCCTTATTTGGCAGATTTGAACCAGGGATAAAATCTATCTGATGGTTGATCTTTCTCATAGGTGGCAGCTCATCAGGTAAATCATCCACAACAATGTCACAGTAATTGTCTAACATTTCTTGGATTTCTATTGGCAAATCAGAAATCTTTGTAGAAGTAAGAACTACCTTAGGTTTGCAAACTAAAGCAAAGCTTACCTCTTCTTCTTCTATCTGCTACAGATATTCCTTCTCGCTCAGCAACAAGGTCTTTGGATCAATCACTCTGCTGGATGGCTCTCCTTCTTCCATGGGTATCAATGTATGATCTACCCCATCCTTGAAGAACTTGTAAGAGTTCTTCTTGCCGTCATGCACTGCTGCTCTGTCAAACTGCTAAGGTCTACCCAGCAGTATATGACACATATCCATGGGCATTACATCACACAGGACCTTATCTTTATATTTTCCCATTTACAGCTCTATCTCACACTACTCCTTTACAACCAGCTGGTGCCCTTTATGTAGCCAGGACACCCTGTAGGGAGTTGGATGCTCCCTTGTCTTCAACTTAAAATTTTCTATCACCTCAGTGGAAACCAGATTGTCTGTGCTGCCACTATCAATGACTAGCTAGCAGTATTTCCCTTGGACTTTGCATATGCTCCTAAACAAAGTCTTCCTTTGTGCAGGCTCAGTGACCTCTTTGGCTTGCTTCAACAGGACCTTATTCACCACCAAGGATTAGCCACTCTCTGGAAGAATTTCTTCTTCAATTTCTGCCTCTTCTCCAGCTTGGGCAACAACAGCATTCCTTGGACCAACACCCACATTCTCTGGACACTCATAGTGCTTATGTTCCACTTGCTGACACCTATAACACCTCAACTCTCTACCCCTACCTTTGTCTTTGCCTCCTCTTCCCTTTCCTCTATAAGAACCCCTTCTGCCCCTTGCATCATCTTCTGTAGATGCATTCTGAGGTGAGCTACTGTTAGCTCCATCCTTGGGTGTAGTAGGCTTTCCTCTACCACCCTAACTTCCCTTTCCATGGAAAGTACCTCTCTTCTTGGCAGATTGTTTCTTCGGGAGTTTCTCATCTACTTTCAAGGCCATCTGATAGGCCTCTTCCACTGTCTTAGGAGACAAAAGACCAATCTCATCTTGGATCTCCAGCTTGAGACCATTCACATATCTGGCAGTCTTCTCTGGTGTGTCTTGGAATTGCCCAGCCCTTATGCTTACTCTATAGAATTCCTCTGTATATTCTTTTACTATCAGCAACCTCTGTCTCAGGTTCTGCATTTGCTTATACAATGTCAGCTGATAATCACTAGGCAAGAATTTACCTTTTAATTTAGCCATCATTCTGGTCTAGCTCTTGATAGGTTTCTTGCCAACTCTCCTCCTTTCTACCTGCACTCCATCCCACCAAAGTGCAGCATGTCCTTTCAGCTTTGTCACTGCAAACTAGACCTTTTTATCTTCGCTTATTTATTCATAATCGAAGCACTTTTTCATTTCGTTTATCCACTCCACCAGCTCCTATGGATTCAGTCCCCTTGCATAACTCGACACTTCAATTCTGGGCCTAACTGTAGAGCCCAGAACAGTTCTAAGGAGCCTCATGTCAGGAGGAATCTCAACATTTTCTTCAGCTTCCTCTGTTTCAGATTTGCTGATGTCTTAAAGATCTCTGGTCTTTCTTCGCTCCACAACATCTACTCTGGCTTTGAACCTCTGCAAAATCTCCAACACCTCTGCGTTGGCAATAGGTCTCCTTCTGCCAGTACCTCTACCAATTCGGATTGCCATGTCAGCTCTCTGAAAAACAGCTCAAAAACAATGGCTCTGATACCACAAATGACGCAACCAAACTGATAGTCAGCCCCACGGAGAGCTGGTCAACTATAACGTGGCTCTGTCAGCATTTCCCTTCTCTGACCCCGTTCTTTGGGCCACGTGGTCTACTTAAACTTCTTTTTACTTTATTTATCAATTTCAAAGAAATTGACAAATAAATATTTTCACCACTTTCGAACGTTAATTCTATCTCTTGGCTTATATATATTTACCTCCGAACCTTTATAACCAAATTTTAACCATTTCAGAATTTATTCTAATACTCTACACCTTTTAAACAAATGAATTATAATATCCTTTGGCTTCGGCCCCACCTCTACAATCAATAGACCAATCAAACGCACGCACCATACCTCATTTACCATTCGTGCACCTCGTTTATCATTCGTGCATCTACAACAAGCGACCACCATCCCATGGCCATTTGCCAGATCAACGGATTTCGGCAATATCGCTCGAAATCCTGGTACGAATGTTAACGTGCGATGGCGCGATTTAAACGGTGGTTTTCCAAGGGTCCACCTTGCCACACATCAACAAGTTTATGGAATCGCTCCACAACCAGAAAATACCGCTTATACACCAAAAGCAGTGCGATATGGGAAATCCGCCATTGTAAATCCACTCGTGGGTTTGGTACAGTGCTTGACCACAGGTGTACGTCTGGTTTGTGCTATTCTTTTATCTGCTCCGTTTGTTAACTCAGGTTCTGACCCCGGTTAAGAATTTCCAATTAACAACAAACAAACGTAAATTTCTTTATTGAGCGGGATTTCTATTACCATTAAAAATAATTCACGACCAGGGTTTATCCAAACAATTACAGGGAATTATACAGAGAAATGTGGACTTATACAACCACCACATCCAAAGATTCCACATGGAACCAACGTACATTCGTCTCACAATTAAACAATTTCTTCACAATTAACGATTCGAGAAAATACAATGGCAAATGGGCTCTGAAATCATTTAACTGGAAACAACTGTTGACACACAGAGTTTATTGTAGAAATATCTCTTCCTCCTTCTCTCTTTTTTTCAATACATCCAAGGATTCAATTTAAATACATTATAGTGTGACTTTTCGGTTCCTCTGCGAGGACCGTTTTAGGAAACCAAAAGCCTAATTACAATCATTCAAATAACTGAATGTGACAGATGGATCGAACTGAACTATTCGACTTCTACAAATCTAACTAATCTAACTGAAACAGTCAGCTGAGGTATTGACACCTAGCTGTTACAATTCAAATGTTTTCGAACCCTCCTAGCCACAACATGTGGACAAAGCTTCCTACATTGTTGGCTAGTGTCTAATGTCCCTGCATCAATCAGTAGAGCCATACATCATCACTATTAAAATACATTCTTAAAACCAACATAATAACAATAGAAATACCATCGATACAACAACAGTTGAATCCACATATAAATCAATACATTTGGATGCCAAATACCAAAGGAATGAACTTCTCATTAATGAATTTAAAAACCAACCGAAGATGACACTCCCATGTTCCACCAGACCATATATTGGCTAAGCCAAATCTCTCTTCAACCAATCACCCACATGCCATATTCCAAGCATTAATATGGGATTCCAGCCGAATGAACCAACCGTGGAATCCCGAGGCTAAACCACCTCACCCTCATTAATAGAAATCAAGATTTACCATGATATACACCCAATCACTAGGTTAACACAAACATGGATATCATCAGACTCTCTCCACCTAGACCGTGAGGCATTTTCCTGTCTCTTAGTCTCTTAAGCTTTACCACAACCCACACTCTGAATCAGGGGTCACTAGGCCCTAAATCGAGACATACCCTCTAGGCTTTACTGTATATCCCAAACCAAGGATTCCAAGGCCTGGTTTAGAGAAAATGACCTCTCAGTCTTTACTACAATACAAACCCGAATCACTAGGCCCTAAATCGAGGCAACACATAAACTAGTTTTGTGCGATATCGTTCAGAGATCCACCTCAATGAGATTTGAATCCATCTGATAATCCAAATAAACCAAAACATGAGAACTCCACAACACCATGGCTATCCGTAAATGGCAAGGTTAGACTTTGTCACATCTGGAGAAAACCCATGCCAAGATAGAAAATAACCACATGCAATACCATGAATGCCAAATCTAGCAAGAGTATCCCACATGAAAAACAATACCAACAAAGTATCTTGTTGTAGCTGGTTGATCCTGCTCTTCCTTGTTTTCTCCTTCGTTCTTGTTGCTTTCTTTGTTCTTTCTTAGTCCAATGCCAAAATTCTCCAAGAAAATGTAAGTGTCCAAGAGTGAGAGAGAAATAGAGAGAATAGAAAGAGAGTCATAAGTGTGAGAAAAATCTTGCCAAATGAGCCTCGAAATCCTTTTTATTAATGAGGCCTATGTTTTCTTCATTTTGCATTATTTTCCTTCATTTTCCTCCTCACATGCAACCTACTACCTTTCATCTCCTTTTTCTCCTAATTTCCATTATTTTCATAAATAAAATGTCAATTAATGCCTCATGTCTTTCCAAATCCTTTTATATTGGCTTTGCCAATTTCCTTTAGCCATAATAACCAAAATAAACACCCACTAGGATGTTTTTCCTAAAATTCAAGTTGGAATAAGTGTTCCATCAATTGTGGTTATTATTTTAGCTTTTATTACATGGAATTTTCATCAGGGAAGTGTACAATAAAGATAACACTGACACCTCTTAAGTTTGTAAGAACTTCTGATTGATGATTAAATTTGGTAGCCTTGGGAGTTGCAACAATCTTGTTGTAATACTAGGGCTCATCAAATATATTATGTAAAGTAATTGGAAAATGAATTCTTGTGGTTATAAAATTTAGTATGGTCTAGCTAGTTCTGACCATTTTTCAAGTATATTTTTTTGGTGAATATTGTTAGAAATCTAATAAGAGTAAATATTTTCACACAACTTTTCAAAATCTACCAAATAATTTGATGTGGGAAAAATCTAGTTTTCTTGTAACCCTTCCATCCAAATAGAAAAAATATTTAAAACAACAGGTCTATTATTTTTCTCTCTGGATTTACTCACACTTAACTCCCAAATTTGTCACCAGATTCTTGTAATTCATGGAGACTTTTATAGTATTTGGAACCTATATAGGTTCTACCCAAATTCTCTCTTGATTTTAGCTAGAATTCTAGATGGTAATTCTTCGAAGATTTCCTGCACAATTGTATTAAAAAAACACACCCATTCAGGGACTGAATTTCATATTAATTCCAGATTTCATGGACAAATCATAATTCTTCAAGCAATCACGTATGTAGATTTTTCATACACAAAAAGTATGAAAAATATATTCCATTAATTTAAAATATGTACATACACAAATACTCTCATAAAATCTCTTCCTCCCTGGGCTTGATTCTACGTTTATATGGAAATTACTTAGACCTTAGGCTTACAATGACTAAATACAAATCTAGAAGAAAAGTAGATTTTCCTAGATCACTAAATCACTCCCTGGTTTATTCCCCAAATCTTTCATGATTTATTCTCTAAAGTTGTCATGATTTTCAAGATAGTCTTTCTTGTGCCTTGTGGAAAAAATCTCTCCTATCCATAGCTTTTCTAAAAATATTCTATAATAATTAAATGAAACTATGAATATTTATAATTAAGGAATTAGAATTCCATTACAATATTAAAGCAGATTTTGGATTTTTTTTAAGAAAAATTGATGGTTTTGGGAAGCTCTAATTCTCCTACATGATAATTGTTGGAATTGCATGTAGGAGATTTGCAATTAATTTATTCATTACAAAATACAATCTAAACAACGAAAAGTTAAAATCCTAAAAAAAAAATATCATAATTATTGGAATTGCATGTAAGAGATTTAGAATTCATTTATACATTAGAAAATACAACCTAAACAATGAAAAGTTACATTTCTAAAAAAAATATCAACATAATATTTTATTGTTATGTTGGCCTCAATGAAAGAGTTGTATATTTTTTTCATTCTAAGCATGAAATTGATATATTGCCTTCAATAAATTTGATTCCATTAATTTTTGATAAATCAAAAATTAAAATAAATCCATATTTTTAATTGTACCAATAAAATAAAAAATCAATCATAAACTAGATTCTATTTAAAAATTGAGAAATTACTATAAAATAGTTATACATTTCCCTACATTATTGAGAGAATTATTATATTTAGAAACTTTAAACATATAAAGGGTTAGAAATTATAACTCCAAGTTGTGATATATTTTTTCCATTAAGTTACTTTGGGGGGGGGGTTGTGACATTATAAATGGTTAACTTGTGATATAATGTTTCCATTACTTTATGTTGGTTTGTTGGGACATTATAAATTTTTTGCATAGTAAGCGTGAGATGGTGCAAACTTTCATTAAGGATTTTTTTTTGGGATCGGATTTTTTTAGAGCGAAAACATTTCTTCAATGTTTTCCAATTTAAGAAACTGTTTAGTTAAGAAACTTTATCTTTCTTATCATGTGATAAATTTAGAGTTAGGATATATTTAAATTATATTTATATATATATATATATATATATATATATATATATATATATAAATTGGGTTTATCATAGGTGGTTGAGAGGAATTGCTATTATTCTTCCTCTCCAAGTTATTGTAATGACTTCAAGTCTTGTTAAGTCTAAATGTATATATAAAAAAATTAAAAAAAAATTAAAAAAAAAAATCCACATTCTATGCAAAATTACACAAAACAATATTTAACTATTTTCCTTAAAACTAGATTTATTATAATTGTCCCTCAATCTTTACCTTTCTCATAAATTAAATGTAAATTTCATTAAGACTAAAGTTCATACAAATTCACCAAACTAATCTAACACCATGAATAATAATGCTATAACCCTGTCAAATTTGTATTTATAATAATAACAATATAAATAAATAAATAACAATAAAATAGAGAAAATAATGTTTAACAAATAGTTGATTAACACTTTTTAATGTAAAATTAATACTATATTTTATGGTATATTGTGAAACTCCAACCCCATTGGTGTAATTACATGATTATGTAATTCATGCTGCTTCACCATCCATCTCTTGATAGGTTTTGTTTACCGTCTTCCCTTTTACTATTCATGGTTGTGGAAGCTTTTTCCTTGACTGCCGACTTCGACAGGAGATTTTGGACATAAGGCAGTTGTCATCGCATCAGGGGCTCGTCAAAGCACATGGAAATAATGATGAAATTGAAATTGGTGCCCAATTATCTAATCAGCCAGGCGTCCAGGAGTGAGATTATTGGTTGCACATGAAAACCAATAATCCTGACAATATGTCAAGGACGCTATGTACAACTAAAACTCAGAAAGAGCAATGGCACTATGTAAAAGTTGATGATCAACGGTCGGCATGTGGCACATTTTAGAGAGGCTTCTATTGTTTGCATTTGTTGTTGAAGTTCCAACTTCCAACAATGAATTTTGTTGTGCATCGTACTCAATCCAGAGTACTACTAACGCTTTGTTTTCTTTTGTTTTTTATACATAATGTTAAAGACTTTACGTCTTTTTCTCCATTGCAAGAGACATTTTTTTCTACCTAAACAAAACGATAAGGACAGAATCTGTTCGTATAGGCTATGAGCATTGTGCATGTGATGGCATAAAAAATTATTGGTGTGTTATTCAAAGAAAAGAAAAGTGAGCATCATGCATGTGATGGCATGAAAATTATTGGTATGTTATTGAAAGAAAATAAAATTGTATGAGTAGGTAGGTTTAATGATTAATGATTAAGAATATGTTTTTTTATTAATGATTAATGGTGTAAAATTAAAAAATTAGAAATGTATTTTTTTTTTAATTTTATGTTTTTTTCTTAAATTTTAATAGTTTTTTATATAGAATTAAATCCCTGGTCTTACTCAATCTTACCTCAATCCATATTACAATGCAATATATATTAATGAACCATATCCTTTCTCTCATCACCGTAATTACGTATATAATATCTAGAGATCCTCCCCCTAACCCTTATGGTCGGGCCTGCTTGCGCATTGTTGGTCGAGTCATGAGCCTTGCTCGATGCGGACAAGCTACTTCGTTCCTCCGACTACGTTCCTTGCCCGATGCAGACAATGCAATATATATTTTGAGAATAAGGCATTGACTTGTCCAAAAAATTGAGTTCTCAAGGAAGGTAGCCATAGCCCCTTTAAGAAGCTGGTTGCGAAGGGGAACCTCCGTGTAGCTAGTTAGGAGGCTGAGGTCTTGTTCGTTATCGGAATTAACCAGAAAAATCACTCCACCAACTAAGAATGGCCATGCACCACCACCCATACAATCAAGAAAGAGCTCTCAATCTGTCAATCCTTACTATGTCTGGACCTGGTAAGTTTCCCTGTGTTGAGTCAAATTAAGCTGCAGGCTCCACTCCTGGTGGTGCCCTTCGTCAATTCCTTTAAGTTTCAGCGTTGCAACCATACTCCCCCCAGAACCCAAACACTCTGATTTCTCAGAAGGTGCTGGCGGAGTCCTTAGAGAAACATCCGCTGATACCTGGTCGGCATCATTTATGGTTGAGACTAGGACAGTATCTGATTGTCTTCGAGCCCCCGACTTTCGTTCTTGATTAATGAAAACATCCTTCGCAAATGCTTTCGCAGTGGTCTGTCTTTCATAAATTCAAGAATTTCACCTCTGACAATGAAATACGATTACCCCCAACAATCCTTATTAATCATTACTTTGGTCCCGAAGGCCAACACAATAGGACCAAATTCCTGTCACGTTATTTCATGCTAATGTATTCAGAGCATAAGCTTGCTTTGAGCACTCAAATTATTTCAAAGTAACATCGTCGAAGCCGCGATCCAGCCAATTAAGGCTAGGAGTACACCGCCGACAAAAGGGATGGAAGGGCAGGTACACACCATGTACGCGGACCAACCTTTACGACCCAAGATCCAACTACGAGCTTTTTAACTACAACAACTTAAATATACGCTATTGGAGCTGGAATTACCGCGGCTGTTGGCACCAGACTTTCCCTCCAATGGATCCTCATTAAGGGATTTAGATTGTACTCATTCCAATTATTGTTATTTATTGTCACTACCTCGCCATGTCAGGATTAGGTAATTTGCGTGCCTACTGCCTTCCTTGGATGTGGTAGCCATGGCCTATTTTTGGCCTATGTAATTTTTTTGGCCTATATAAAAATTGATGTGGTAGCCTGCTCTGTTTATGATAAAAAATCATCGACGGTTTAGAAATAAAAGATCCAGAGACTCTGGCCTAGTAGCTCCTTGGATGAAGTGATGTTGCACGCATAGATATTCGGCTCTGTTTATGATAAAAAATCATTAAAAAAAGTAAAATATGCAGAGACTCTAGCGAGTAGCTCTTTGGCTAAAGTGATGCCACGTGAATGATAAAAAATCATCTACGATTCACAAGTAAAAGATGCAGAACTCTGGCCAAGAAGCTCTTTGGCTGAAGTGATGCCGCATACATATCACGAGTAAAGCTACTCCTACAAGCCAGCAAAATGTGGCTGCTCAGGGACCCAAAAGCATAATACATCTGGTGTTAATGTATGTTTTTGGTGCTCTTCTCGGTGCAAAAAAGAAGATAAAAAAAATTACTTATAAACGATGCAAGTGAATTGAAAAGCACCAAATAGATATTCCATATAAAGGTGATTGGATAAAGAGTTTATAAAACGTTAACATAAAGAAGTTATAAGTCGCATCTTCAAAAGAGAACGAATGCATATAGTTGAGTTTTTAAAAGTGAAACTTTTTTGGTGTTTAGTGTCTTACATTAATATTTACCAATGTAATTGGATAAAGATAATTGGTTAAAGAGTTTATAAAACATTAGCATAAAGGGTAAAACAAATGTATATAGTTGAGTTTTTAAAGGTGAAACTTTTCCCCTGTTTCAGTGTCTTACATTAATATTTACTGGGTAATTGTAAAAAGGGAATTGGTTAAAGACTTTATAAAATGTTAACATAACGAAGTTACAAGTCGCATCTTCAAAACAGAACGAATGTATATAGTTGAGTTTTTAAAGGTGAAACTTTCGTGGTGTTTCAGTGTCTTACATATAAGCTTTGACTATAACGTGAAAAGATGAATTTAAGCTTTGACTATAGTGTGAAAAAAGATGATTTTTTTAGTACGTAATGCATAAGAATTTGTTTAGAAAACTAAATAGTGAGAAATAAATTGAAATAAATTCCGAGTAAGGTTATAATTAAAAACCTTAATAGCCTTAAATAATTTGAAATAAGTTTTCTTTAATATATCATTTTAATTTAAATTAAATATGTAATTAATTTAAATATATTTAATTATGTAATAATAAATTATAATTAACATTATTTTGATTTTTATTATTTAAATTTTCTTTATTTTTAAAATAAAAATGTAATTTTATAAAAAGATTTATTGCTACATGGTTTTCATATTATTACTTGTGCATTTTTAGATAGATAGAGTTGATATTATTAATAGCACTTGCTTTAAAGTTATAAAAATATTTGATAGTATTCAAGTTTAAGTTTAAATGAAATTAATATTATATTTTTATTGTGTATTTTTAGATATGACTTTTTATATTTAAGGTTATATTTTTATTTTTATTACTGTTTTTTTATAAATACTTTTAATTTGAGTGATTGTTATATAATATTTTATTTAATTTAAATATATTTAATTATGTAATAATAAATTACAAATAACATTATTCTTATTTTTATTATTTAAATTTTATTTATTTTTAAAATAATATGCAATTTTATAAAAGGATTTATTATCTTCTTAATTATATCACATAATGGTTGCTACATGGTTTCCATATTATCATTTGCCCATTTTTAGATAGATGGAGTTGATATTAATAATGACACTTTCTTTAAAGTTATAGAGATATTTGATAGTATTCAAGTGTAAGTTTAAATGAAATTAGTATTATATTGTCATTATGTATTTTTAGATATGAATTTTTATATTTAAAGTTATATTTTAGCTTTTATTATTGTTTTTTATAAACAACTGTAATTTGAGTGATTTTTATATGATCTTTTATTTCATTCATTTGATTACGTTTTTTTTTTCTTTTGTTTATTTATGCAGTAGTACATAAATAAAACATTGAAGGGATTTAATTTTTGAGGCTTAATACTTCACATATATTGATAGTTATTTAAGATTAGGGTATTTTCGAGTTTATTTATCTATACAATAGTACATCAATACAATAGGAATGAAACCCCTTGTTTTCCATGGCACTAGCACAACATGTGTTAATAGTTGTCTAATTAGTGACATGAATTTTAATTATAGTAAAGGTTTTAAACTCTTTAGATTGCTCTTGGAAGACTAGGATAGTACAAGTGACTAGCAAAAGATGTGTAAGTAATGGGAACACATGTATAAGTAATGGGAATTATTTGAATCCTCTTTATAAAATGGTGGTCAAAGCATAGATTAACTTCTAAGAGGCATAACATTCTCATATGAACACTTTATAATCCATAGAAAACACTTAGGATTCTTGGGACAATAATGGACATGTTATTCACTAGATGAATGGCAGGTGTGTTAGCATAAAATATTTTTGAAGGTATACCAAAAAGGTTTGGAAATTAAATTTTGAATTTTATTATTTTTGTTTCCAAATGACCTTGGTCCACTCTAAGGAACAAATCTCACAGTCACATCTCAAGATCAAAATTCAAATTTCAATATTTTCCTACTCAACATCAAAATTCCAATTAAAAGAAGTAAAAAATCATTAATTTTGATTTTCTACTCTTTCCTATGTTGTCATAAATTCAAATTAGAATAACCAAAAACTCATTTCCTACTCAAGATCAAAATTTGAACTAAAAGAAGTAAAAAATCATTAATTTTGATTTTCTACTGTTTCCTATGTTGTCGTAAGTTCAAATTAGAATAACCCTAGTCTTTAATTTTTTATCTGCTAGTATTTCCTATGCTAGCTTATGGCATTTCCTTTGCAACATATGGTGCAATTGCTAGTTTAGTTTTAGTTCATAATAAAAGAAATTTACTTTATTACTTAACATATTTATTACTAACAAAAACCTTGTATTAATATTAATTTGATAAACATGAAAAAGACTTAGTACTAAAAAAGTGATTTCTTAACTGGTTTTAGGGTTTCAAGGAACTTGAAATTTATTCCTCTTTTCCTCTTGACTATATCTACAAGAGTGATATTATTTTTAATCCAAATGTTTTTCTTTTAAATACCAAGTATAGAAATGTTGATAATTTTTTTTTAACTTACTAGTACAATGTTATAAGTTAAATTGTATCTTCCTACAATCAAATAGATTCTCTCCAATCCTATTTTTCTACAGAAATAGTTCCTTCCCACTTTAATCCTTTTTTTTTAATCCTACCAACTCAATTTTATGAAGTATCCTATATGAAACTCCATGACAAAATGAAAGGTGTCTGTTAGGGTTTTAAAACCCATAATTTTTGTAATTGGGTTAGTCATTACCCTAAATCTGTTTTCCTTCAAGTTAAGTGGATAAATACTATCTGCGGTAAGGTAGATAGGAATTTTTATACTAGTACTGATAGATTTGGTCAGTTGCATTTGTCAACCTGTCTCTATAAAATGAATGCATGCATATCTCCTTGGTTTACTCCACTATGGCTGGGGGACACATTGCATTTCATGTGTTCGCAGTTACTAATTTACCACCTTCTATAGGCCTTCTGCCAATATCCACAGGTTTAGTTCAGTAGTTGTTTGAGCTCAACCCAATAATAATAATGGTGAAAGAGAAATCTGCAAAGCATCAGCCCGGGGATAAAGGAAATCAGAAGCTTTCAAAAAACATGACCAAGCCAAGCAAGCGAGGCAGAAAGACAAAGAAAGATATAATGGAGAATCTCTTGGAAGTTTACTCTATTGGAAATTCTCCACAGATTCAAAATGTAATTCACAGATGGGAGAGAGAAAGTAATAGTAACGAAGAAGATATAGAGGTCGAAAAGGAAAACATGGATTTTGTTCTTGCTCCTGGGAATACAAGAGGACGTCTCTCTCTCTTTCATCAATCCATCCACACATATTGAACTCTGAAACGTATGCTGGCGAAAGCACTGCAAAGATTATAGCCAATTGAATGCAGTCCTAAAATGACCTCAATACCTCAGGAAATTAAAAAATAAATCCAAGATATCAGGGTGTCATAGTATCATGCAATAGCTTGAATTGGTAGAATCTAAACGCAGCTTCAACGAATGCAGCAAGTCGACATGCCCGACTCAACATCAAAAGATCTCGCACCGATTGACTCTTCAGATGGTTAAAATATCATTCTCTAAGTTTTATGATTTTTTTGGATAACTTTTACATTATATGTTGTCAAATAGACTTTGTTTCAAACAGTAAAATGGACATAGCGGCTAGTAGAAGAAAGAAACAATTTCAATTTTGGATGGCATTTAATGCTTTAAGGTGGCCAATAGACCTGGTTTCCTCCGGGAAGGTTAAGGCCACAAAATATGTATATGTTTCAACCTACCATCTCCTTTTGATAGACAGAAAATGGTAAGAAACTACTAAATTTACAAAAAAACAAAAAAATCTTTAATTTTGAATATTTTACAGTAATGGTGAACTTTTTATGTGTTATTGTTAAAATAATTGAAATAAAATAGTCCAAATCAAGTCCAAGCTAGTTCAGGAATAAAGTGATGTGTTAAATACACTTATCTATGGAATCAAATAGATGTGGAGGTGGAAGTGCAATTCTGATAGGGGAGTGTGTTAAATTTTGATCTAGCTCTTCCCCAAAGTATCAATTTTCCAGGTGGTGAGCTTCCCTTTGGCCACAAGACCCTAAACTCTGACAAACCCTTCCACATTGGCACTGCATGGAGACAATATTAGAAAACACACACAAATTATCTAAATCCTGCCCCTAAATACTACAATCCCTCCAAATTCCTCTGACTCTAGTGTCCTTCCATAATCTAGTATCGCTTCAGCATTTCAAGCATCAATCCCACACATTTCCATTTAATTTGTGACCAACGAATATCTTGCCTCAGCCTATCCACCAATGTCCTTATCTCACACTGAATCCAAGGTTTCTCGCCCCTTCAACCTCCCACCGAAACATAAATGTATTCCTCCTAAATATATGGTATAATGGTTGAAGCGTCTCATTGAGAAAAAAAATACCTTCAATCCACCTCCTTCTATCCCATAGTCTTCCCATGATTATATATGGATGGAGGAATATATACACCCTTGAGTCTATACTCCATATATGTATTAAATAGAAAGAAAATTCCAAAGGGTAATGTAGCCCCGAACTCCCTGAAATTATGCCTTGAAAAGAGTAAGGAAGATACTAATATTGTAGTGATTAAATCATTTTTTATATGGTGGAAATGGATTCAACACCATCAAGAACATCTGAGGCACCCAAAATCCTAATTTGTGACAGTTGTAACCCATATTAGTTATAACCCATGTTTTGAAAAATTCCTGTCAGAATTTTCATTATTTTCGAGGCTAGTTTGTGAGTTTACCGTCCAAAATAAATAAATAAATAGATAAATAATATATATATATATATATATATATATATATATATATATATATATATATATATATATATATATATATATATATATATATATATATATATATATAATTTATATTATTAAATATATGTAAAGGTGATGTTGTATTTTTATTGAGATTAGAGTTTGTCTTCCTCGGACTTAACAAACCAAGCTAACAAATGAAGACCCAAAGACGTCTGAGTGGAGTGAAACCTTGTTTCTAGTGGGGTAATTCTAGGTGGTGTGGTTTTCCTTCCATAACAATGATGAGTCAAACTAGACATGAGGATAGCAATGAATGATAATTGTCCCACTTTTAATTTAACAACTAAGTTATGACACATTTTCTCACTATTTAAAAAAAATGTTACATTCATATTGTCAAAATAAACCTTGAGCATAGATCTTGTGTACCCATCATTTTACTTATAATTCTATGATGGTTGACAAAAAATATTAAACATCATAATAAAAATTTAATACTTTTCCTTAAAATTTAACTATAATTGTTTTTATTCCATCCAAAGAAGTTAATAAAAAAAACTATCTTTATAGACATACACATTCTCTTTATTATAGTTTATTTGTTGTATTTTTGTGATTCTGATCACTTTGATTAGTTGGTTGATTTAATATCTATGTATAAATATACTAGTAATATAATATTTACTTGTAATTGTAATTTAGTATTAGTTCATCATAACAATATTTTACGTTATTACTTAACAAAAATATTATATTAATATTAATTTGATAAACATTAAGGATACTTAATATTAAAAAGTGGGTGGATAATTGTTTTAGGGTTTAAAACAACCTGAAACTCATTCCCCTTTTCCTCACAATATCTACAAGAGTGATATGTTGGTTAATCCCAATGTTTCTATTTTAACCACCAACTATAGATATGTTGATAGAAAGGTTTTAACTTACTGGGATAATGTTATAAGTTAATGGTATCTTCCCATAATCAAATGGACTTTCTCTAATCAAAAATTTTTGTACAAATAGTTACTTCCTACTTTGATATTATTTTTTGATCCTACTCAAGGGCAGAGATGTGAATTTAGGAAGAGATTTTTTTTTTTACCATTAATTATATATCATACTTTTTTTAATTTAATAACAAATTTCTATAATTTTATTTTGTTAGCCAAAAGTTTCTATTAATTCAAATCAGAAATACATCTACAAAAGTAGTTATGAAAAATTATTTTGACCTCATGCTTCCTATATTTTTTGAACAAAAGAGAGTAGAAAAAACACACTAAAAATATACAAGAAAAAATAGAACACCACATTCATATAGCCTAGTAAAACCAAAAAAATCTAGGATATTAATACAACCGACGATCAGCTGTGGACGGTGGAATTAACCAGAATTGGATTGTCTAAACTGGTGCCCAGTGATGGAGGAGGACTAAGCACACAATGCATTTCCTTCCATATGTTTTAATAAACCTTCCAACCACTCCATTTTTTTTTAGATCCTCTTCTGCCGACAATGAAGAGTGGCAAACCCATCTTGCATATGTCATTGGTTGCATTACAACTCACTCATGAAACTGATGACTGCGTTCATGTCATCGTCCCAATCACATCCAAGCTAGTCCAGGAGTAAAGTGATGTGTTGAATAAAAATGTCTAGGGAATAAGATGGAGGTGGAAGTTGACTGCTATGGGAATTTGTTGGATTATGGTCTAGATCTTCCCCCAAATATTGATTGTCTAGGTGGTGATTTTCCCTTTTTCCATGAGGCCCTATACCCTGACGAAACCTTCCACATTCACGTTGGATGGAGACATTCGTTGTAAACACACGCCAATTATCTAAAGCCCACCCCTAAATACACCAATCCCTCTAAAGTCCTTTGACTCTAGTGTCCTTCTAGAACCTAGTATCACCTAAGCACTTCAAGTAACAATCCTACCCATTACCAGTTAATTTGTGACCAAAAACTCTCCTCCATTTGTCTATCCACCAATGTCCTCCGCTCACATGGACTCTAAGGTTTCTGGCCCTTAAATCTCCCAGCATAATAGAGATTGACTCCTCATAAATCTAGGGTATAATTGATGACCGTCTCGTTGAGAAAACAAGACCTTCGAACCAACTCCCGCTATCACATATTCTTCCCATGATTACATATGTATGAGGGAATATATACACCCTTGAGAATATGCTCCATATTTCTAGGAAATATAAATAAAATGCAAAATGCTAATGCAGCCTCAAAGTCCCTCAAATTATGCTTTGAAAAAAATAAACAAATTACTAACTAAGAGACATGTTGACTGGTCATACCAAAATGACGATAATACTTCTCTAGTTACCAAAAGAGCACACAACAAGGTGTTCTATACCCCCTATCTGCCAAGGCACACCATAATATACCACCAAAATCATCTACGTTACCTAAATTATCACCAACAGAAACAAGGAAAATGGAGGAAAACCCATAATTAAAACAAATGAAAACAAACAATACTACTAGTATTACAAGCTTTACTTGAGGACTAAATACCACCATATTTCTCAATTTTGTTCATTTGAATCCAATTCCCCGCTTATTCCACAATTGAAAAACCTCTAATATGTATAAGAAAGAGTGGGGGGAGTTCCTCTTGATATTAACTCATGAAATGAATTTCCTGTCACCACAGAAAGTTTCCTTAATTCCTTTCCAAATGATCACAACTCAAGGAGCGGGGAATGGAACCGAAAAAAATGCCTCCCTGTGGAACAAAGTTACCAACTGCTCCCATCACCTTCACTCTCATGCCCAAGCTTTTCCAATGTCACCATGCAAACTATAAAATACTGTATATTTTCCCTCATAGCTTTAGAAGGATACTTTCATTCATAAATCATAAGGCATCTTTAACATGCCTTATTAATCATCTTTGCAAGTGGAAGGGGGTAGTGGGCCGCCCTCCATCCCTTCTATATCATCGATTTTTACCCCTATCAAGGATGCCTTATAATTTTCTAGGATACTTGACAACTAATCTAGACCACTCTGACTCGTTGGTGGAGGCCACAAAGAGGCTAATTCCTAGTTTTTTTGCTGATTACCGAGGTTGGTGAGCCAACCAACTGATTTTTCCCCTATCCTACAAGTGCGGGATGTAATTTCATATGGGAAGGAGAGAATCAAATATTTTAGGAGCGATACAAAATTTCTAACTGCCAAATTTTAAGAAGTTTTGAAATCGGGGAACCATAAATGAGTTTCTAAATGAGTCTAGAAAGTAATTGCAAGTCTCCTCTAATATAGATTCTAGAAAAACTCATTATTTTTTCCAATAATAGACCCTTCTCTAGCATAATGAATTCAAACATATTATTGGTGTCAAGTATTTAAGTGAGTAAATTATTTAACATTTATTTTATTAAACTCGGGTAGGTAAACTGTGAGGTCAAACACAATAGGTGTAAATTGGCTACTTAACTACTCTCCTACGCAAAAATCAAGAATAAACCAAATAAAGGTAGATCTCAGAGTTGATTTCAACTTAAAATGGTTTCCATACTTTTAAATTCAATCTCTAACCTTATTGAAACAATATTGCATATTCAAATATATGCATCACATTTCGTTACTAGATGTCTTTTTGAAAGAGTATTTTTCATATCAAAACTTATTTATGATTGTAATAAAAGAGAATTCTAAGTGAAATCAATGTTCCATGTTTTTAAACAAAAATTAGTTAAACACAATTTAATTCAAATGCAAACTTGACCAATTCATTTCTTTCATCATTATTTTAAACACATAAAACTTAACTAATTCTAATGATTTAAAGTTAAAACCTAGTAAATACTAGTTAGGAACATAAATCTAACTAAATATTACTCCTTGTATATGTTTTTTAATCAAAATAAGCTATTAAAAGAAAACATAGCACACATTTACAAAAAAAATTGTTTTATTATAGGATCACTATAAGAAAACACAATAAAAATTACAAGAAATTCAGGTATTTAAAGGCAAACAAAGTATGTATAATTTTGAATGATATAGCAAAATTAATGAACAAACAACATTCAAAATATAGAAAAACTAGTAAAATACATAACAAAAGATATGCGACACATACCAAGGGGTCATCCTGGTGTATGTTTCTAATAAAATATGCATGATCTACAACACCTTTGGCACCATAATAGAAAAATACTTCTTATATTAATGAAAATCATAAGCTAAATACAAAATTGTTTCTTTGTTTATGGATGATAACTATAACATAAATCTCTCTAACCTATATTATCTTTGTAGATCAAATTTTATACGCAAATTTCAATTGTAAAATGACCTTCCCAAAAATAGGTTCATTTAAGTGTTTCAAGCTAAAATTAAGGTTCATATTTGTCCCTCAATTTTTCTTTTAAGCCTTTGATCCTCAACATTAACCATTTTTTTATTTTCATGTTATTGATATTTTCATCATACATATCTATAGACTTTTGTTTAAGTGGCATATCCTTCTCCTTATTATTATTGTATCGTTCCTTCAATCTCACATTTTCTAGTTTTACTAATTAATTCACCATTTCTACCTCATGTGATTCCTACTTCAATTTTTTGATCATTTTGTTATTTTTCTTCAATTTGGCCAACTAAGTGTTGATTTTTTGACCCTTAGGGTCGATTCCTTCTTGAGTTTCCTGTTGTGGTGATTTTTCTTCATAAGCTTCATGGTCTTACTGAAATGGTTGGCTTTGTTCATTGTAGACCTCCTACTTAAATGGAGGGATTTTTTCAATGTATACCTGCTCAATATAACCTTCTTCAGTGTAAATCCCATGTTCTTTATTATTTTCCTTGATTTTTTAGAAATCACCTCTTTTAGCGCTTGCTCATAAAATATTTGATTTTTCATTTTAGTCTTTTTAGGAGGTTATTTTGGTTTAGTAATATTGTAAATCTCCCCATTGGCATCTTTCAATAATTGTGACATTCCCCTGGTAAACCTAGTACAGGTTGTTGATGCCCCTTTAGAACTAGTTTTCCTCTTTTTCCCAATTAATTTTAGCCAATAATTTATATAAAAGGTGGGGATTATTTTTCTTGCTGTAATTCTTTCTCCCCCTCCTCGTATCCATGACTTTGTTCAAGATGATATTTTTTTTTAGGACCCTGCTTAGGTTCCACATTTTATAGCACTTGAGAAGCAGGGTTTACTAGAGTTTCAAGGGTGTTTTCCGAAACCTTCTCTTCTTCATTACCTAAGTATGGTTCATTAGGATTTGCATTGTTAAAAATGTATCAGTTTTTTCTCTTCATAATTTTTGTACTGATTTCAATATGTATCCTCTGTAACAAACAAGAAAACAAGAAATAAAAATATTTTGATAAAAGCATGGGTTTCATGCTTATTGTTGATGGTATTCTTAGTAAAGTCATGTTATTTGTTCTTCTAGGATTTTTTAGGTCTAAGTATTTATTGCCATGAGTCAATGGAGTGAACATCATGTTTATAAGACCCTTTTGGGAAATTTTTGTAACTGTAAAAATAATTATATTTAGTCTAGAAAGTTTGGGAATCTTCAAGAGTACAAGTCGGCAGTGTGATCCTCAATTAATAATAAAGGAGGGAATTTAATCCCTTGAGAAGGCTATATAAAGAGAAATTGGAATTCATTTGGAGAAACACTCTCTGACAAGTTCAATCATCAAGAAAGAGTTAGATCTATAGCTGGGAAGGCACATAAAAGGAGAGTGGAGGTTTGTGAGAACCTGGGAGGCCAAAATATGTTGTCTTTGGGATCTATATATCTCACACATACACAATTATAGGGTTCTGAGCCGTATTAGGATGACGAAATTATAGGATTGAGCTGCAGGGGGACGAAGTGCATAATATATAGCTAAAAGGGAGAAAACCATTTTATATACCTCATTCACCTTGGGAGGTTTTCGTTGCTCTAATTCGGACTCAAAAGGAGGTTTTATTAGTGTTTTCAATAAGCTACAGGAACAAAGCTAGGCCAAAGTTGGAGATTGAGTTATAGTAGCTGGCAAGTCAAAGTTGCAGGTCAAGTATCTGTGCTAGTAGCAAGATGAAGTTGTAAGAAAGAAGTAAGAAAGGAGTTGAGGAAGGGAAAATTTTGTACTAGGGAGAAGGACTTGGTCTACGGATTGGGTCTTTGTATCTCATTTGGAGGAGATTCTATGAAGACAAGAGTTTGTGGGATTTTCCCTTGGATGGTTTTTTCCCTTGCTAAGAACCTATACTTTTGTACTCTTTTTTTTCTTGATATTGTTTGAGGAACAGATCTAACTAATTAAATTAAACAAGATAACTAATATTGTTATGTAAGTATCAAGGTTAAAGAAAATAAGTTATAATTTTTGTCACTTTACATTTTCTAACATGGTATCAAAGCTAAGGTTAGAAAGAAAGGCAACCGAATGGACACAAGAAAGAATTGTTGATCAAGGGATAGGAAGCTCTCAAGGCCTAAAGAAGAAAATTTTCTCTTGAAGGAATCTAGTTAAAATCTCATTGGTGGAAAACCCTTCTACTATAGGGTTTATACATTAAAGAATATCATAACTACAACAATATTGTAACGAAGTTATTTATCTTGAAAAAATGGAGTTTATTTATGAGGCATCAATCTTGGAAAGAATCCTAGGGAACATATTTCAACAACATCACCAATAAATCTTTGAAGGTCTTGAAGACATCAAGAAGGTTAGATATATTATTCAAGTATCACGCTATCTCATAATGGCTGAATCATCAAGTCATGTAGGTTATTTTTGCGAGATAAATAATATCATTGGCGCTTCAAATTATCTAGCACAAAGGAAAATGAGTAACGTGGTACTCACACAACATGATGTAATGGGATATGTTACTGGAGAAACTACTGAACCTGAGAAAGGAAAGACACAATAAATAGCAACGTACAAGAAAGGGGAAGTAAGAGCTCATAGGATCATAGTGGAATCAATCAAGGATTATCTTGTTCCTTTTGTCGCAATCTTGAAGACTTCCAAGGAAATGTATGAAAAGCTAGTGAACTTGTACTCTATAAGTAAAACAAGAAAAAATATTTAATTATAGAAAAATTTGTATAGAATGAAGAAAGCGAAGCATGAGAATTTGGAATCCTTCCTTATGAGAATCTCTCAGCTAGGATAACATTTAGAAGGACTCGGGGAAAAATTATTCATTCTTAGGTAACCGTATTTGTTCTAAATGTATATCCATCGGAATGGAGAAATTTTGCAACAAGTCTCTACTCTAAGAAAGATTCAACTCCGTTTGATTAGTTGTGGGAATAATGAATACTGAAAGAATCAAGAATTAAGGTCAAGGATGAAATTGGATCAAATGAGAAAAATCAAACCTTTGTAACCCAATTCAAGAAGATGAAGAAGTGAAAGTTTGGAAAGTAAAATAAGAAAGATATGTCTAAGGGACAATGCTTCAAGTGTAAAGAGTTTGGACATTGCAATAGTGATTGTCCAATTCAATATACAAATAAGAGAAAGGATATAAGTGAATCTCATCTACCCAAAGAAATGGGAGAACCTAAGAAGAAGGTGAAGAAGGAAGAAGTGAAGGATATTTACTATTGAAAGAAGGTTCATTAACTTATAGGTTCTTTATGATTTCTCTTTATATGATATTTTTTGCATAAACATCATACAGTAGAAGCATATGGAATGTTTGGAATTTATTATGTTGCTTAGTAAAAATCATCTAGGATATAATGTTAGACAATTTTACATAATTATCATCCAAATATTATATAACATTATGTTAGCGATTATTATCTTTCTTATTATTCAAGAAGGAACTTCATCATCAAAAGTCCTTGGGAAGAGCATCATGATAGGAATAATATGTACTCTATGGAATATGGAAACATGCTCTTAAAACTAGATGAAGGATTGAAATGGGTCAGGATACAAACTCTTTGTGAAATATATGGATAGCTATATGATTGGATGAAATCATATGAATGCATGGGTAAGATTCATGTATGAGAATATTTTGGAATAAAGTTGGGTATAAAAGTTATGCTGAAGTATTTAGGATGCTGGAAAATAATAGAATTTGACTTTCTAAAGAATGTATTAAATATTAGGACTTTATATAGAGTATATATTTAATATTGATTAACATATAGTATGATATGTGGAAGAATAAAGGTTGTAACTTGGTAATCAAGTTCGATTCTTGGGCACTTTGATGTAAGACGGAAATATCAAGTGGAGATGGTTGATGAGGATGTTGATGGAATGAGAATGTCTCCATGATGAGGTAAGTCTATTTAATTTATGTTTTGGTTTTATGGATAACATATTATTGTTGGATATCGAGAAAAGGATGTTGCAGGAATACATGAGGACAATTAACTCATGGTTCGCTTTATTAAATTGAGGGAAACTCAATATCTGGTACCTGGAAATGATGAAGTCAAGCCGACTTCATCTTGGGATTGAAGCGTCAGTTGTACGATAAGGTAACCTAAATGTTAAGGAAGATCACTTTCATGGTTATATTGAATATCAGGAAGGCCCAATACAAAGCCTTCATGTTTGAAGAAGAAAATGATGAGCAAGAGAGATGACCTGGATCTTGTCACATGAATGAAGAGTGGATATGGTTCCATGGAACATTAGAATTAAGCAGGCTCGATGCAAGAGATATGAAGAAAGGAGATAAGATAATATGATAAGATAATTGTATTTATTTCCAACTAATGACCACAAAGTAGGTCAAAGGGACTATTGAGGAAAATGATGTCCATACAATGCAAGAGAACCAAACGGTCTCCTATTAGAATAAAATGCATGAATATAAAAGGTAGAATATAGGAACATAAAAATACAATATATGGAATTCCCTGGTGGAGTGGATCCAAGAGGTAATGGGTTTGAGTATCAAACCCATCTCTCCTAAAATATGAGGCTGAATGAAAACTGAAGAAAATCCACAAATTCTTTTGGATTGATCAAGGGCCGGTGGAAAGTGAAAACATTCCACTAGATTATTGCCTAGGGGAGTTTGTGTACTGTTGAGGTCTAGAGGACCTAGCCTCTCTCCCAGGAATGAGGCCATGCCCGGCGCACATAATTTTTGGGTAGTGGCGGCGGAAGGTGGCCACCCTGAGCGCACTATGGCGAGAATTAAAGGACTTTCTTGGCTTCGGCATGTGTGGCTGCGATGAAGGACAATATCTACTCACGATGATAAAGGTTGTCTGATTAGAAGATCTTAGATATATTTTTTGCTAGAATCTCATGTGGAGGGGTGAGGTTCCATGGATGCTCACTGATATCGAGTCTGGATATGAACTGGTATCAAGTAATCTCTTGGTGCCCCTATTAGAAGGTAGTACCCTGAAAAATGTCGTGATCATTTGTGTGGGGTCTAGTTAGATGGGAGGCGGAAGAATATGGGCTCATAACCTAAGAGCCTCCTGCATATATAGGGCCAAACATCTCTGATTAGTATACCTGAAACATTCGGCGAGGGTCTGAGAATCCCTGAACAATAAATGGAACCTTCCTATAATCTTAGGATAGATAGGGCATCCAAAAATGAAGTGTACCTCGGTCTCCACGTCCTGTAAATGACATATCTAGTAGATTGTGTCTAGTTTATCGATCTGGTGGTCTATCTCTACCCGAAGTATATGATTACCTACTCTAAAATAACCTATAGGAAAGTGAAGATCATGCATTTAGTGGTGAAACATATACTCAGGTCGAACAATGAGTATGTCTCTCAACTCCAAGAAGTGTTCAATGGAGAAGGCCATCCTTTGACGCAACCCTCTCGGAGGATTGACCCAGGTGACCTGGAAAAACTTCCTATAGGTTTCCTCCCTGATGATCTTGTTCAACTCTTGTTTAGTATGTAAAAGGTGACCAAGATCATCTAAGGAATATCATAAAGGAGGGAGAGGATTCAATAGAATGCCTACTAATTCCAAGAGATTTGAAACTCTTGTAAACAAACATCTAGCTGGGCCCAAGGGAGTATAATGAGAAATAGTCTCAGAAGAGAAATATGCCAAATAAGGATATATGTCGCTACTCTTTATGGAGTCTAGAAATCCCCAAAAATGATGCAATATTGAGACCAAACTGAAAACCGTCTCAAGCTGAAAGGTTTGAGCTCCAAAATCTAGAAGGATGATGTGTTGAGGTACTATATATTTACATCTAATGATGTGTTAGAGAAGAATAATCTAGACTCTCTCAACTGAAGGACAATCTGACTCATGTAAAGACGATCCCCAAATATCTGAGCCATATAGAATAATGGGAAAAATCAAGGTATCGATGAGGCTCATCTTGGATGACATGTTTTAGAAGTGATGTTGAAAGAACTATATCTCAAGAAGGGCTAGGGATAAATATACTTTTTCGATCAGACGTTGAAGCGTTGGTCCCAAAATGAAGCAGGGACCTCATAATTATGCCCCCAAGTAAGTATACATGCTAGTGATTTGAACGTCCTCCCCTTTGAATAGAATGTGAAGATCTATAGTTTTCTTAACCCCATTGAAGATCATAATCTTCGTTTTACCCAAGTTGACCTTCAACAGTTGAAGATCAGAAAACAGAGCTAAGGCATTTAGTTTCCTTTGTAATCCTTCTGGATATGAGGAAAGGATGACCATGTCATCATAAAATAGTAGAATAAATATCAGAACCTGGTGAAAATGTCATCCATCGGTGTCCTAGATATTCTTGGGTAGAAATTCCTCCAACTCATCAATATAGATCTCGAGAAGCATAGGGGAGAGTGGACAACCCTATTTAACCCCAATATTTCCTCGAATGAAATCACACATCCCATGACCCATCCGAATACAACCAAGGATAGACTCATATAAGCATGTAATAGCTGTAAACAAGGTCGCCGAGATGCAAATATCTTTGAATATTTGGAGTAAGGATTCCCTTGGAAAAATGTCGAAATCTTTCCGAAGATACATGAAACAATAGTAGATTTTAGAAGAGCGGCATCATGCCTCCTCAATAACGATGAAAAGGATGAAGATGTGGTAAATAGTCTGATGAGTTGGTCAAAAGCCTGCCTGTCCCCTAGCTCTTAGTTTTCTCTGCTCAATTTCACTGGAGCACTTCCTATGTAGAATAGTAGCGTACAATTTCGATAACGTGTCGTGCACCATGATCATTCAATAGTTATTAGGATTTGATCTGGAATGTTATTTGTGGAACAAACGGATGATGTGGTGTGACCATGCAGGTGGAAAAGATTCACGGACTACATGGTTGAAGAGATCAACCAAGTAGCTAATGAAATCACATAAACCGTGCTTAAAGAAATCTTATTGGTAGCCATCCTCATCATCTAATCTGTTTTTGTTCATCACCCAAATCGTCTCCCTAATATCTCTATCTGATAATAGGTGATAGGAAGAAGGTGGGGAGGTAACATGAATTTTGGTGTACCCTATAATATCATAAAGGTTGGATGTGTGATATAAAATGGATGTAGGGTCAAGGTTAGATGGAAGAGGGGAGCATTGGGGAAGGATGTTATGCCATAATTTTCTAGGGGAGTGGGAAAGGAGATCAGAAAGTTCCAGTATTCTTTGATATAGAAAGAGTCATTTCTTGTGATGGAGGAGATGAAGATAAGAAGATTTTAGGTCAGGGTATAAGGGTTGGGAGAGGGTGAAAGCATATCTAAGTTCTTGATGTAGATTCTTTCATTCACCATCATACCATTTGTTCATGGGGAAATATCCAATTTTTTTGGATATGGAAGTGGAGTGAGTGGAGTGGGGGAAGGATTTGACTATTTCTTCCCAACTGGTAGATGAAAGACAGGTTTATTTAGTGGAAACAGAATCAAGAAAGAATAATTGGGTCTCCGATGGGATCATCTTGTGTATGGTAGAGAAGAATATGTCAAGACTTCCTTCATCAAATCGAAAGCTGGTTCGGGGTGGGCCTTGAGGGAAAGGATGGGGTTGAAGGGGATGGTCAAACTGAAGAGAGAAGGAAAAAATTACATGATCAACAAGGGGGATGGGAGATACCGAGAGATGGAAAATAAAAGGAAGCAAGTTCTAACTAGAAAGGACATAATCAACTACACTCTCAGCCCTGCCATATGGCTGACATTTGAAATAGAGGGAATTTGGGAAATAGGGGAGACCATTTAAAATCAAAAAATCATGTAATGCCCCCAACTGCAATAGATGCTTACCATAAGCTGTAGTGGGCCCCAAAGCGTCATTTGATATTTAGTGAAGCCCTAATAAATCTGGATCTATCCCCTAAGTACAAAACATATCCCCTTATCGATTGTGGAGAGGGATCTGGAGATATCTAGTACAAGCATTGAAGTCACCTTGGAGGATGAATTCCCTCAAAACTGATTACTGGATGATGTTGGTGTACATTTCTATAAATGGGTCCCCATTTGATCCATTATGGACGGAAAATAGTGAAGAGGCTGGGGGAAAGTAAAAAGATGTAATGTAGATGTCCCTTGCAGGAGAGACTCTGAGGCTAATCCAAATCCACATAAACCTGGAAAAATCATCTTCTACTTCCAAAGATATCCCATTCCAAAGTGATTCAATAGCTAAAAAGGAAACTCCACCTAATCCTCTAAACCCTCTTGAGCTCCTCAACTCCTACCTGCAAACTAAGAACCAATGGTATCCCGCAATATCTGGGAAAGGTCCAAGAGGGCTCGCATAAGTCTCTCTCATGAAGAGGATGTTTTCTTGATTTGAGAGCATCATAGAAGAGTCTTGACGATGATCAAAAAGATCATTTATGTTCCAAAAACGGATAGAAATTCTTGTACCATGTCGTCTCGCCAAGCGGGCCCATCATTTGGAACCTCTATTTTAGGGTTCCCAACCATGTGGGAAGGAGTCCTGAATGACTGCACAAATATTCCTGATAACTTCCCATTTCCCTTCCTATCGTGCTACGATAACCGATTCTCTAGATTGTTTAAGTTGCACAAACTATGCTCGAGTGAGGTCTTCATCCAAGAAAATATTGTTGGGAAGATAAAATAAATTTCGCTTAGCCCTAAGGGCACAGAGTCAATCAGATGCAGCCTGAAACCTGAGGAAGAGATTGGATTCGTAGCCCAACCAAGCTTTTTCCAGAGTTATATCAGGGAGGCTAAGGACATCCCAAAGGAACCTAGCCCCCATTTACATAGGATCCAAAGAGGGTTTAGGTAAGTGGGGACCTATCACCTTGAGATTCAATTCTCTCACCCATTTGGTGCATTCTTCCATAAGTTTTTCGTGCACCACCTCCTCAACTGTTGCCATGTAGCTATGAAGAACTAGAAGTGAATACTCTTTTGAAGACAAGAAATAAGGCTTAGGGTGTTGGCTTCTTAGAGAGAAAGGAAGCCTGGAATATGACATGGTTTTGAGAGGAAGTAAAAGGATTCTCCTTAAGTAGGAGCATGGATTTATTCTCAAGATTAGAGGAAAATAGGGAATCACCTTCTGGTTTGAGAGGGAGTGATATTTGATATGACATTTGCATTATCTTCTTCAACAGGTGAATAAATCATGACAACGGATTGTATAAGAATCTATGGTTTCCTTGATGAGAGATCATCCAAGAAAGGAAAGGGGATCGATATTCTTTGAGGATTTTAATTGAAGAGAGATAGTAGTCCCAGGTACTTACACTCTTTGAGGAAGGGACAAGAATCCAAGAGAATAGTGGTAGAAGAGGAAAAATGTTCTTTGAGTACTTAAGTATGGAGGTTGAAGATAAGAATAGTCCTAAAAGGACATACCTTGTAGATATCTCGATGGGGTATTTACGTTAGAGTGGTAGTGCAGTATAACACATAAACCCTCCCAACATAATGCTCTTAAATAAATAGGACCTTGTCTAGCTAGGCCTTAGGAATAGTCTTGGTCATAATAATGATGATGCTTACGATATGGCTTATCAATCTGGCTATTCTTGAGAACCCTTTGGTTTCAGATATGATTTTATATTGGTTGTACAATTCTGAATACCTCCCTAGTTACAAGGGAGTGTTCAAAATGTAATTAGTTTCAGTCTTCAGAATTGTTGTACTCATTTCAATATGTATCCTATGTTACAAACAAGAAAAGAATAAAGAAAATTGTATTTATTAAAGCATGTGTTTCATTCCCATTATTGATGGTCTTCTATGTAAACATATGTTAATCATGCTTCTATGGTTTATTAGGTCTTAGTATTTATTGTCATGAGTCAATGGAGTCAACATCATGTTTAGAAGACCCTTATGGGAAACTTGAAATTGTAAAAGAACTCTTTTTTGACTCCAGAAAGTCCAGGAATCTTGAATAGTAAAATTCAACCCTAGGATATTAAATTCTTCCTAGAGGAAGGAATTATACTCCTTGAGAAGGCTATAAAACGAGTAGTTTAACTTCATTTGGAAAAACACTCCCTCACACGTTCAATCATCAAGAAAGTGTTTGATCTATAGCTAGGAAGGAGCGAACGTCTGGAAGAAGCTTAAAGGCTGAAATATCTTGTCTTTGGGCCCTATCTCTCTCACACATGTGAAATTATAGGGTTACTGAGATGGAGTAGGAGGTCGAAATTGCAAGACTGAGTTTCAAGGGGACGAATTGTAAAATTTGTAGTTGGAAGAGGGAAAACCATTGTCTAGACCTCGTTGACCTTGAGATAGATTTATTTCTCCAAGTAGGTCTTATAAAAAGGTTTTATTAGGGTTTCCAAGAAGCTACATGAAGAAATAAGTTGGGTATAAGTTGCAAGTCCAGTAGCAGTAGCTGGGAATTCGAAGTTGCAGGTCAAGTAGTTGCATTTCTACTGGCAGGATGAAGTTGCAAGGAAGAAGCAAGAAAGGACTTGAGGAAGAGCAACCAAGGTATTAGGGAGAGTGAATTAGTCAAGGTATTGGGTCTTTGTATCTCATTTTAAGCAATTTATATGAAGAGAAGAGTTTTGGGTTTTCCCCTTGGAGGGGGTTTTCCCTGGCTGAGAGCCTATTCTCTGTCCTATTTTTTTCTTGGTTTTTTTTTATAAACAAATCTAACTAAATAACTTAAATCTACATGAAAAAAAATACCTATCTATATTTCTCAAATATAGGCCCTAATTTTACTCTACATGCATTGAACCTCTCTAAAATTTCTATATCGTAGGGTTCAATTCGTACCACCCATGTGGTACTGATATTTAAATTTTTCTGCCAAAATTTAGGACGAAAGGTCAATTTTAATTATGTTAGGAAATGCATGTAACATCCTTGGTAAAAAAACATGTAAAAATATATATATAAGACCATGGTTGATGGGACATTTATTCCAAGATGAATGGTGGGAACAAATCCTAGTAGGTCTTTATTTTGGTTATTATGTCTAAAGGAAATTGGAAAAGGAAAAGGAAAAGGCTTTGGAAAGGCATGAGGCATTAATTGGCATTTTATTTATGAAAATAATAGAAAATAGGAGAAAGGGGAGGTGAAAGGGAATTGGTTTCATGTGAGGAAGAAAATTAAGGAAAATAATGGAAAATTGAATAAATTAGAGGCCTAATTAATAAAAATACTTGTGAGGATCAGTTGGTAAGATTTTGGTGAGTGAATTTTTGGAGCTCTCTCATTATTCTCTCTCTCTCTCATACTCTTGGATACTAGGAGTTTTCTCATAAAACTCTTGTAGAGTGTGGATACTTCATGATTTTGAGCAAGAAGGCAAAGGAAGAGAAGGAAAATGCAAGGGGACATTGGGATCAACATCTACAATAGGTTTTGAGTGGAGGTACCAAGTTTCATGTATGTTTTCCTCACTAGTTATGGAATGCATGGTGTATTCATGTGGATTTTCCTAGCCTTTCTATTTTTGAATATCCATGGTGTTGTGGGTTTATTTCTATTATTTTTATTTTGTTTGTTTCTCATGATTCTTATAGCTGTTGGGTTTATTTATTAGTTCATGTAGCCTTGGCTGGAAAAATGCTCTAGATCTTGGAAGACAGTTGTTGGGTTGAGCTACTAGTCTTACAGCCTTGGCTATAAAAATGATCTAGAGCCATAGGTGGGTTAAGTTAATAATCCTGGAGCCTTGGTTGGAAAAATGTTCTGGAGGCTTGAAACAACTAGGGTTGAGTTACTAGTCCCAGATCCTTTTTTGGAACAAACACTCTAGAGCCCTGGAACAACTTGGATAGAGACCAATCTATCATGGTTGTAATGTTTGACCATCAGGTGGAATCATTAGATGATGGTTGATGTGGTTTGGACTCTAGAATCCCTAGATTCGTTATGATTGATGTGGTTGATGAGTTCCAACATCATGCCTGGAATATGGCATGAGGGGAATTGGATGAAGAGAGACTTGGCTCAAGAAATCTATTCTTGGGTGGAACATGGAAGTCGCATCTCCGGTTGGTTTTTAGATTAGCTAATGAAGAGCTCATTCCCTTAGTATTTTGTATGAAGATGTATTGGTTATTATCTAGTTTCTATTGTTGTTGTATCCTTGATATTTTTTTTTGTTATTATGTTTTTTATAAGCATGCATTTTATCAGTGATGATGTATGGCTCTCTCCATGTTTTTACTTGTAAATGAGTGCACATTGTTACTATGGTAAAATATATTTTATTGGAGCTAATGATGTAAGAGAGAAATGCTTCATATTGATTCTCATATAATTATGAGACCCATTTTCTTTATGATGTTGTTTACACATGTATATTCAATGTTTATGACATGTTTGAAAAAATTCCTATCATGGCTAGGAGGGGTCCAGGTGAGTTCTTAATGATGTGATTTCTCAGGCACAAAACTTATTTTTTTCGGAATTGACTACGGTCATGCAGTTATTATCCCTATGAATATGGCTCAAAGAGGTCATAATTTTAGTGTGACTGAGGGATAAGAGGCATAGATGGTTTGGTTACCTCGTAAGGGTTTTGTGGTAGATGTACAAGGTCGATAGGTTTTTCTTCATTCTATTCCAATTCCTTAAGGTCACATAGGAGGTTGAATCTCGTTATATTAGCCTCTTGTCACATTTTTTCCTCGGTTAGCTAGTTAGTTCGATAGATGTGGGAATAGGGCATTACAGAGTAGTATCAGAGCATAGTTCGACCCATGGACTGGATGGTGAGAGTCATGTTTTTCTGTTGATGGAATATTTGTTTCTCATACTTATGGTGTATGTGCTTGCTGCATTCATGTTGTTTTGGGCATGGTAGCAGTGATTTTTCCATGGAAGTGTTGATGGTGTTGTTGTTAACATGTTGTGACGAGTTCATGAGCCGTTATCTGTTCCTCATGCTTGTGTATTTCTCTTGCACGTTTACTTATATATTGTTACATATTTTACGTGCATTGCTTGCTTATGCTAGGGTTACATATTGGCCATGCTTTGGTGTTATCCTTGTATGCTTGTTTTTCTCATAGAATATGTTGAACATGCATTTGTAGTTCATGATTGGTTATACATGTCAAGTGGGTGCATATGGTCAAGTTTGCATTGGTTTGATTTAGGTTGTTGTGCATAAGTTCATTGTATGAAATTAGGTCATCATGATGATATTGGTATGTTATGATGCTAATTTTTTGGCTAAGATAAAGTAGGAGATGCAAATAATTAAGGTGACGTTGCAACAATAGACTTTGGATAAGAGCAGGTCATCATACAAGTATGCATGCTTGGCATGCATGTATGTGATTCATGGTTGTTGTAAGCATTAGGGTTACTTATATGTTTGTCATTATCTTATTATTATGGTTACATATGTGATAAATGTTAGTTTATTGGTGTAGTCATATGCATTATGGTTATGAATTTCATTCTATTAATTTTATGGTTACATACATGATATACATTAGTTAACTAGTGTTATCATATGTACATCCGTTGGTAGGTCAAGCATGGTATTAACTTGATAATTATGTTATATTTTGTTGATGAGCATGTTACATGTTAAATTATCTTTGTTATATGTTAGATAACTTCATTATTAGAGTTATAGCATTAATATATTGATGCTACATGTATCATGCTAAATTGTATTGACCTAGGCAGATGGTTAGGGTTATGACATGTATGAGTCAACTTATTTTTCTATTATGTCCTAATAATATAGTTTAACTATGCATATTTTATTATTATGCATGAATGAAAATTATTTATTAGCTTATGATATGAACATATTAGTTAGTTACTATTATGGATATCATGATATTATTTATGTTTGAGTTTATTTGGTTTGATTGTGTAGACAAGATAGCCTCCCCTAAGATACATTAAGGTATGATTTTTATTATGTCATATACTTTGCATTTGATTGTTTGAGTATGTGCCTATAAGGTCGCAGGAAGAAAGGATCTTGTTTTGACATGGTCATCATAACGTTTTGAGATAGTTGATATGTACTTGAGTGTAAGTAGGTGACAGTTGTAGCAGCATGTATTATGACTGATGAATGTGAGTTTATTATTGATTATGACATGGTTGTTAGACTTGGTAAATTTTGATTTAAAATTAATAGATATGTTTTCTTGATCCTTGGAATATGTGGATGACATGTGTGTTCAGCTACAAGGCAACATTCTTGACACAACAAGCTAAGGTAACTAGCTTGTTTTTATGTTTTTTTATGCACTAAAAATTATGTGTTTATTGAAGTATGATGTAGGGTATTTCATTGCAAAAAAATTTGGCATGAAATATTTGAAAATTCTCGGGTTGATATTTCCCTTTTAAGCACTATGGACCCATGGGGATTGAGTCATGGTGTTTTTTACTAGTCTTGTGCATTTGCTATCTTGCGGTTTGTTGCACTTGATTTGTGGCTTTGTTTATGTTTAATGTATGGACATACCACTTTGTTACGGTTTCATATTGTTGTTGGTTTTGATGATTTTCTTGTTGTTTGTTATTGGTCCTACCTTTTATATCTTGAGTCTTGGGAATTGGCCTTGGATAGAGGAATGTTGATGGAGCTCGAGGAGAGATGTGTGGTACCCAATAGGTATTGAAAGAATTTTATAAAGCCTAATGCATGTATAAGGGAAGCGAAAAGGTAAGAATATGAAATTTGGTTGCATTGGTTTGGTCTATTGAGGTAAATGGATGGTGGCAATACATACATGAGAAAGATAACCAGAAAGGTAAAGTAAATGGATTTGAGCAGTCAGATGCCTTGGCTATGTTGGGAACTATTGTTCTCAATGTTGTGCATGGTGTGCATAGATAAAGGAAGTTCTCTTAATATTAACCTTATGTTATCTGGTAATTATGTTGTGATCATCATTATGATAATGTCTATATATGTATATATGCATGTATGTATGTCTCTATTTAACGAGATCATGGGTGCTATGTTGATGTTTATATATGTATACATGTATGCATGTATGTATGTCATTTTCTGACACACTCATGATTATGTTATGCTAATGATTATATATATGTATGTATGTATGTATATGACTATATGATAGGGTTTTCAAGGATCATTCTCGTGGATGAATGATTTATTATGCAAGTGAATGGAATGAAGAGGTTCCTAACTATGAGGAGTCAAGTGGGAAAAGTAACTCTAACAGATCTACGAGTTTAGTGTCATGTGGATATGAATTGATATTATATGCTTGTACTATTCCTTTGTGTATGTTATGGAAAAGTAATGTTGAGGGGTACATCAATGAAGTGAAATTTGTGTGATCTGCAACATGCTAGGATAAGCATGGATAGTGGAAAGATGGTAGGATAAATGTTTCTTGTGGGGTTAGTATGTGGAATATGGATGTGAAGTACTACTATATTGTATATGTTGTGTATGTTGTATATTGAGCGATTGTACCTATGGTGATCTGTACATGTAACATATGTAGTATTGTGTACATATAATGTTTTATGCCTATTGTATATATGGTGTTGTGTGTATATTTCATATGTGATGCTGGGTGTAGATGGTGCTATGTACATGTTGTATATTTCATGTTTTTTATGTATGGCGTTGTGTACATGTTGTATATGAAGTGCTATGCATATATGGCTTTCTGTGCACATATGGTGCTATGTACATATGGTGTTTTGTGTATGATTGTTCATGTGGTGCTATGTGCATGTGGTGTTGTGTAAATGTTGTACATGTGGTGCAGGGTGTAGGTGGTGTCATGTACATGTCATGAATGTGGTGATGTGTACATGTCGCGCATGTGGTGTTGTGTGCATATGGTATTGTCTACACATTGTAGAGTTCGTGTGGTGTACATTTTGCATTGTGTACACGTTGTGCATGTGGTGTTGTGTACATGTGATGTTTTGCACACGTTGTGCATGTAGTGTTGTGGATAGGTGGTACTATGTACATTTTGTGCATATGGTACTGGTATACATCTGGTATTGTGTGCAGGCCATACATGTTGTGTTGCGAGATGCGGTACTATGTATGTGCATGATGTACTCGTGTTATCCTGACATGTGTATTCATTGTGTTGTACTCTATATATATATATATATATATATATATATATCTCTGTGTGTGTGTGTGTGTGTGTGTGTGTGTGTGTTTTTGTGTGTGTATGTGTATTATGTTGTGTTGCACACCAGATGTAGGTGTATGTGTTTTGTTGCATTATACACCAGGTGTAGGTGTATGTGTTGTATACCGATGTAGGCATATGTATTGTGTTTTATTATACACCAATTGTAGGTGAATGTGACGTATGTCGGTGTTGGTGCATGTATTGTATGGTGTTGCATGCCGTGTGTGGGTGTATGTGTATGTGATTCAAGGGAGGCAAAGGCATTGGGTGCTTGTCAGGTGTGGCAACCGGTAAAGTGTGTGTAGGGAAAGAACAAAGGTAGAAGTAAGGATTGATTAAGAATAAGTATATTTATTTCATTTCATCTCTATTATGCATGTGATATATGATTCTAACTTATGATAGTTACATGTGATTTATGATTATGGTTTATTAGATTTCATGTGATTCATGACTGTGACATATGATGGTTTTGTTTTGATCTAGCTAGATGTGATATGTTATACATGATGATTTGATCAAACATCTAGTTTGAATTGTGTCACAGGAAGTAAACAAAATTGCAAGTGTACCTTCTTAACGAGCTACCAATGAGGTATGATTTGAATTTATTTTTAATCTATTGGAAATTATGTGCTTGGTAGAGGAAAACATGCAATTCTTGATTGGGTGGTTGAAAATGACTGCAAGAATTAGTAGTAGCAACAAAGGGATTGAAACATGCAGCAGTATGTTGGTAAACCACCTCAGGGGCAGGGCCACTGATGGACAATAGTACCCAACAGTCTCCATTGATTTCCATGAGCACGCTATGACCGATATGATGGTTTTGAGGTATGGATATGCCTTATTTTTTGTAACTTCCGATGCAAGGAATCCTTGCCAAGGGTTGGACTGCACCGGATGGGGGTGCTAGTAGAACTTGGAAGGTGACTGAATGCATGGAAGAGGGTGACCAAATTTCCTAAGGGACTATGTAGTATAGAAGGGAAGGTTGGGGATGGGTTTTTTTGTTCATTAGCATTCCCATATGGAATCAGACGCACATTAGGAGTGTGCCATGGAACAATGAGCTAGTAAGTGGTCAGTTAGGGTAAATTAGTGCAGGATTTTTGTGTTGAACATTAGTGTTGTGTAACCAACTCCAAAAATAGAAGAAATGAGATATCAACGCCTTAGAAATAAGCCACTTCGAGGGGGCAACCTATAATACATTACATGAATGATCAATTCTTGAATGATACAATTTACAAAACCTCCTTTCTATATATAGGAGTCCATGGGGCCATAATGTAATCCTAGTGGGCCACAATGTAATCCTAGCCGACCTAACAATAATAATTTTAGGGCACAATAATAACAAAATGGGGGTTACAAGGGTACAATAATAACAATAAGGGGGTTACACTAACAATAATAAGGGACTATACTAGTGATATAGGGACCTAACATGCCCCTCTCCTTCAAAAAAGTGTTGTCCTCAACGCCTGAGTAGCTCTGGGTGCTTCTGTATAAAATTCTCATCCTCCCATGTAGAATCTTCGGTGGGTAAGTTCTTCCACTTGATGAGATACTCTGAAATTGATCGATTCCGTAGCTATCGAGTTCTTGTTTCCATGACCGCTTCAAGTTCCAATATGATTTTTTCTTCCTCATCAAGTTCTGGAAATATTGTTTGAACTGGAAGATTTTCACCTATAACCTTCTTTAAGCATGAAACATGGAAAACTGGATGTACTCGCGAAGAAGCAGGAAGCTCCAATTTGTATGCCATAGTGCCAATCTTTTGCAACACCTTGTAAGGACCATAGTATTTTGGCGATAACTTATTATCCTTCTTAGCTTGCTTGAGGGACATTTGTTTATATGGTTGTAGCCGTAAAAATACCCAATCTCCTACATCAAAACTTCTCTCGCTGCGATGTTGATCTGCCTGTTGTTTCATTCGATTTTGTGCCCAATTCAGGTTATCCTTTAAGAGTTGGAGAACTTCTTGCTGATGCTCGATGTGATCTTCCACTGCTTGAACCTTCGAATTTTCCCTTAAAGATGATGTGATGGATGGTGGATGATATCCATAAAGTGCCATAAATGGGGTCATTTTTGTTGCGGTATGGAAGGAAGTGTTATACCACCATTCAGCAAGAGGTAACCACTTGACCCATTGTGTTTGTTTATCAGATACAAAAAAACGAAGATATCCTTCCAAACATTTATTTACTATCTCAGTTTGACCATCAGGTTGAGGATGATAAGATGAGCTATGAGCTAATTGAGTACCCAAACAAGAAAATAACTCCGTCCAAAAATTTCCAGTAAAAATGGGATCTCTGTCGCTCACAATAACCCTTGGGCTTCCATGTAGCTTTTGAATTCTGTCCATAAATGTAGTAGCAACCGTACTTGCTTTAAATGGATGAGATAATGCAAAAAAAGTGTGCATACTTGGTAAGTCTATCAACTACCACCATGATGACACTCTTTCCTTCGGACTTAGGTAAACCTGTGATAAAATCCATTGAAATCTCCTCCCAACGGTGACTTGGAATGGATAAAGGTTGTAGAAGTCCCGGGGTCTTAATTGTCTCCACTTTATTCTGCTGGCAAACCAAACATTCCGCCACAAACTTTTGAATATCAGATTTAAGGCCATCCCAAAAAAAATCTTTCTTCACCATGTGGTAAGTTTTTAAAAATCCTGAGTGTCCTCCTAAAGGAGAAGTGTGCAATTCCAGAAGAATCTTTTGTTTTAGTTGGGAATTCTTACAAAGATATAAGCGATCTTTGTACCATAAGGAATCATTTTTCCAACTAAATGTATCATACGTACTAGGATCTTTCTGCAACTTTTGAATGAGTGTCCATACATCTTTTCCTTCTTCCATTCATCTCTTGCTTCGGTTATCCAGTCTGGTTGGATAATAGAAATGGCACAAAGCAATGCTTCCACCTCTTCATTCTTTCTTGAGAGTGCATCTGCAACAACATTAAGCTTTCCTTTTTTGTAGATTATTTCAAAGTCATAACCCAACATCTTTGTGACCCATTTTTGCTGCTCTTCTGAAGATAGTCTTTGTTCAAAAAAGTGTTTAAGACTATCATGATCAGTTTTTACCTTGAAGTGTCTTCCCATTAGGTAAGTTCTCCATTTCTTTAGTGCATGCAGTATTGCTAACATTTCCTTCTCATAAATAGGTTTCTGTAAATACTTTCCTTTGATTGGACGACTTTCAAAAAAAATGGGTCTTCCTTCCTGCATTAAAACTGCACCAATTCCATTTCCTGAGGCATCACATTCCACAATAAAGGTTTTTGTGAAGTCTGGCGTAGCTAAGACCAATGCTAGGCACATTGCCTCTTTAAGATGTTGAAAGGCCTTAGTTGCTTCAGGAGTCCATGAAAATGCATCTTTCTTCAATAATGTTGTTAGAGGTGCTGCTATTCTCCCATAATTCTTAACAAACTTGCGATAATAGCCTGTTAACCCGAGAAATCCTTACAACTGCTTTATTGTCTTGGGGACTTTCCATTCCTTAATGGCTTTAATTTTGTTAGGTTCTACTTTAACACCCTCGTAAGATATAATATGACCCAGATATTCCACCTCTTGTACTCCAAAGAAACATTTGGATGTTTTTGCATATAATTGTTTCTCCTGCAATAGTTTGAGCACCCTGTCAACATGTTGAACATGATCCTTCCAAGACCTTTTGTAGATTAGTATATCATCAAAAAATACTAGCACAAATTTTCTAAGGAAGGGTTTGAAAATGGAATTCATCAACCCTTGAAATGTAGAAGGTGCATTGGTAAGGCCAAAGGCATGACCAAAAATTCATAATGACCTTCATGAGTTTGAAATGCTGTTTTTGGAATATCTTCGGTCTTCATTCTAATTTGATGATATCCTGAACGAAGATCCAACTTGGTAAAATAAATTGCTCCATGTAATTCATCCAATAATTCGTCAATCATAGGAATGGGAAATTTATCTTTAATGGTGAGCTTATTGAGCTCCCTATAATCAGGACACATTCGCCATGATCCATCCTTCTTGTGTACCAATACTACAGGAGCAGAGAAAGAACTTTGACTAGGTTGAATTATACCCGCCTCTAACATTTCTGCAATCATACGTTCAATTTCGCTTTTTTGGAAGTAAGGATATCTATAAGGCCTGATGTTTGGAGGAACACTTCCTGGAATCAAATGAATAGTGTGATCATGATCACGAATAGGTGGGAGTCCTTTGGGAGTTTCAAACACCTTGGAATGATTGTCCAAGACTTGTTGGAGATCTGCAGAAATAGATGATTTTGATGTTGGAACTTCTAGTGAGCATAATTGTACAATTACGCCTCGTTGTTCTTTCTTTAGAAGCTTTGTCATGCCATTAGAGCTTATTATCCTTCCTGGCTTCCCTTCAATACCCCGTAATTCGACTTCCTTTCCTTCTAAAAAAATTTCAAGAAAAGTTCTTGAAAATTAAAAGCTACCGTCCCCAAAGATTGTAACCATTGTACTCCTAGTACAACATCAGCACCTCCCATAGGAATGGCAAGCATTGGACTAGTCAATACATATTCCCCATGGTTAGCTTGATATTATGGCATTTTCCAGAGCAATTTATAGTTCCTCCATTTGCAACCATCACTTGACATTCTGGTGCTGGGTATAGGAAACAATTTAATTCCTTAGCTACCTTACAATGAATAAAATTATGGGTGCTACCTGAATCAATCAACACTATTACCCTTTTCTTCTTGATCTGTCCTACTATCTTTAGAGTTTGAGGAGTGGTAATTCCGGCGAGTGCATTACATGATATGGTCGGATTCATTTCTTCCTCTTCTATGGCTGGTTCCTGGTGTATATCCTCTTCTTTTTCATTTTCTTCTTCTTCTTCACAATCTATGTAAAATAATTTCTTTTCGGCACACTTATGACCTTTAGTGTATTTGCTATCACAACTGTAGCAAAGCCCTTTTGCTCTTTTTTCTTCCAATTTTTGTGGTGTCAACCTTGTAGGTTGTGGAAATCTAGGCGTAGCAACACTTCCTTCTTTATAGAATTGAGAGGTAGGCTTCCTTGTCGCCATTATTTTACATTCAACTTTTCTTGCCAACCTGAATGCCTTCTCCAATGAATCCGGTTCCAAAACACGAACTTCATGTTGGACGTTATCCTTTAAAGTGCCTATGAAGAGATCGATCATGTGTTCCTCTGGAATATCAGTTACCCTTATATTCAATTTTTGGAAGTCCTCAATGTGCTGCCCCACTAAACCCTTTTGTTTGAGATTTATCAATTGGCTAAAGAAGGTGTTGCTCTTTGTATCCTCATAATGTGCTATCATTTCCTCAGTAAAAATTGACCAAGTGACAATTTTTTTACGGGAGCAAAGCCATCGATACCATACAAATGTATTTTGTTCTAAATGTAAAGTTGCAATGTGTACCTTTTGTGTGTTTTGCACGTTATGGAGATCAAAATATTGCTCCATCTGTAGTATCCATGTTACAGGATACTTTCCATCAAACTTCCTCATATCCATCTTTGGAATATGGTGGTTCTTCCCGCCAACATTAGAGTTTATGAAATCACAATTAACATTTATTTTGTTCTCATCATGAGGTTCTTCTACTATCTTTTCACCATTAGGAAACCTTTCTTGTATAAACTTTGTCAAACCTTCCATGTCTGCTTTTAGAAAATTCTTCATGTTTTTCATTTTCTCATCGATCATAGCTTCCATGTCATCAATCTTAGCTTCCATGCCCACTTCCATGCCATCCATCTTAGCTTCCAAACCATTCATCTTAGCTTCCACGCCTTTCTTCAAACCATCCATCTTAGTTTCCATGCCTTTCTTCAAAACTTCCATTTCATTTTTTGTTGTTCTTTGCGAGAGAGAAATTTGCTCTTGTAATTTTGATATGTCATGTTGCCATTCTTCATCTTCATGAGTCATAGTAGAGCCTTCTGAAGGCTTAATGGGTGTTGAATTCTTTTTAGGGGCCATTTTAGAATCCAATACTGATATCTATTCTAAAATATTCCCTTGGGATCAATTTAACTTGATTATTCAAACAAGACTTGTGCAATTTGAAAAAAAATACACACCTTTTTCTTGCTTTGAGGAGCTCGATATTGAAATTGTACTATCTCTGTGATTGCAGATCTTCAATATCTGAAATTCAGCACTATAGTAGCCCTCTAAATTTTCTTTTTAATGCCACAGGTATGACCTGATTTGGATTCTCCAAGACAAATTTGTGTCCAATCTCCCACAATGACCTAATTATGGACTAGTTCAGTAGAGCGAACTTGTACGACTTACCACGTGTCACTGTTTCACCCTTTGTCTCTGAAATTGATAGCCAATAAAGTACATTCTATGTACTTGTGACCAATTTTTACGGCACTCCAATCCGATACCCAGAGAGAGAGTTATTGAACTTTTCCCACGATCACCTCTTTGAGATGCAATTCAGGACCCTGAAAAAGCACTACCTTCCACAGATCATATCTCCAAAAATATTGCGAACCAAGCTCTGAAATTTTTTGACACATTTCCTCAGAATTTCAGCTTCGCACCATATGAATTTCAGATTCTTACCCTTCGTAGAAAAACATTTATAGCGAAAATTCCACGATGACCTGTTTAGGAGCTTGAAAAAAGACCTAACTTCCACAGATGATATGTCCAAAAATGTTGCGAACCAAGATCTGAATTTTTTAGAAAAGCTTCCTCAGGATTTCGGCTTCGCACCCTAAAAAGTTCAGCTTCTGAAACTTCGTAGAAAAAAAGTTATAGCGAAAATACCACGATGACCTGTTTGGAGCAGCGAAACCTAGAATCCAAAGCTCTGATACCAAATGTTGTGTAACCAACTTCAAAAATAGAAGAAATGAGATATCAAAGCCTTATAAATAAGCCACTTTGAGGGGGAAACCTCCAATACATTACATGAATTATCAATTCTTGGATGATACAATTTACAAAACCTCCTTTCTATATATAGGAGTCCATGGGGCCATAATGTAATCCTAGTGGGCCACAATGTAATCCTAGCCGACCTAACAATAATAATTTAAGGGCACAATAATAACAAAATGGGGCTTACAAGGGTACAATAATAACAATAAGGGGGTTACACTAACAACAATAAGGGACTATACTAGTAATATAGGGACCTAACAATTAGATACAACTCTAACTTTGACAATGGATTATGGAATTCCTCGGAAGGAGGTGAAACTTGATATTACTTTCAGGGTGGAGGTGTCAGCCTCTGGATTCCCTTGTTGCTGATAAAAGCATCGTATCCTTCTATTTGTTGGTTAAGAAAATGTGTGTATGTGTATATTATTGTAAATATTGTACAAAGATGGATTCATAAAGCTCCATAGATAGTATGATTATTTTTTGGTTTAACCAAATGTTGGTTTTATTGTAAATACCATAATGAGTTGTGTTATAAAGCTCTAGTAAACGGTATGTTTGTCATGTTTTTAGTAGTGGTCATTGTAAATACTGCAACAACCTATTTTATAAATCCCTATGGGAAATATGATTTATTTTTAGCATTTTGTTGGTTTGTAGTTGTCATTTAACATCAAGGACGATGTTCCCCCCGCCATCCTTAAAAGTTACGTAACAACCAAGAAAAGATCCATGTAATATATATATATATATATATATATATATATATATATATATATATATCTATATATCCTATGTCTATTACATGGATCTTTTCTAGGAATTGTTGAACCCTCCTCCTCTTGGGAGACATCGTCCTTGGCTCATATATATATATATATATATATATATATATATATATATATGTGTGTGTGTGTGTGTGTGTGTGTGTCTCTCTCTCTCTCTCTCTCTCTCTCTATATATATATATATATATATATATATATATATATATATATATATATATATATATATATATATATATATATATATATATATATATATATATATAGGACCACAGTTTATGGGACACATATTCCAAGTTCAATGGTGAGAAAAGCATCGTAGTGGGTGTTCATTTCAGTTATTATAGCTAAAGGAAATTGGAAAAGGAAAAGGCAAAGACTTTGGAAAGGAATGAGGCATTAATTGGTATTTTATTTATGAAAATAATGGAAATTAGGAGAAAAGGAGGCAAAAGGTCACAGGTTGCATGTGAGGAGGAAAATGAAGGAAAATAATGGTAAATTGAAGAAATTAGAGGCCTCATTAATAAAAAGGCTTTTGAGAACTAGTTGGTAAGATTTTACTGAGTGCATTTTTGAAGCTCTCTAATTATTCTCTCTCTCTCATACTCTTGGATACTTAGATTTTTCTTGGATGATTCTTCTAGAGTGTGGTTACTTGATGATTTAGAGCAAGAAGGAAAAGGAAAGAAGGAAAGCGCAAAGGGATGTTGAGATCAACATCTACAACAGGTCTTAAGTCAAAGTACCTAGTTGCATGTATGTTTTCCTCATTATTGATGGCATGCATGTTGTTTGCATGTGGATTTTCATAGAATTTCCATTTCCTAGATAGGCATGGTGTTGTGGTATTATTTCCATTAAATTTTTTTTTTTCCGGTTGGTACTCATCATTCTTATAACTTTTGGGGTGAGTTATTAGTTCCTAGAGCCTTGGCTAGACAAACACTCTTGAGCTCGATGGAAAATTTTTGGGTTAAGTTACTAGACCTCGATCATTGTTTGGAAAATTTTTGTAGAGCCTTAGGTGGGTTGAGTTACTTATCTTGTACCCTTGGTTGGACAAACCCTCTAGGGTCCGAAAACAGCTAGGGTTTATTTTCTTGTCTTAGAGCCTTGGTTGGAAAAAACACTCTAGAGCCCTATATTGGTTGTGCAGTGGAATCATTGGTTTACGCTTGAGGTGTTTTTGCCTTTAGAATCCCTAGATTGGTTTTTATTGATGTGTTTAATGATATCCCACATTCATTCTTGGAATATGACTCGGGGGTGATTGGCTAAAGAGAGACTTGGCTGAGCCAATCTATGGTCGAGTGGAACATGGAAGTCCCTTTGTTGGTTGGTTTTTAAATTCAGTAATGAAGAGCTCATTCTCTTGGTACTTGGTACGCTAATGTGCTTCTTATTATGTGGATAATATTGTTGATGTATCCATGATATTTGTGTTGTTATTATGTTGGTTATAAGCATGTATTTTATCAGTGGTGATATATGGCTCACCCCATGTTTGTACTTGTAAATTAATGCACATTGTATCTATGTTCAAATAGATTGTATTCCACCTAATGATGTAAGGGATCAATACTTCATAGTGATTCTCAGATGATGCAGGGGCATTAGACACTAGCCAGCAATGTAGGAGGTTTTGTCCACATGTTGTGGCTAGGAGGGTTCGAAAACAATTGAATTGTAACAGCTAGGTGTCAATACCTCAATTGAGTGTTTCATTTAAATTAGTTATATTTGTAGAAGTCGAATAGTTATATTAGATCCATCTGTCATGTTTCAGTTAGTTGAATTATTGTAATTAGGCTTTTGATTTTCTAAACGGTCCTCAAAGAGGAACCGAAGAGACACATTGTAATGTATATAAATTGTATCCCTCGGATGCATTGAGGCAGAGGGAGAGATATTTCTGCAGTAAAAATCTCTGTATCAAACAATCACTTCCAGTTAAATGAATTTCAGTTCCCGTCGACTATCCAACTGTCTTGAATCGTTATTTGTGAGGAATTTGTTTAATTATGAGGCGATTGAACACTGTCTTGTATATAACTGTTGAATTGAGTCGTTGTACAATCTTCGCATATATGTGTTCATTGCTTCCCTTGAATTGTTGGAACAATTGAAAACCCCACCCGAAGACGAGGTCTGCGTATTTTTGTGTTCATTGAGCTCTGTCCCGTAGTAATGAAAATCCCGCTTAATAAATGGATGGACTGTTTTGAATCCTGAACCGAGGTCTGACCTGAGTAGCAACCGGGAGAACACGGGAAGAAAGGCATTAAACCATGGTCAATCACTATTGTAAAACCACGAGTGGATTTACGAAACCACTACCCATATCGCACCGCTTTTGCGGAATAAGCGGTATTCCTAAATTTAGAGCGATTCCATTGAGTGCTTGACACGTGGCAAAGGCGGGACCCCTGAAACCGCTCTCATTGCGCGCCATCGCACGTTAACGTTCGACCAGGGAGGCCGCGTGATATTGTTGAATGCCGTCGATCTGGGAGAAAGCCATCAGACGGTGGTCGCTTTCGAAAGTAGAGAGAAGGAAAATCTAAGTTACGGTGCGAGTATTTGATTAGACCATTGATTATATATGTGGGGCTAGAACCAAAGGTCCATTATAAGTCATTTGTTTAAAAAGCGTCGAGTATTTATATAAAGTTCGAAGGATAAAACCCTTGGCCATAAGGTTTAGCGGTGGCATATAAGCCCGAGAGATATATTTTAATTTTCAAAGGTTGTTGATTATGTTTATTTATCAAATTCGTCGAATTTGATAAATAAAACCAAAGAAGTTGGGGAAGACCACGTGGAGGAGGAGAACGAGGTTTTAGCAGAGAAATGCTAACAGAGCTACGAAAAGAGACCAGCTCTCCTTAGGGGCCGACTTTCAATTTTGTTGCCGTCATCAGATAAGTATGATATGCCTTTTCTCTATTCAGTTGTTTACACTACTAGATTCAATGTTTGTGACATCTTTTACAAAATTCCTTTCATGGCTATGAGGGGTAAAAATGAGATCTTAATGATGTGATTGCTTTATAATGATCATCATGTTTTTATTTATCATCTCTGAACTTCTTACGAAGTTCCTGGCAAAGCATTTGGTTCACAACCTAAAAAGGTGGCTCAAATCCCAGAAATGCACACATAAAACTGGGTTTTTGGGGACCTAGCCATGGACATGCAGTTTTATTCCTATGGATATAGCCTCCTAGCAATGAGCATGTAGTTTTATGCATGTAGATATGGCTCAAAGAGGTAAAATTGTATTTGTGTCCCAGGGATAAGAGGTCTGGATGGTTTGGTTACCTCCTGGGGGTGTTCTAGAAGGTATGTATGTTGTGTTTTCCATCAGTTCCACTTCCTTAAGGTCAAATAGGTGGTTCATCCTCATTATAATATCATCTCATCACATGTTTACCCCAATTGGCCGCTTAATTTGGTAGATGTGGGAAGAGGGTGTTAGAATGTAGGAAACAAAAAAATGAAACATAGCTTATAGGATTTAGGATGAAAATTAGATATAAAATGAAGTAATTTGAAAGAGAAATAGTTTTAGTTATAGTGATATTTTTATAAATAATACAAATATCTCATCATGTTTAGAAAATAATCGAATTTTATGGGATATTTTGGAATAATGAGAAATGGTGAAGTTAAAATTATGACTTTTAAATGCTCGGTATAGACATTGAAAAGTAATTATTTTGTAGAAGGAAAACTGACTTTATAGGTTTGAATATCATATAAGATAATGATTAAGAATACAACATATGATTTTCTCAAGTTAAATTAATTATTTTTAAAATATTTTCAATTTAATAAACAAATATAAGAAAATAATTTTACTTCGCTACATTTTCATGAAGAGTGTTAAATATAACCTTGTTTGGTACCTTTATTCTTGACATGTAGAAATGGAGTGAAAATTTATTGTGGAGTGCGATATTTCTGTTTAGGATTGTGTTACAAGAAAATTTTCTTCATTATAGGAATGTGATACTTCACTACATGGAACTTCAGTTGTAGAAATTTGGACAAGTGTTATATTTATTGATGCTGATTGAAGTTTAGGATGCTAATGTTGACTAGATTTTTCTTTGATGCAATCAATGACAATAGTGATCAACTATTAAAAATAACCTTTATTATTCAAATGAAGATATTCAACTTTAAAAACTCCTATAATTGAAGGATTTTCTATAGGATACTTTGTCCTAAATTATGAAATTAAAGTAATTGAAAATATGCATGCTCAAAAATTCTTGTAATTATAGGAATTTACAGAAAAATTTATTTTAAGTTCTAGAATTATATGAAAAAATTCACAAACTTTATTGTTAAAGAAAGATACATTTACTGAACATGATCACTTCCTTGCTACAACTTATTATAAATCCATATTATTTCCACTTGTATGAAACTATCTTGTGGATTTTTTATCGAGCCCGAGATAATGTAATGCTCACCAGTATTTTAAATTTTAATGAGTATGAAAAACTTAAGGAAAACTCAAGTACTATCTTGTGGATTTTTCATGATCTTGGGATGGGTAATTCTCACTGATATTTTCAATTTTAGAGAATATAAAAAACTTAAATAAAACTATAAGGGGGTTACTTTTCCATTCTAAATCTACCAAAATCGGACAAAGCGATAAACCAATATTTGGTATGTGTCATTCTCATAAGTTAATAAGCATAAGAAGGAATAGAGTTAGCCCATTATTTTTCAAAATATAAATTTGGGATGAAAGTGGATGAGGGGCATTATCCCTTTTATCCACAATTTCCATCTCGGCTTGTTGAAAATAACTTGGAAATCAAATCATCTTTGGAAATTGGTTTATGGTACAAGTTTAGCGTATGTAAATGAGATGTTTGGCCATCAATTGTTTTTACTTCTATAGAACCATTATAAAACATATTTGGAATTTCATTGGGACCTAACCAATGAGTATTAAACTTACTATTGAAGTTTTTAAACCTTAAGTCAAATAGCAGGTCCCAATCTACATCTTTGAACTCATTCTTTATAAATATATCATTCAATTTAGTTCTGTGTTGTTGTATAAGAGTGAATTCTTGTATAACATCTTACAACATCTCATATAATTCATTTAAGTGTAACAATCTTTGATGTTGAGCTTCTGAAACATTTAATCCAAATTTTATTGCAATTTTAGAAGTTTTAATTTGAAATTCAATGGGAAAAACGTACCTTTTTAGATATATGAGTTTGTATGGGCTATGAAAGATTGTATGCTTCCATTTTTCTTATATGACCATAAGGCCTCAAGAAGTATTTCTTTCCAATCAATTCAATGAAGTTGAACAATATTTTTTAAGATTCATTCCATAATGTTATTTGTAGAATCCATTTGGCCATTGGCATATGGATGATAAGGAGTTACTAAAACAAAATAGGGAATTAATATCGGAATTAGTGCCAAACATCAGTGTATTTGAGCCTAATATCGGAACAGTGAATCTTCACTTTGACGTAGGAAATAGAACCAAAAATAATTTTAGTAATAACATCGAGTTTATTCCAAGAATTGTTTCCTCCATTCTTGCTTCCATTACTGCATCCATTTGAACTTCTAGCTTCTCTCCTAATTGTGCTTCCTATTTTTCTTTTGGTGTGGAATAAATAATAAGTTCATTTTTTGCTTCCTAATTTATGCCAAGTTATGTTTCCACTATATCGTCTTTTGTTGCTTCAACTTTTGCTTCCAATATGCCATCTTTTGTTGCATCTATATTTGCTTCCATTATAATGTCTTTTGTTGCTTCTAATATTGCTTCCATTATTACTTCTTGGTATGCTACCTTAGTGACTTCTTTTTTTTCTTCTTAGGGAACACTAAATTTGGCTTCTAATATTGCTTCCATTATTAGTTATTTATTTACTACTTAAATTTCTTCTATTATTTCTTCCATGGTAATGCCAAGTTTGGTTGTTGCATTTCCATTCTTACTTATTTGTTTGTATCTATATTGCTTCTTTTTTTGTTTCTTATGTAACTCCAAGTTTTACTTCCAAGATTTATTCTAGTGTGATTCTAGTTTGTCTTCCATTGTTTCTTTGTTTTTTCTTCCATAATTATTTCCTTGTTAGCCTCACCATTTTCTTCCTTTTAGTTGCAAGGTTTTCTTCTTGTTTATCATTTGGGTTTGCTTATTTTTTAGGTTCAAGCTTTGCTTCCTTTTAGTGTTGGGATTTGCTTCTTAACTAGGCTCCAATTTTTTCTCTAGTTAAGTAACCAATTTAGCTTCTTGTTTATAGTGAGTAATATATCCAAGTATGACTTCTAATTTAGTGTCAATTTTTACATCCATTTTAGAGCCACATTCGACTTCCATTTCAAGAACTCATGGTTTTTCTTTTATAGCTTCTATTTATTAATTTAATATTTTTTATTTGAATTAAATTAGCTAAGTATGTCATGCCTCTTAAATAATTTTTATGATTATATATTAATTCATATTGCATTTGAAATATTTTATGGAAAAAAATTTATAATTTTTTTTAGGGAAATGGGCATCAATACAAACTAACAACATTATTATACTTATTAAATATCCATTAAAATAAAATAGGCAATTTTTCAAGTTTGCTATAGCTACAAACAACACCGCAACATTGGCATTGGCATAAAATAATAAGATACTTTTTTTTTTTAACTATAACCATTTTTTTATTATTATTAATAAAAGAAAATTTTGCTCCCTCACTAGCTACACAAAATTTCCAAATGATATAAGTCGAAATGATACAATTCAATATGGTATTTCTGGTGAAAATGATACATGTGATACTAAAAATTAAAAGAAGCATCGTAATGTTTTATTAACAATGATCCATGATGAAGTCTATATTATCAATGTCACTGGCTACTACCAACAAATTACTCATCATCATCAACATCATGTATATCATGGTCATCAACATCATAATCGTCATCAATGTCATCATGGTCATTGTCTCCCTTAGTGTCCTCTCCAGCTACCTCATCATAATCACGAACTAAAGAACCTAACCCAACATAATCTATATCGATCTTAGGATCGAATGCACGTTTTGTAAGACATGTCGTCTGCAAAATAAAATAAAAATAAAAATTCAAAATGAAAATTTATTATTTATTTCATGCAATATTTTATTTTTCTGTTATAGATATAATATTACAACATATGAAAAAAAACCATAATCATATTACATCATATAAAAATGCATATATATACCATAATAAAATTTTAATTAAGTCACAACTAAGATTTCATTCCAATGATATAAAACATGCAACAATTCTAATAAACGTTAGTAAAGATCATCAAAAAAAATATTTGAGTTTTGGTTTTAGGATTTTTAGGAGGTTATTTTGGTTTAGTAATATTGTAAATCTCCCCATTGGCATCTTTCAATAATTGCGACATTCCCCTAGTTAACCTAGTATAGGTTTTTGATGCCCCTTTAGAACTAGTTTTCTTCTTTTCCCCAAATAATTTTAGCCAATAATTTATATAAAAGGCGGGGATTATTTTTCTTGTTGTAATTATTTCTCCCCATCCTCATATCTATGATTTTGCTCAAGTTTATATTTGTTTTTAGGACCCTTCTTAGGTTCCACATTTTATAGCACTTGAGAAGAATGGTTTACTGGATTTTCAAGGGTTTTTTCCTCAACCTTCTCTTCTTCATTACCTAAGTATGGCTCATTAGGGTTTTCATTGTTAAAAATGTAACTATTTTTTTTCTTCATAATTTTTGTACCCATTTCAATATGTATCCTCTGTAACAAACAAGAAAACAAGAAATAAAAATATTTTGATAAAATCATGGGTTTCATGCTTATTGTTGATGGTATTCTTGGTAAAATCATGTTCTTTATTCTTCTAGGGTTTTTTAGGTCTAATTATTTATTCTCATGAGTAAATGGAGTGAACATCATGTTTATAAGGCCCTTTTGGGAAATTTTTGTAACTGTAAAAATAATCATTTTTAGTCTAAAAAGTTTGGGAATCTCCAAGAGTACAAGTCGGTAGTGCAATCCTCAATTAAGAATAAAGGAGGGAATTTTATCCCCTGAGAAGGATATATAAAGAGAAATTGGACTTCATTTTGAGAAACACTCTCTCATAAGTTCAATCATCAAGAAAGAGTTTGATCTATAGCTGGGAAAGAGCATAAAAGGAGAGTGAAGGTTTGTAAGAACTTAGGAGGCCAAAATATGTTGTCTTTGGGATCTATATATCTCACACATACACAATTCTAGGGTTCTGAGCCATATTAGGACGACTAAATTATAGGATTGAGTTGTAGGGGGAAGAAGTGCATAATATATAGCTAGAAGGGAGAAAACCATTTTCTATACCTCGTGGACCTTGGGAGGGTTTCCTTGCTCTAAGTAGGAATCAAAAGAAGGTTTTATTAGTGTTTTCAAGAAGCTACAGGAACGAAGTTAGGCCAAATTTGGAGGTCAAGTTGCAGTAGCTGGCAAGTCGAAGTTGCAGGTCAAGTATCTGTGCTACTGGCAAGACGAAGTTGGAAGAAAGAAGTAAGAAAGGAGTTGAGGAAGGGAAAATATTATACTAGGGAGAAGGACTTGGTCTACAGATTGGGTATTTGTATCTCATTTGGAGGAGATTCTATGAAGACAAGAGTATATGGGTTTTTCCCTTGGATGGTTTTTTCCCTTGCTAAGAGCCTATATTTTTGTCCTCTTTTTTTTCTTGATATTTTTTGAGGAATAGATCTAACTAATTAAATTAAACAAGATAACTAATATTATTATGTAAGTGTCAAGGTTAAATAAAATAAGTTATAATTTTTGTCACTTTACATTTTCTAACATGGTATCAAAGCTAAGGTTAGAAATAAAGGAAACCGACTGGACACAAGAAAGAATTGTTGATCAAGGCATAGGAAGCTCTCAAGGCCTAAAGAAGAAGATTGTCTCTTGAAGGAATCTAGTTAAAATATCATTGGTGGAAAACCCTTCTACTATAGGGTTTATATATTAAATAATATCATAACTACATCAATCTTGTAATGAAGTTATTTATCTTGAAAAAAGGGAGTCTATTTGTGAGGCATCAATCTTGGAAGGAATCCTAGGGAACATATTTCAACAACATCACCAATAAATATTTGAAGGTCTTGAAGACATCAATAAGGTTAGATATATTATTCAAGTATCACGCTATCTCATAATGGTTGAATCATCAAGTCATGTAGTTTATTTTTGCAAGGAGAGAAATAATATCATTGGCGTTTCAAATTATCTAGCACAAAGGAAAATGAGTAACGTGGTACTAACACAACATGATGTAATGGGATATCTTACTGGAGAAACTAATGAACCTAAGAAAGGAAAGACATAATAAATAGAAACGTACAAGAAAGGGAAAGTAAGAGCTCATAGGATCATAGACGAATCAATCAAGGATTATCTTGTTCCTTTTGTCACAATCTTGAAGACTTCCAAGGAAATATATGACAAGCTAGTGAACTTGTACTCTATAATTAAAAAAAGAAAAAATATGTAATTATATAAAAATCTATATAGAATGACGAAAGCGGAGCATAAGGATATGGAATCCTTCCTCGTGAGAGTCTCTCAGCTAGGATAACATTTACAAGGACTTGAGGAAAAATTATTGATTCTGAGGTGGCCGTATGTTCTAAATGTATATCCACCAAAATGTAGAAACTTTGCAAAAAGTGTCTACTCTAAGAAAGATTCAACTCCCTTTGATTAGTTGTGGGAATAATGAATACTAAAAGAATTAAGAATCAAGGTCAAGTATGGAATTGGATCAAATGAGAAAAATAAAACCTTTGTAGCCCAATTCAAGAAGATGAAGAAATGAAAGTTTGAAAAGTACAATAAGATAGATATGTCTAAGGGACAGTGCTTCAAGTGTCAAGAGTTTGGACATTGCAATAGTGATTGTCCAATTCAATATAAAAATAAGAGAAAGGATATAAGTGAATCTCATCTACCCAAAGAAATGGGAGAACCTGAGAAGAAGGTGAAGAAGGAAGAAGTGAGGGATATTTACTATTGGAAGAAGGTTCATTAACTTATAGGTTCTTTATGATTTCTCTTTATATGATATGTTTTGCATAAACATCATATAGCAGAAGCATATGGCATGTTTGGAATTTATTATGTTGCTTACTAATAATCATCTAGGATATAATGTTAGACCATTTTACATAATTATCATCCAAATATTATATAACATTACGTTAGAAATTATTATCTTTATTATTATTCAAGAAGGAACTTTATCATCAAAAGTCATTGGGAAGAGAATCATGATAGGAATAATATGTACTCTATGGAATATGGAAACATGCTCGTAAAAATGGATGAAGGATTGAAATGGGTTAGGATACAAACTCTTTGTGAAATATATGGATAGCTATATGATTGGATGAAGTCATATGAATGCATGGGTAAGATTCATGTATGAGAATATTTTGGAATAAATTTGGTTAGAAAAGTTATGCTTAAGTATTTATGATGCTGGAAAATAATAGAATTTTACTTTATAAAGAATGTATTAAATTTTAGGACTTTATATAGAATATATATTTAATATTGATTAACATATAGTATGATATGTGGAAGAATAAAGGTTGTAACTTGGTAATCAAGTTTGATTCTTGGGCACTTTGATGTAAGAAGGAAATATCAAGTGGAGATGGTCGATGAGGATGTCGATGGAATGAGAATGTCACCATGATGAGTTAAGTCTATTTAATTTATGTTTTGGTTTTATGGATAACATATTATTGTTTAATATCGAGAAAATGATGTTGTAGGAATACATGAGGACAATTAATGCACGGTCCACTTTATTAAATTAAGGGGAACTCAGTATCTGGTACCTAGCAATGATGAAGTCAAGCCGAGTTCATCTTGGGATTGAAATGTTAGTTGTACGATAAGGTAACCTACATGTTAAGGAATATCACTTTCATTGTTAGATTGAATATCAAGAAGGCCCAATACAAAGCCTTCATATTTGAAGAAGAAAATGATGAGCAAGAGAGATGACTTGGATCTTGTCACATGAATGAATAGTGGATATGGTTCCATGGAACCTCAAAAAGAAGCAGGGTTGATGCAAGAGATATGAAGAAAGGAGATAAGATAATAAGATAAGATAATTGTATTTATTTCCAACTAATGACCACAAAGTAGGTCAAAAGCATTGTTTAGTAAAATGATGTCCATACAATGAAAGAGAAGAAAATGGTCTCCTATTAGAATAAAATGCATGAATATAAAAGGTGGAATAAAGGAACATAAAAATACAATGTATGGAATTCCTTGGTGGAGAAGATCCAGGAGATAATGGGTCTGAGTATCAAACCCATATCTCCTAACATATGAGGCTAAATGAACACCGAAGAAACTCTACAAAGTCTTTTGGATCGATGAACGGCCGGTGGAAAGTGCACAATTTCCACTAGATTGTTGCCTAGGGGATTTCGTGTATTGCTGAGTTCTGAAGGACCTAGCCTCTCTCCCAGGAATGGATCTTAGATAGATTTTTTGCTAGAATCTCATGTGGCAGGGTGAGGTTCCATGGATCCTCACTGATATCGAGTCTGGATATGAACTGGTATCAAGTAGTCTCTTGGTGCCCCGATCGGAAGGTAGTACCCTGAAAAATGTCGCGATCATTTTTGTGGGGTTTCGTTAGATGGGAGGTTGAAGAATATGCACTCGAAACCTAAGAGCCTCCTTCATATATAGGGCCAAACATCTCTGATCGATATACCTGAAAAATTTGGCAAGGGTCTGAGAATCCCTGAACAAGAAATGGAACCTTCCTCTGATCTCAGAATAGACAGGGCATCCAAAAATGAAGTGCACCTTGGTCTCCATTTCCTATAAATGACATACCTGGTAGATTATGTGTATTCTATCAATATCGTGGTCTATCTCTACCCGAATTATATGATCACCTACTCTAAAATAACCTATAGGAAAGTGAAGATCATGCATCTAGTGGTGAAACATATACTCGGGTCGAACAATGAGTATGTATCTCAACTCCAAGAAGTGTTCAACGGAGAAGGCCATCATTTGGCACAACCCTCTCGGAGGATTGACCCAAGTGACCTAGAAAAAATTCCTATAGATGTCCTCCTTGATGATCTTGTTCAACTCTTTTTTAGTAGGTAAAAGGTGACGGAGATCATCTAAGGAATATCATAAAGGAGGGAGACAATCCAACAGAATTCCCACTAATTCCAAGAGATTTGAAACTCTTGTAAACAAACATGTATCCCGGCTGGAGGGAGTAGAATGAGAAATATTCACGGAAGAGAAATATTCCAAGTAAGGATAGATGTCCCTACTCTTTATCGAGTCTAGAAAGCCCCAAAAATGATGCAATAGACCAAAATGAAAATTTTCTCAAGCCGAAAGGGTTGAGTTCCAAACTCTGTAAGGATGATGTGTTGAGGTACTATCTGTTTACATCTAATGATGTGTTGGAGAAGATTAATCTAGACTCTCTCAACTGAAGGCCAATCTGACTAATGTAAGGACGATCCCCAAATATCTGAGCCATATAGAATAATGGGACAGATCAAGGTATCGATGAGGCTCATCTTGGACGAGATGTCTTAGAAGTGATGTTGAAAGAACTGTCTCTCAAGAAGGGCTATGGATAAATATCTTTGTCGATCAGAGGCTGAAGTGTTGGTCCCAAAATGAAGTAGGGACCTCATAATTACGCCCCCAAGTAAGTATACATGCTAGTGATTTCAACCTCCTCACCTCTGAATATAATGTGAAGATCCATAGTTTTCTTAATCCCATTGAAGATCATAACCTCGGTTTTACCCAGGTTGACCTTCAACTGTTGAAGATCACAAAACATAGCTAAGGCATTTATTTTCCTTTGTAATCCTTTTGGATATGAGGAAAGGAGTACCATGTCATCATTAAATAGTAGAATAAATATCAGAACATGGTGAAAATGTCATCCATTGGTGTCCTAGATATGCTTGGGTAGAAATTCATCCAACTCATTAATATAGATCTAAAATAGCGTAGGGAAGAGTGGAAAACCCTATTTAATCCCAATAGTGCTTCGAATGAAATCACACATCCCATTACCCTTCCGAATACGACCAAGGATAGTCTCATATAAGCACGTAATAGCTCTACATAGGGTCGTCAAGATGAAAATATATTTGAGTCTTTGGAGTAAGGATTCCCTTGGAATAATGTCAAAATATTTCCAAAGATACATGAAACAATAGTATATTTTAGAAGAGTGGTGTCATGCCTCCTCAATAACGATGCAAAAGATGAAGATGTGGTTAATGGTCTGATGAGTTGGTCGAAAGCCTGCCTATCCCCTAGCTCTTTGTTTTCTCTACTCAAATTCACTGGAGAGCTTCCTATGTAGAATAGTAGTATACAACTTTGATAACGTGTTGCACACGATGATCATTCAATAGTTATTAGGATTTAAGCTGGAACCTGATTTGTGGAACAAATGGATGATGTGGTGTGACCATGCGGGTGGAAAAGCTTCACAGACTACATGGTTGAAGAGATCAACTAAGTAGCTAACAAAATCACCAAAACCATTCTTAAAGAAATCTTCTTGATAGCCTTCTTCATCATCTACTCTGTTGTTGTTCATCACCCAAATGGTCTCCCTAATATCTCTATCTGATAATAGGTGACAGGAAGAAGGTGGGAAGGTAACATGAATTTTGGTGTGCCCTAGAATATCATAAAGGTTGGACGTGTGATAGAAAATGGATGTAGGGTCGAGGTTAGATGGAAGAGGGGAGAATTGGGGAAGGATGTTATGCCATAATTTTCTAGGGGAGTGGGAAAGGAGATAAAAAATTTCTCGTATTCTTTGATATAGAAAGAGTCATTTCTTGTGACGGAGGAGGTGACGATAAGAAGATTTGAGGTCAGGGTATAAGGGTTGAGAGTGGGTGAAAGCATATGTAAGCTCTCGATGTAGAGTATTTCATTCGCCATTGTACCATTTGTTCATGGGGAAATATCCAAATTTTGTGGAGATGGAAGTGGAGTGAGTGGAGTGGGGGAAGGATTTGACTGTTTCTTCCCAAATTGCAGATGAAAGACATGTTTATTTAGTGGAAACAGCATCAATAAAGCATAACTAGGTCTCTGATGGGATCATCTTGTGTATGGTAGAGAAGAATATTTCAAGGCTGCCTTCGTCAAATCGAAACTTGGTTCAGGGTGGGCCCCGAGGGAAAGGATGGGGTTGAAGGGGATGGTCAAAGTGGAGAGAGAAGGAAAAAATTACATGATCAACAAAGGGGATGGGGGATACTGAGAGACAGAAAATAAAAGCGAGTAAGTTATGACTAGCAAGGACATAATCAACTACACTCTCACCCCTGCCATATGGATTATATTTGAAAAAGAGGGATTCTGGGAAACAGGGGAGACCATTTAAAATCAACAAATCATGTGATGCCCCCAACTACAATAGATGCTTACCATAAACTGTAGTGGGACCCAAAGCATCATTTGATATTCAGTGAAGCCCTATTGAATCTGGATCTATCCCCTTGATACAAAACACATCCCCTTATCAATTGTGGAGAGGGATCTGGAGATCTCTAGTACGAGCGTTGAAGTCACCTTGGAGGATGACTTCCCCAACAATAGAGTATTGGATGATTTTGGTGTACATTTCTATAAATGGGTCCCCATTTGATCCATTATGGATGTAAAATAATGAAGAGGTTGGGGGAAAGTAAAAATATGTAATGTAGATGTCCCTTGTAAGAGATACTCTGAGGCTAATCCAAATCCACATAAACCTGGAAAAATCATCTTATACTACCAAAGATACCCCATTCCAAAGTGATTCACTAGCTAAAAAGTAAACTCCACCTAATCCTCTAACACCTCCTGAGCTCCTCGACTCCTGCCTACAAACTGAGAACCAATGGTATCCTGCAATATCTGGAAAAGGTCGAAGAGGGCTCGCATGAGCCTCTCTCACGAAGAGGATGTTTTGTTGATTTGAGAGCATTATAGAAGAGTGTTGACGATGACCAAAAAGATCATTTCCATTCCAAAAACAGATAGAAATTCTTGTACCATGTCATCTCCCCAAGTGGGCACATCATTTGGAACCTCGATTTCAGGGTTCCCAACCATGTGGGAAGGAGTCCTGAATGACTGCACGAAGATTCCTGATAGCTGCCCATTTCCCTGCCTATCGTGCTACGATAACCTATTCTCTAGACTGTTTAAGTTGCACAAACTGTGCTTGAGTGAGGTACTCATCCAAGAAAATATTGTTGGTAAGATAAAATAACTTTCGCTTAGCCCTAAGGGCGTAGAGTCGATCAGATGCGGTCTGAAACCTAAGGAAGAGATTGGAGTTGTAGCCCAACCAAGCTTTGTCTAGAGTTATATCACGGAGGCTAAGGGCATCCCAAAGGAATGTATCCCTCATTTACATAGGATCTAAAGAGGGTGTAGGTAAGGGGGGACCTATCACCTTGAGATTCAATTCTCTCACCCATTTTGTGTGTTCTTTCATAATTTTTTCTTGCAACACCTCCTCAATTGTTGCCATGTAGCTATTAAAGACTAGAAGCGAATACTCTTTTGAAGACAAGAAATAAGGCTTGGGGTGTTGGCTTCTTAGAGAGAAAGGAAGCCTGGAATATGATATGGTTTTGAGAGGGCGTAAAAGGATTCTCCTTAAATAGGAGCATGGATTTATTCTCAAGGTTAGAGGAAAATAGGGTATCACCCTTTGGTTTGAGAGGGAGTGATATTTGATACGACATGTGCATTATCTTCTTCAAGAGGTGAATAAATAATGATAATGGATCATATAAGAATCTATGGTTTCCTTGATGAGAGATCATCCATGAAAGGAAAGTGGATCGATATTCATTGAGGATTTGAATCGAAGAGAGATCGTAGTCTCAGGTACTTACACTCTTTGAGAAAGGGACAAGAATCTAAGAGAATAGTGGTAGAAGAGGACAAAGGTTCTTTGAGTACTTACATATGGAGATCGAAGATAAGAATAGTCCTAAGAGGAAATACCTTGTAGATATCTAGATGGGGTATTTACGTTAGAGTGGTAGTGCAGTATCACACACAAACCCTCCCAGCATAATGCTCTTAAATAAATAGGACCATGTCTAGCTAGGCCTTAGGAATAGTGTTGGTCATAATAATGATGATGCTTACAAGATGGCTTATCAATCTAGCCATTCTTGAGAGCTCTTCAGTTTGAGATATGATTTTATATTGGTTGTATAGTTATGAATACCTCCCTAGTTACAAGAGAGTGTTCAAAATGTAACTAGTTTTAGCCTTCAGAATTGTTGTACTCATTTCAATATGTATCTTATGTTACAAACAAGAAAATAATAAAGAAAAATATATTTAATAAAGCATTTGTTTCATTCCCATTATTGACGGTCTTCTATGTAAACACATGTTAATCATGCTTCTAGGGTTTATTAGGTATTAGTATTTATTGTCATGAATCAATGGAGTCAACATCATGTTTATAAGACCCTTGTGGGAAACTTACAATTGTAAAAAAACTCTTTTTTGAGTTCAGAAAGTCCAGGAATCTTGAATAGTAAAATTCAGCCCTAGGATATTCAAGTTTTCCTAGAGGAAGGAATTATACTCCTTGAGAAGGCTATAAAAAGAGTAGTTTGACTTCGTTTGGAAAAAACACTCTCTCGTAAGTTTAATCATCAAGAAAGTGTTTGATCTGTAGCTGGGAAGGAGCGAATGTCTAGAAGAAGCTCAGAGGCTGAAATATCTTGTCTTTGGCCTCTCTCTCTCTCTCACGTGTGAACTTCTAGGGTTATTGAGATGGAGTAGGAGGTCGAAATTGCAGGACTAAGTTTTAGGGGGACGAAGTGTAAAATTTGTAGTTAGAAGAGGGAAAACCATTATCTAGACCGTGTTGACCTTGAGACAGTTTTATTTATCCAAGTAGGTCTTATAAAAAAGTTGTATTAGGGTTTCCAAGAAGCTACAAGAACAAATAAGTTGGGTATAAGTTTCAAGTGCAGTAGCAGTAGTTGGGAATTGAAAGTTGCAGGTCAAGTAGTTGTGTTTCCACTGGAAGGATGAAGTTGCAAGGAAGAAGAAAGAAAGGACTTGAGGAAGAGCCAACAAGGTAGTAGGGAGAGCGAGTTAGTTAAGGTATTGGGTCTTTGTATCTCATTTTAAGAAATTTCTAAGAAGAGAAGAGTTTTGGGTTTTCCCCTAGGAGGGGGTTTCCCCTGGCTGAGAGCCTATTCTCTGTCCTATTTTTTTCTTGGTATTTTTTGATGAACAAATCTAACTAAATAACTTAGATCTACATGCCAAAAGAATACCTATCTATATTTCTCAAAGATAGGCCCTAATTTTACTCTACATGCATTGAACCTCTCTAAAATTTCTATATTGTTTGGTTCAATTCGTACCACCCATGTGGTACCGATATTTAACTTTTTCTACCAAAATTTAGGACTAAAGGTCAATTTTGATTATTTTAGGCAATGTATGTAACATCCCTTGTAAAAAATCATGTAAAAAGTATATATAATACCATGGTTTATGGGACACGTATTCCAAGCTGAATGGTGGGAAAAAAATCCTAGTAGGTCTTCATTTTGGTTATTATGTCTAAAGGAAATTGGAAAAGGAAAAGGAAAAGGCTTTGGAAAGGCACGAGGTATTAATTGGCATTTTATTTATGAAAATAATGGAAATTAGGAGAAAAGGGAGGTGAAAGGTAATTGGTTTCATGCAAGGAAGAAAATTAAGGAAAATAATGGAAAATTGAATAAATTAGAGGCCTAATTAATAAAAAGACTTGTGAGGATCAGTTGGTAAGACTTTGGTGAGTGAATTTTTGGAGCTCTCTCATTATTCTCGCTCTCTCATACTCTTGGATACTTAGATTTTTCTCATAAAACTCTTGGAGAGTGTGGATACTTGGTGATTTTGAGAAAGAAGGCAAAGGAAGAGAAGTACAATGCAAGGGGACATTGGGATCAACATCTACAACAAGTTTTGAGTGTAGGTACCAAGTTTCATGTATTTTTTCCTCACTAGTTATGGCATGCATGGTGTATTCATGTGTATTTTCCTAGCCTTTCCATTTTTTGAATATCCATGGTGTTGTGGGTTTATTTCCATTATTTTTATTTTTTTTGGTTCTCATGATTCTTATAGCTATTGGGTTTATTTATTAGTTCATGTAGCCTTGGCTGGAAAAACGCTCTAGAGCTTCGAAGACAGTTGTTGGGTTGAGTTACTAGTCTCAGAGCCTTGGCTGAAAAAATGATTTGGAGCCATACGTGGGTTAAGTGAATAGTACCAGAGCCTTGGTTGGAAAAATGCTCTGGAGGATGGAAACAACTAGGGTTGAGTTACTAATCCTAGATCCTTGTTTGGAACAAACACTCTAGATCCCTTGAACAACTTGGATAGAGACCAATCTATCATGGTTATGATGTCTGACTGTGAGGTGGAATCCCTAGATGATGGTTGATGTGGTTTTGCCTCTAGAAGCCCTGGATTGGTTATGATTGATGTGGTTGATGAGTTCCAACATCATGCTTGGAATATGGCACGAGGGGGATTGGATGAAGATAGACTTGGCTCAACCAATATATTCTTAGGTGGAACATGGAAGTCGCATCTCTAGTTGGTTTTTACATTAGGTAATGAAGAGCTCATTCCCTTGGTATTTTGTATGAAAATGTATTGGTTATTATGTGTATTCTATTTTTGTTGTATCCATGATATTTTTGTTGTTATTATGTTGTTTATAGGCATGCATTTTATCAGTGATGATGTATGGATCTCTCCATGTTTTTACTTGTAAATGAGTGCACATTGTATCTATGGTAAAATAGATTGTATTGGAGCTAATGATGTAAGAGATAAATGCTTCATAGTGATTCTCAGATAATTATGAGACCCCTTTGCTTTGTGATGTTGTTTACACATGTATATTCAATGTTTATGACATGTTTGAAAAAATTCCTATCATGGCTAGGAGGGGTTGAGATGAGTTGTTAATGATGTGATTTCTAAGGCACAAAATTTATTTTTTTCGTACCTAACTGTGGTCATGCAGTTATTATCCCTATGACTATGGCTCAAAGACATCAGAATTTTAGTGTGACTAAGGGATAAGAGGCATAGATGGTTGGGTTACCTCCTAAGGGTTTTGTGGTAGATGTACAAGGTCGGTAGGTTTTTTTCCTTCTGTTCCAATTCCTTAAGGTCACATAGGAGGTTTAATTTCTTTATACTAGCCTCTTGTCACATGTTTTCCCCGATTAGCTAGTTAGTTCGATAGATGTGGGAATAGGGTGTTACAGAGTAGTATTAGGGCATCGTTCGACCAATGGATTGGATGGCAAGAGTGTTGGTGATGTTTTTCTGTTGATGACATATATGTTTCTCATACTTGTAGTGTATGTGCTTGCTACATTCATGTTGTGTTGGCCATGGTAGCAATGGTGTTGCCATGGAAGTGTTCATGGTGTTGTTGTTAACATGTTGTGACGAGTTCATGAGTCGTTATCTGTTACTCATGCTTGTGTATTTCTTGTGCACGTTTACTTACATATCGTTACATATTTTACATGAATTGCTTGCTTATACTAGGGTTACATGTTGGTCATGCTTCAGTGTTATCCATGTATGCTTGCTTGTCTGATAGAATATGTTGAACATGCATTGGTAGATCATGATTGGTTATACATGTCAAGTGGGTGCATATGGTCAAGTTTGCATTGGTTTGATTTAGGTTGTTGTGCATAAGTTCATTTTATCAAATTAGGTCATCATGATGATATTGGTATGTCATGATGCTAATTTGTTGGCTAAGATAAACCAGGAGATGCAAATCATTACGGTGACGCTGCAACAATAGACTTTGGATAAGAGCAGGTCATCATACAAGTATGCATGCTAGGCATGCAGGTATGTGATTCATGGTTGTTGTAAGCATTAGGGTTACTTTTATGTTTGTCATTCTCTTATTATTATGGTTACATATGTGATAAATATTAGTTGATTGGTGTAGTCATATGCATTATGGTTATGTATTTCATTCTATTAATTTTATGGTTATGTGATAAATGTTAGTTGATTGGTGTTTACATACATGATATACGTTAGTTAACTAGTGTGATCATATGTACATGCGTTGGTAGGTCAAGTATGGTATTAACTTGATAATTATGTTATATTTTGCTGATGAAGATGTTACATGTTAACTTATTGTTTTTATATGTTAGCTAACTTGATTATTAGAGTTATAGCATTAATATATTGATGCTACATGTATCATGCTAAATTGTATTGGCTTAGGCAGATGGTTAGGGTTATGACAATCATGTATGAGTCGACTTATTTTTCTATTATGTCCTAATAATATAGTTTAACTATGCATATTTTATTGTTATCCATGAATGACAATTGTTTATTAGCTTATGATATGAAAATATTAGTTAGTTACTCTTATGGATATCATGATATTATTTATGTTTGAGTTTATTTGTTTTGATTGTGCAGAAAAGATAGCCTCCCCTGAGATACATTAAGCTATGATTCTTCTTATGTCGTATACTTTGAATTTGAATGTTTGATTATGTCATTTATTTGTTGTTCGAGCATTTCTATTATCTCATTTGTATATTGTATGAATATTCGATCACTTTCGTGATATGAGTATGTGCCTTTAAGGTTGCATGAAGAAAGGATCTTGTTTTGACATGGTCGTAATAAATTTTTGAGATAGTTGTAGCAACATGTATTATGACTGATGAATGTGAGTTTATTATTGATTTTGACATTGTTGTTAGACTTGGTAAATGTTGATTTAAAATTAATAGATATGTTTTCTTGGAATATGTGGATGACATGTGCGTTCAGCTACAAGGCAAGATGCTTGGCACAACAAGCTAAGGTAACTAGCTTGTTTTTATGTTTATTTATGAACTAAAAATTATGTGTTTACTGAAGTATGATGTAGGGTATTTCATTGCAAAAAATGTTGGCATGAAATATTTGAAAAGGCTCGGGTTTATCTTTCCCTTTTAAGCACTGTGGACCAATGGGGATTGAGTCATGGTGTTTGTTACCAGTCTTGTGCATTTGCTATCTTGTGGTTTGTTACACTTTATTTGTGGATTTTTTTTATGTTTAGTGTATGGACATACCACTTTGTTACGGTTTCATATTTTTGTTGGTTTTGATGATTTTATTCTTGTTCGTTATTGGTCGTGCCTTTTATATCTTGAGTCTTGGGAATTGGCCTTGGAAAGAGGAATGCTAATGGAGCTCGAGGGGAGCTGTGTGGTACCCAATAGGTATTGAAATACTTCGATGAAGCCCGATGCACGTATAAGGGAATCGAAAGGTAAGAATATCAAATTTGGTTGCATTTTTTGGGTCCATTGAGTTAAATGGATGGTGGTAATACATACATGAGAAAGATAACCAGAAAGGTAAAGAAAATGGATTTGAGGCGTCAGATGCCTTGGATATTTTGGGAACTGTTGTTCTCAATGTTGTGCATGGTGTGCATAGATAAAGGAAGTTCTATTAACCTTAACCTTATGTTATCTGGTAATTATGTTGTAATCGCCATTATGATAATGTCTATATATATGTATATATGTATGTATCTATGTATCTATGTAACGAGATCATGAGTTCTATGTTGATGTTTATATATGTATACATGTATGCATGTATGTATGTCATTGTCTAACATGATCATGATTATGTTATGCTAATGATTATATATATGTATGTATGTATGTATGTATCTATATGACTGTATGAAAGGGTTTTGGAGGATCATTCTCGTGGATGAATCTTTGCTTATGCAAGTGAATGGAAAGAAGAGGTTCCTAGCTATGAGGAGTCAAGAGGGAAGAGTAACTCTGACAGATATATGAGGTTAGTATCATATGGACATGAATTGATATTATATGCTTGTACTATTCCTTTGTGTATTTTATTGAAAATTAATGTTATGGGGTACATCAACGAAGTGAAATTTGTGTGATCTGCAACATGCTAGGATAAGCATGGATAGTGGAAAGATGCCAGGAGAAAGGTTGCTTGTGGGGTTAGTATGTGGAATATTTTTGTGAAGTACTACTATAGTGTATATGTTGTGTATGTTGTATATTCAACGATTGTACCTATGGTGATGTGTACATGTAACATATGTAGTATTGTGTACATATAATGTTTTATGTCTATTATATATATGGTGTTGTGTGTATATTCCATATGTGATGTTGGGTGTAGATGGTGCTATGTAAATGTTGTATATTTCATGTTTTTACGTATGGCATTGTGTACATGTTGTATATGAAGTGCTATGCACATATGGTTTTGTGTGCATGTTGTACATATGGTGCTATGTACATATGATGTTTTGTGCATGATTGTTCATATGGTGCTATGTGCATGTGGTGTTGTGTACATGTTGTACATGTGGTGCAGGGTGTAGGTGGTCTTCTGTACATGTCATGAATTTGGTGATGTGTACATGTCGCACATGCGATTTTGTGTGCATGTGGGATTGTCTACACGTTGTAGAGGTCGTGTGGTGTACATTTTGCATGATGTACACATTGTGCAGGTGGTGTTGTGTACATGTGATGTTGTGCACACGTTGTGCAGGTAGTGTTGTGTACATGTGGTACTATGTATATTTTGTGCATATGGTACTGGTATACATCTGGTATTGTGTGCATGTCGTACATGTTGTGTTGCGGGATACAATACTATGTATGTGCATGATGTAGTCATGGTATCCTAACATGTGTATTCATTGTGTTGTACTCTGTCTATACATATATATATATATATATATCTATGTGTGTGTGTGTGTGTGTGTGTGTGTGTGTGTGTATGTTTGTTTGTGTATGTGTATTATGTTGTGTTGCACACCAGATGTAGGTGTATATGTTTTGTTACATTATACACTAGGTGTAGGTGTATGTGTTGTATATCAGTGTAGGCATTTTATTGTGTTTTATTATACACCGGGTGTAGGTGTATGTGACGTATTTCAGCGTTGGTGCATGTATTGTATGGTGTTGTATGCCGTGTGTGGTTGTATGTGTATGTGATTCAAGAGAAGCAAAGGCATTGGGTGATTTTCGGGTGTGGCATCCGGTCTGGTGTGGCAACCGTTTAGGTGTGTGTAGGGAAAGAACAAAGGCATAAGTAAGGATTGATTAAGGATAAGTATATTTATTTCATTTCAACTCTATTATGCATGTGATATATGATTCTGAGTTATGATAGTTACATGTGATCTATGATTATGGTTTATTAGATTTCATGTGATTCATTATTGTGACATATGATGGTTTTGTTTTGATCTAACTAGATGTGATATGTTATACATGATGATTTGATCAAACATCTAGTTTGAATTGTGTCACAAGAAGTAAAAAAAAGTGCGAGTGTACCTTCTTAACGAGCTACCAATGAGGTATGATTTTAATTTATTTTTAATCTATTGGAAATTATGTGCTTGGTAGAGGAAAACATGCAATTTTTGGTTGGGTGGTTGAAAATGACTGCAAGAATTAGTACTACCATCAAAGGGATCGAAACATGTAGTGGTATGTTGGTAAACCACCTTAGGGGCAGGGCCACTGATGGACACTAGTACCCAATAGTCTCCATTTATTTCCATCAGCATGCTATGACTGATATGATGGTTTTGAGGAAAGGATATGCCTTAGTTTTTGTAAGTTCCAATGAAAGTAATCCTTGCCAAGGGTTGGACTGTGCTGGATGGGGGTGCTAGCAGAACTTGGAAGGTGACTGAATGCATGGAAGAGGGTGACCAAATTTCCTAAGGGATTGTGTAGTGGAGAAGGGAAGTTCGGTGATGGGTTATTTTTTTCATTAGCATTTCCATATGGAATCAGATGCAAATTGGGAGTGTGCCATGGAACACTGAGCTAGTAACTGGATAGTTAGGGTAAATTAGTACAGGATTTTTTTGTTGAACATTGGATACAGCTTTGAATTTGACAGTGGATTATGGAATTCCTCGGAAGTAGGTGAATCTTGATATTACTTTGAGGGTGGAGGTGTCAACCTCTGGATTCCCTTGTTGCTGATACAGGCATCGTATCCTTCTATTTTTTGGTTGAGAAAATGTGGATATGTGTATATTATTGTAAATATTGTACAGAGATGGATTCATAAAGCTCCAAATGATTATTTTCTGGTTTAACTAAATGTGGGTTTTATTGTAAATACCGTAATGAGTTGTGTTATAAAGCTCTAGTAAATAATATGTTTGTCATGTTTTCAGTAGCGGTCATTGTAAATACTACAACGAGCTATTTTATAAAGTCCTATCGGAAATATGATTTATTTTTAGCGTTTTTTTTGTTTGTAGGTGTCATTTAACATCGAGGACGGTGTTCACCCAAGGGGGAGGGTTCTGTAACAACCCTGGAAAAAATCCATGTAAAATATATATATAGAGGACCACGGTTGATGGGACACGTATTCGAAGTTCAATGGTGAGAAAATCATTGTAGTGGGTGTTCATTTTGGTTATTATCGCTAAAGGAAATTGGAAAAGGAAAAGGCAAAGGCTTTGGAAAGGAATGAGGCATTAATTGGTATTTTATTTATGAAAATAATGGAAATTAGGAGAAAAGGAGGCGAAAGGTCACAAGTTGCATGTGAGGAGGAATACGAAGGAAAATAATGTTAAATTGAAAATATTAGAGGCCTCATTAATAAAAAGGCTTCTGAGAACCAGTTGGTAAGCTTTTGGTGAGTGCATTTTTGGAGCTTTCTAATTATTCTCTCTCTCTCATACTCTTGGATACTTAGATTTTTCTTGGATAACTCTTCTAGAGTGTGGATACTCGATGATTTAGAGAAATAAGGAAAAGAAAAGCAGGAAAGCGCAAGGGGATGTCGGGATCAACATCTACAGTAGGTCTTAAGTGAAAGTACCTAGTTGTATGTATATTTTTCTCATTATTTATGGCATGCATGTTGTTTGCATGTGGATTTTCATAGCATTTCCATTTCCTAGATAGCCATGGTGTTTTGGTATTATTTCCATTGATTTTTTTTTCTGATTGGTACTCATGACTCCTATAACTTTTTGGGTGAGTTGTTAGTTCCTGGAGCCTTGGCTGGATAAACGCTCTTAAGCTTGATGGAAAATTTTTGGGTTAAGTTACTAGACCTCGATTGTTGTTTGGAAATTTTTTGTAGAGCCCTAGGTGGGTTGAGTTACTTATCCTATATCCTTGGTTGGACAAACCCTCTAGGGCCCGGAAACAACTAGGGTTTATTTTCTTGTCTTGGAGCCTTGGTTGGAACAAACACTCTAGAGCCCTAGATTGATTGTGCGGTGGAATCATTGGTTGAGGCTTGAGGTGTTTTTGCCTTTATAATCCCTAGATTGGTTTTGATTGATGTGTTTGATGAGATCCGACATTCATGTTTGGAATATAACACGGGGGTGATTGGTTGAAGAGAGACTTGGCTCAGCCAATCTATGGTCGAGTGGAACATGGAAGTCCCTTCGTTGGTTGGTTTTTAAATTCAGTAATGAAGAGTTAATTCCCTTGGTATTTGGTACGAAAACGTATTTGTTATTATGTGGATAATATTGTTGATGTATCCATGATATTTGTGTTGTTATTATGTTGGTTATAAGCATGTATTTTATCAGTGGTGATATATGGCTCACCCCATGTTTTTAATTGTATATTAATGCACATTATATCTATGTTCAAATAGATTGTATTCCACCTAATGATGTAAGGGAGCAATGATTCATGGTGATTCTCAGATAAGTATGATATGCCTTTTCTCTGTTTGATTGTTTACACTAGTAGATTCCATGTTTGTGACATCTTTAACAAAATCCCTTTCATGGATATGAGGGGTACAAATGAGATCTTAATGATGTGATTTCTTTAGAATGATCATCATGTTGTTATTTATCATCTCTAAACTTCTTACGAAGTTCCTGGCAAAGCATTGGGTTCACAGCCTAAAAAGGTGGCTCAAATCCCAGAAATGCATGCATAAAACTGAATTTTTGGGGACCTAGCCATTGACGTGCAATGATAATGTATTGTTATTCATGCATATATGGCTCAAAGAGGTAAAATTGTATTTGTGTCCCAGGAATAAGAGGCCTGGATGGTTGGGTTACCTCCTGGGGGTGTTCTAGAAGGTATGTATGTTTTGTTTTCCATCCGTTCCACTTCCTTGATGTCAAATAGGTGGTTGATACTCATTATAGTATCATCTCATCACATGTTTACCCCGGTTGGCCGCTTAATTGGGTAGATGTGGGAAGAGGGTGTTACAATGTAGGAAACAAAATAGTTAAACATAACTTATAGGATTTAGGATGAAAATTAGATATAAAATGAAATAATTCGAAAGAGAATTAGTTTTAATGATAGTGATATTTGTATAAATAATACAAATATCTCATCATGTTTAGAAAATAAGCGAATTTTATGGGATATTTTGGAATAATGAGAGATGGTGAAGTTAAAAATTATGACTTTGAAATGCTCGGTTTAGACATTAAAAAGTAATTATTTTGTAGAAAGTCAACTGACTTGATAGGTTTGAATATCATATAAGATAATGATGAAGAATACAACATAGGATTTTCTCAGGTTAAATTAATTATTTTTAAAATATTTTCAATTTGAAAAACAAATATAAGAAAATCATTTTACTTCACTACATTTTCATGAAGAGTGTTAAATATAAGCTTGTTTGGTACCTTTATTCTTGACATGTAGAAATGGAGTGAAAAAATATTGTGGAGGGCGATATTTCTGTTTAGGGTTGTGTTACAAGAAAATTTTCTTCATTATAGGAATCTGATACTTCACTACATGGAACTTCAGTTGTAGCAATTTGGACAAGTGTTATATTTATTGATGTTGATTGAAGTTTATGATGCTAATGTTGATTATGATTTTGCTTTGATGCAATCAATGACAATAGTGATCAATTATTAAAAATAATCTTTATTATTCAAATGAAGATATTCAACTTCAAAAACTCCTATAATTGAAGGAATTTTTATAGGAAACTTTTTCCTAAATTATGAAATTAAAGGAATTGAAAATATGCATGCTCAAAAATTCTTGTAATTATAGGAATTTACAGAAAAAATTGTTTTAAGTTCTAGAATTATAGGAAAAAATTCACAAACTTTATTGTTAAATAAAGAGACATTTACTGAACATGATCAATTCCTTGCTACAACTTATTATAAATCCAATTTATTTTCACTTGTATGACACTATCTTGTGGATTTTTTATCGAGCTTGAGATAATGTAATGCTCACTGGTATTTTAAATTTTAATGAGTATGAAAAAATTTAAAAAAACTCAAGTACTATCGTGTGGATTTTTCTTCATCTTGGGATGGGTAATTCTCATTGATATTTTCAATTTTAGAGAATCTAAAAAAATTAAATAAAACTATAAGGGGGTTACTTTTACATTATTAATCTACCAAAATCAGATAAAGCGATAAACCAATATTTGGTATGTTTTATTCTCATAAGTTAATAAGCATAAGAAGGAATAGAGTTAGCCCATTATTTTTCAAAATATAAATGTGGGATGAAAGTGGATCAGGGGCATTATCCATTTTATCTATAATGTCCATTTTATGTACAAGTTTAGCATATGTAAATGAGATGTTTGGCCATAAATTGTTTTTACTTCTATAGTACCATTATAAAACATATTTTGAATTTCATTGGGACCTAACCAATGAGTAGTAAACTTACTATTGAAGTTTTTAAACCTCAAGTCAAATAGCCGGTCCTAATCTACATCTTTGAACTCCTTATTTATAAATATATCATTCAATTTAATTTTGCATTGCTGTATAAGACTGAATTCTTGTATAACATCTTACAACATCTCATCTAATTCATTTAAGTGTAAAAATATTTGATGTTGAGTTTCTGATAGGTTTAATCCAAATTTTAATGCAATTTTGAAAGTTTTAATTTGAAATTCAATGGGAAAAACGTACCTTTTTCCGTATATGAGTTTGTATGGGGGTATAAATGATTGTACGCTTCCATTTTTTTTATATGACCATAAGGCCTCAAGAAGCATCTCTTTCCAATCAATTCGGTGAAGTTGAAAAATATTTTTTAAGATTCCTTCTATAATGTTATTTGTAGAATCCACTTGGCCATTGGCATATGGATGATAAGGAGTTACTAAAAAAACATAGGGAGTTAATATCGGAATGAGTTAATATCGGAATTAGTGCCAAACGTTACTGTATTTGACCCTAATATTAGAACAATGAATCTTCATTTTGACGTAGGAAACAGAACCAAAAATAATGTCAGTAATAGCGTCAGGTTTATTCCGAGAATTGTTTCTTCCATTCTTGCTTCCATTATTGCGTCCATTTGAACTTCTATCTTCTCTCCTAATTGTGCTTCCTATTTTTCTTTTGGTGTGGAATAAAGAATAAGTTCATTTTTTGCTTCCTAATTTATGCCAAGTTATGTTTCCATTATATCATCTTTTGTTGCTTCAACTTTTGCTTCCAATATGGCATCTTTTGTTGCATCTAGATTTTCTTCCATTATAATGTCTTTTGTTGCTTCTAATATTGCTTCCATTATTACTTCTTGGTATGCTACCTTAATGAATTCTTTGTTTTCTTCTTAGGGAACACCAATTTTGGCTTCTAATATTGCTTCCATTATTAGTTATTTATTTACTACTTAAATTTATTCTATTATTTCTTCTATGGTAATGCCAAGTTTGGTTGTTGCGTTTCCATTCTTACTTATTTGTTTGTATCTAGGTTTGTTCTTTTTTTTGTTTCTTATGTAACGCCAAGTTTTACTTTCAAGATTGATTCTGGTGTGGTTCTAGTTTGGTTTCCATTGTTTCTTTGTTTTTTCTTCCATAATTATTTCCTGGTTAGCCTCACCATTTTCTTCCTTTTAGTTGCAAGGTTTTCTTCTTTTTAATCATTTGGGTTTACTTATTTTTTAGGTTCAAGTTTTGCTTCCTTTTAGTGTTGGGATTTGCTTCTTAATTAGCCTCCAATTTTTCTTCCAGTTAAGCAACCAATTTAGCTTCTTGTTTATAACGAGTAATATCTCCAAGTATGATTTCTAATTTAGTGTCCATTTTTACGTCCATTTTAGAGCCACATTCGGCTTCCATTTCAAGAACTCATGTTTTTTCTTTTATAGCTTCCATTTCGTAATTTAATATTTTTTATTTCAATTAAATTAGTTAAGTATATCATGCCTCTTAAATAATTTGTATGATTATAGAGTAATTCATATTGCATTTGAAATATTTTATGGCAAAAAAATTATAATTTTTTTTAGGGAGATGGACATCAATACAAACTAACAACATCATTATACTTATTACATATCCATTAAAATAAAATAGGCAATTTTTCAAGTTTGTTATAGCTACAAACAACACTGGAACATTGGCATTGGCATAAAGTAATAAGATACGTTTTTTTAACTATAACCAATTTTTGTATTATTATTAATAAAAACAATTATTGCTCCCTCACTAGCTACACAAAATTTCCAAATGATATAAGTCGAAATGATACAATTCAATATGGTATTTCTGGTGAAAATGATACATGTGATAATAAAAAATAAAAGATGCGTCATAACGTTTTATAAACAATGATCCATCATGGAGTCTATATGATCAATGTCACTCGCTACTACCAACAAATTACTCATCATCGTCAACATCATGTTTATCATGGTGATCAACATCATATCTTCATCAATGTCATCATGGTCATTGTCTCCCTTAGTGTCCTCTCCATCGACCTCATCATCATCACGAACTAAAGAACCTAACCAACATAATCTATATCGATCTTAGGATCAACAACACGTTTTGGAAGACTTGTCGTCTGCAAAATAAAATCAAAATCAAAATTCAAAATGAAAATTTATTATTTATTTCATGCAATATTTTTTTTTTTGCTATATATATAATATTACAACATATGAAACAAAACCATAATCATATTACATCATATAAAAATGCATATATATACCATAATAAAAGTTTAATTAAGTCACAACTAAGATTTCATTCCAATGATATAAAACATGCAACAATTCTAATAAACGTTAGTAAAGATCATAAAAAAAAATTATTATATAGTTTCACTATCCACTCTAAATTCTATTAGATAATATAAAGTGTCAACCCTCTCCTCTGAATATATAAAAGTATAAAAGTATTTTCTATTTCAGCATTAGCCTTGTATATAAGTCTACAATCAAATATAATATACAATATGCCATAATTCAATTGACAAGATTCCATAATTCACTTGTGTCTTCAGAATTCTGTTGAACGAGTGTCTAGGCTTGCCTTTGATCAACCATGCTTGCAAGATTTAATAAAACTCAAAACTCAATTGTGTTGCTTAGTTTCGCTTTTATTCCCTTGGATGAAATTTGTCGTGTGTCCCTCAATGGCATTGGAAAGCGAGTTGAATCATGCCATAACTGGAAAGCCGAGGCATAGTTGGAAAAAATGTTAATTCCATTGGAATATTGACATCAAATTATCGCTAAGGAAAACCTTCTCAAGTGACTTCATGGACTGATCATTGTCTACATCCAAGGTTTCCGCATCTAGGGTTTCTCTCATTAACATGCAATGCAATTTCTGCATTATATGCTCAGATCCTGACAATGGTTCCAAATGAGTATCTGAGCACCATGGATAGCTTTCCCTTAAAACAACATGCCTATACGAGTTGATGGAACTAAATTTCATTGGTCAGTTTGGTTTTTATGGCTTCGATTTAAATTTTCCACATGTCCCTAAATGATATTGGGAAGCGAGTTGAAACTCGCCATAAACAAAACAAACAAACAAAAAAAACCGAGGGCCAATTGGAAAAACCGTAAATTTTGTTGGAATCATGACAGTGTATTGTCTTATTTTGTTGTTAGGTACTGGAAGTACATGAAACTATCCTAATTAGCATTGAAAATAAGAGCCTATGTCTTAAACTTAAAAGTTTAGAATTTTATGCCTTAAAAAAAAATGCACTTACTCCAATTATCGAATGGCGGGTTCGTGGGCTTCGAGGGATTAACACAATATTTTTCGGTTAAAATATATCCTAAAACTAATCCTATGCCGCTGATAGGTACGAGAAATACATGAAACTATCTTATGTTAATCATTGAAAACGAAAACGTATGAGTTAAACTTAATCTATCTTAAGGAAGTTGTCCAACCACAATTTCAAAGTAAACTAAAATATATCGTAAACCTAATCCCATGTCGCTGATAGGTACGAGAAATACTTGAAATTATCTTATGTTAATCATTGAAAAGGAAAATGTATGAGTTAAACTTAATCTATCTTAAGGAAATTATCCAACCAAAATTTCAAAGTAAACTAAAATATATCCTAATATGGTAAGAAAACTATTTCCAAATATGAGGCTTATGTTTTTAATTTTGATGATGTAGGTGCTCAAGAACGGCTTAAGGATTAAATATTTTGGAGGCTTAAGAGAATGAAAGAAAGAACTCTAGTGAGATAAAATATTGCAAACAATAAACCTAATTATGTAGGAAATAAACCAGTTATACAAAAAAAAACAAATTAAATGGAATCTACATGGTCTCTCTACTTTTAAATTACACTCATGGCTTCCAAAGCATTCTAATGTATTAGAGAAATCATCAATTTAGTGAAAATTTGACCAAGTTCATAAGTGAATTGCAAATTACTACAAGAGATAGTCCAACAAGCAACCAAACAAGATAAATGCAAGGTTGGGAAGACAAAAAAGCTAAGAAAAGGTTGTAAAATGATAAGACACACATTTCCAAGTCATCAAATTAGTTGTGGCAAGGTTGATGCAACAAGATATAAGGTTGTAGGATTTCTTGTAGCTAAAAAACATGGGGCTACTAAAAAAAAGTAATTAGAAAAATAATGTGAGCTATAAAAAAAAAGAATATGTTGTAAAGTAATTAGTAGTAAAAATAAATATGTGTGAGTAAGATGTTTAAACCTTATACTTTTCAATTCGATACTAGATTTAAATAAACTATTTAAAATCTATGAATATGTTGTAAAGTAATTAGTGGTAAAAATAAAAATGCGTGAGTAAGATGTTTAAACCTTATACTTTTCAAAAATATTTCAATACAAAATTTAAATAAACTATTTAAAATCTATGTTAATGAATTTGCGTCATGTTATTTAAAATATTTTAATGTGAGTAATGTATATATTATATATTTTTTAACAAAATATATGTATATATTATGAAAATTATTTTTTTATGGTTAAAATATTTATTGTGACATTCATCATAATTACCAAAACTCACTATTAAAATAAAATAAAAATGAAAATAATTACATCAACTATGATAACCTTTGTAAAACATTGGATCCATAATTGTTTGCAAAGCTGCAAAGTTTAACTTATATTATGATATAAATATGACTGTATCTATTTATTTTCGATGCATTGTATATCTTGGATTATGTTCGGATAAAACCATATATCTAAGTTTTAACAATATTAACAAATCCACCACCTCTGGCATTTACTTTCTATACGACTTGAATTAAATATGTGTAATGTTGATGATGACATAACCGAATCCCTTTTAAGACTTGTCAGTTGTTAGATTTTATGTTTCGATCCACGAACAACCTTGGGATTTGCTGGCCACCTGTCTTATCGTACTACATCCGATCTCCCTTCGATCTACGATGGAGATTGAGGCGGGAAGGCCTAGGTTAAACCTTGGAAACCCGCAAACTTACCTCATTCTACTCTGCCGCGACCTAGGTGTGACTCTGCCTTAGAGAGGCCTACTGTGTTAACTCATGGCTGCCGCTCTTGGACAGATTGTTCTATCTCTACCCTGGCTCAGATTTGAGGTCTGTTCTGCTCGAGCTTTAACTTGGATGGTCATATTATCTTTGCCTCCTAGTGGAATTGGTTAAAATGCTCTCAAAAGCTCAATGCCTCTACAAAATCGTAGACTTCTTGAACATGTAAGAATTTGTTCTTCAAACTCATATTGCTTTTGCAGGTTTCCCTTATAGGCCATTCACTTGGTTTAAAATCATGGCCCTCACCTCTGTTGTTTGGGTACTTGAAACAGTTTCTCGATTAGGCAACTCGGGTCGAAGACGTGCTTGTTACAAGTATAATGGGTATCCAGAAAGTCTAGTTTTCTTTTTAAAGGTGTTTAGTTTTTGGAAACTCATGTCTAGATTTTTTTTTCACAATTAACTCATTCACGCTTGTGTTTCTTTTCAGGTAACTCTTGCCAAATCTAGCTATGTTGTTCTTTGGACGGAATCTGGGACTAATCATTGTCCATTTGAAAATTCTTGGTATTTCGTTGTCGACCTTAACTTGGTCTGCAAGCTCAACTCCCGGATTTATCAACGCTTCTCTAAAAGAATGAGCTACAACATAATTTCTTTTTTTAGTACTCCCTCTATTTAGAGCTAGGGTTTCATGAGGGCTTAAGAGTCAAGAAATTTTTTTACGAGGGACCCTGTGTTATGCTATGGTTGAACTCTTCTTTCATTTGGATTTTATTGGAAATATTTTGCAGTGTAAAGAAAATTTGCGAATAGAAGTTTTTGTTATAATATTATTCATTCAAAGTTTATCCTTTCGATCGCATGAACTATTCGATTATACAATATAAAAATGTTTGGTTTATCTATCATGTTTGGCTTCTTGGTTTCTCAGAGAATTTTTCTTTTAAAAAGAATTATACATAACAGAGTAATAGTTCGATGCTTGCCAACTGTTCGGCTTATACTTGTCGGGTTCAGCCTTATTCTTTTCTTTGATTACATCCAATAAAGAAATTTCTGGGTTTTGTTATACAGTGTAATATTTTCTTTTATAATGAGGTATGGTACTGCTTTATTGATTATCTTAGGGTTCGAGCCTCTGGTCGGCCCACGTATCTTCTACTTAGTGTACTTTATGTAAATATTTGGTTCACTTACACATTTATTTGCTCTTTTCTATTTCAAGGGTTTCCATTTTGAAATTAAATCTTCACTAGAGTGTAGGTGACTGGACCACCTAAGTTCTTGTCTGTGTTTATTTAGGCTGGAGCAACGACTAAATCTGGGTCGAGGAACTTTTCCTCAAACTTAGATTTGACATTATACTCCTCTAGGACTAAGTTCGAACCCAGAAATGGTTTGAATTCTTTTTTATTAAATGTTAAAAGATTTGAAGGTTAATTCACATTTTAACATCGAGGTTCTGTTAACTTCCTTTCTGGTACTAAATCCTAGTTTTATATATATTATGTATTCCAAATTATATATAAGCTCTACATATTTTTGCAACAGGTTTAATACACTGCACTACTGGTTTTTTTGGGTTGAGCAGCAATAGTTTTTCCTTATGTTGCATCAGTATTTTATCCTACAAATAAAATAGTTCTTCTTTTTGGTAGTTATTTCAAGATTTCTTTTGTAATAAATAGTTTTTAACTTCTGCCAATAATACAATAATTTCCACTGCAATAAACAATCTTTCATTTACAGATAGATTAACTATTCTTAGAATTTATCCTACAGAAGTTCTCTACTAATTTTTTCGAATTATTTCCAACAATTATTTATACCATTCACATCACATCTTATAATAAATAATTATTTAACACACGCCTGTGTATATATCTTATGATACCTTTTATTTAAACTTCAAATTCTGAACACAATCAGTACTTGTCTGAGATTAATTACTACTGATCATGTTCCTCCCAACCTTCAAGAGAGGCAATGAAATCCTCTTCTTCCCTCGTGCTTCCACCAAAAGGTACAGGTTAACAGTTTAATACTGTTGTAACCTCAGGACCAAAAGTCCAGTCAGTACCAGAATATTTTAGGACACTGTGTGTTTTTCCATTGGTCTCTACCTGCTCAGGAAAACTTTCCACTCTTTCCTCCATCCCTGAATAGAACCCCTATTCCTCACTAGGATGAGTCTCTTATCCCTAGAGGAGCAGGTAATTGTTCCCAACTGTCCCAACCACCTTTCAATTCTTGGAAAACATTTACCATTAGCTTTTTACTTTTTCTGGAGTCATTTTTCATAACTAATTTTATTATTCAAAATTAAACAATAATGAAAATAATTTTTTCAGTAAAACATTAGTAGTCCCAGTATTTTCTTAAGATAAATAATTAAAAAATGTATTTTAACTAGTTAAAAATTTGCTATCATTAAATGCAACTATCACAACTTCCCCCCCTTGAAGTAACACCATCCTCGTTGTTTCATTCTAGCTCAAAAAAGAGCTCTGGGTACTTCCGTTGCACTTTAACCTGGGTGATGACTCATTTTCGGAGGATAATTTCCCTCTGATCAAGTATGTGTTGCGGCTCGACCAAAAACTTGTCATCCTCTTTTACCTGCAAACATCAAAGTTACTTCTCAAATTCTCATAAAGAATTCATATTTAAAGTTAGGATTTTTAATTCTATCATACCTGTGTATTCTGCCAATGAATTATGTTCTTTTAATCATGCACATAACGCTTCAACAGGGACACATGAAACACATTGTGTACTCGGATGTGACTGGGTAAAGCCAGTCGATAGGCTACAGGTCCTACCCTTTCCAAAATTTGGAAAGGTCCACAGAACCTAGGAGCCAACTTGGCACAAGAGGTCCATCGCAAGGTACTCTTCTTGATTTTGATCCTCACATACACATGATCTCCCACATCAAATTCCCAATAAGTACTCTTCTTATATGCATAGATCTTCTATCGATCTTGTGCAGCCTCTAAATTTTTTCTTCTCTTCTTTACTTCTCATTCCATTTCAACCAACATTTCTAGTCCCAACATTAGTTTTCTTTAGGGGCCCTCCAATTTATGGGTGTGTGATATTTCCTCCCATACAAGGCCTCGAAGGGACTCATCTTAAGGGACTCCTCATAACCATTTTTGTAAGAAAATTCTACTAGATGCAAGTAGTCTTCCCATTTGGTTGGTTGTTGCATCATGTACATGCACAACATGTCTTCCAAAACTTGGTTTACTTGCTCTGTTTGACCATTTTTCTGAGGATGATAAGTTGTACTAAAGTTTATTTTGGTCCCTAGACCTGTAAACAGAGTCGTCCAAAATTCTGATGTAAAATTTAAATCCCTGTCTAAGATAATTGTCTTCGGAATACCATGCAGCCTGAAAAATTTCTCTCATGAAGATGTCTGCTATCAGTAAAATATTGTAACTAGACTGCATAGTTATATGCAGCTTTACTCAATCTTTCAACTACCACCTTGATGGAGTAATTGTGCCTTTTTTACCATGTTAAACCTGTAATAAAGTCCATGGATGTGACCTCCCACTACCATTTAGGTACCGGTATGGGTTTCAAAAATACTGCAGGATGTCGATGCTCCACCTTAACCTGCTAACACTCTAAACATTTATTTAGATACTCAACAATATTTTTATGCATACCAGGCCAGAAATATCTGTTTCGAATAGTTGTTAAAATTTTCTGGTATCCTGGGTGTCCTGCATAGTTACTCCAATGATATTCATCCATGATTAACTCTTTAAGTTCCACACGATTTGGTACATATAACTTTCCTCTAAAACTTAGCATTTGTTCTTGGTTACCTCCATATTAATAAGTACTTCCTTTTTTTCTGGTCTCTACCATTTTCTTCCATAGGAATTGATATTCTGGATATTTTTTTGCTTCTTCTTTTACTTGATCTAAGAATTTACATTCAAGCTTATTGTAGTAAAGCTCATAAACACAATGCAGCTTCCTACTTAAAACATCAGCAACCCGATTTTCCTTACCTTTCACGTGATGGATGTCCATATCAAACTCACTTAGAAAGGCATTCCATCTTGCTTTTCTGGAGTTTAAATTAACTTGCTTGAAATAACTGGTCAAGTTGTTATGATCTATTTTTAGCACAAATTTTTTACCCAACATGTAGTATCTCCATACTCGGAGTGCATGTAATACTACTGTTAATTCTAGATTATAGGCTGAGTACCTTTGTTCATGTTCCTTCAAATTTATTGAATCATATGCCACTACTTTTCCTTCTTGAGATAAAAATTCCCGAACACCCTCTTCGCTAGCATCTATACATACTTCAAATTTTTTGTTGGGGTCAGCTACCCTCAACACTGGTGCAGTGGTAAATAATTGCTTCAGCCTCTTGAAACTGTTTTGGCACTCAATAGTCCACTTAAATAATTTTCCTTTTCTCTGCAAGGAGGCTATGGGAAAAGAAATTCTGGAAAATCCCTCGATAAACCTTTGTTAGTACCCGACTAATTCCATAAAGGATCAAATATCAGCCACATTTTGGGGTACTCTCCATTCCATTATTGTCTTGATTTTCTCTGGATCAACAACAATCCCTTCTGCTGGAATGTCATGGCCTAAGTATTGGAATTATGTTTTGAAGAAATCACACTTGCTGAATTTAGCATATAGCTAGTGTTTTCTTACCATTTCCAGCACAATCCATAAATTCTCCTTATGTTCTTCCTGGTTTTTAGAATAGATTAAATTGTAATCTATAAATATAAGTACAAAATTATCCAGGAAAGGATGAAATATACCATGCATTAACCTCATGAAGGTTGTTGGTGCATTTGTTAACCCAAATGGTAACACCAAAAATTCATGATGCCCATACATCGTACAGAAAGCAGTCTTGCAAATGTCTTCATCTTTGATTCGGATCTGGTGATATCCAGATCTTAAATCTGTTTTAGAAAACACTATGGCCCCCTTCACTTGATCAAAAAAATCATCAATCCTGGGTAAATGATATTTATTCTTGACTGTTAGCTTGTTAATATGTCTATAGTCCATGCACATTTGGATGGTTTCGTCGTTCTTCTTCACGAACAACTCTGGTGTTCCCCAAGGGGACACACTCGTACGAATATAACCTTTGTCCAAGAGTTCTTGTAACTGCATTTTTAGTTCTGTTAATTCTAGAAAAATCATTCTGTAAGAAGCCCTTGACAAAGGTGATGCTCCCAGCATTAGCTCAATGGTAAAATCAATATCTCACCTTGATGGTAATCTAGGAATTTTTTTGGAAAAACATCCATGAAATCTTGTACTACTGGTATGTTTTCCATCATAGGTGATTTTTTCTTGGAATTAACATATCCCACTTGAATAGCATATATCTGACATCCCTTTCTCATACATTTATGCATTTGGGATGATGTGATTGGTCATAGCTGTAGGGGCTTCTTCATTCCCTAAATTTCCTTACGTGTTACATCTTACATCATGTAATATATGATATTTTCCTTGCAGTCCACTAAGGTCCAATGTTTTTCTAGCCAATCCATGCCCAAGAAAACATCATAGGACCCTAATGGAATTATTTTGAGGTCCACATTCAACTGTTGTTCTACAATTTCTAATGTATGGTTTGGAATTTTGGCAGTTACTTTTCTTTTTGCTCCTGTGGCTAACTGTACCAGCCATAGGTTTTTGAATTTCCACCCTTATAATTTACAAATTTCCACTATTTTAGGACTAACATAACTTAGAATTGCACCTGGGTCTAACAAAATAGAAACAGATTGAGACAATAATTTAACTTCCAACTGATAATTGTTGGCTGATAATTTGCCTGTCAATCCTCCAACGTTGCACTGATACGAGGAATGATTTTCACCACATAGCCTACTGTAGAATCCTCCTTCAAGTTTTCAACTGTGTCATTTCTTTCTCGCTGTGGGCAGTTTTTATAATAGTGTGCCTCACCACACCCTTAACACTCTAGAGATGGCTTGGTCACCTTCCCTTGCTCAGGTTTGCTAGGTGCTTCTGTAGGCTTCTCTTCTGCTAGCCATTGGGTTCTTTGATCATTTCTACCAAATTTTTTACTGACAGAACTTCGGGTAGAATTCTTAAAGTTATTTCTTTTGGCCCCTTTGAAGTTTGAGCTACTCTTTTTTCCCTTCCTTGGCTGCCAAAATTTTCCAACCTCCCCTTTAGCCTTGGACTGCTGATAGCACATTCCTGCCTTATGAATGGCTTCGTCCATGGCTCTGGGATTTATAAATTCAATTCGATCTTTCATATGTGTTGGAAAAATGCTCAAAATATTTGTACCTTAGCCTTTTCCTATCAAAGGTATCGAACATATCGTAACAGGGAGGTAAACTTGGTGATATACTCATCCATAGTCATCTGTCTCGGATTTAAGTCATGAAACTCTTTATATTTCTCATAGTAGAAATGTTTTGTTAAATACTTGTCTTTAAAGTACTCCTGGAAGGATTCCCACATAACATCTTGGTCCTCAATGCTGCGAACATTCTTTACATCCTCCCTCCATGGAGTGGATTTCTCCCTTAACTGATATATGGCCAATATGGCCTTCAGGTTTTTTTTGTACTCGTACACCTGGAAATATTTGTTCATATTTATCAACCATGCCTCTTCCACTTCCTCAGCTTCACCATCAAATTTTGGTGGTTTTATTTTCTGAAACTCCCCCTAAAGTTCCACTTTCTGTTTCTTAACTTCTTGCTACTTTGACACATAGCTAGACTCTGCTTCATTATATTTTTTGTTCCTATTACTTCACTGAGAAGGGCTTATTTCCACTTTGTCTATGGTGTGTTCAATTGTTTGTCATTCGTCACCTTCTTGCATGACCCTATCAGCACTGGGCTGTTCCATTTCTTGATTTTGCTTATCTGACAGGCTCTTAAGTATCTTTTCTTTCTCTTGCATAAATTGTTTGTTGTCCCTTATAACTTTTGCCATATCTTCCTGTAGTTGTTGTACTTTATTGAAAAGTATGCTGGTTTGATGTTGTTGTTCATCCATAAGTCTACTTGTTTGCTAGTGTTGATGCACACTCGCCTGAACCCACATCTCAGGGCTCACTACTTGTTGTGTTTGGGTTTCCCCTGTGTTCTGGGGTGGTTGTTTAGTTTTTCCCCTTCTCATAATGTTTCCTATTATACTTCTATTCAGTGCATCAATATAAAGACAATGTAAATTGTTAGTTGAAACTTAGGGTCCCAGTGTATGAACGCTTCTCTAATACCACTTGTGACACTCATCATAATTACCAAAACTTACCATAAAAAAAAATAAAAAAAATAAAAAAATCACATCAACTATGATAACCTTTGTAAAACATTGGATGCATATTCGTTTACAAAGCTGGAAAGTTTAACTTATACTATGATATAAATATGACTGTATCTATTTATTTTTTCTGCATTGTATATATTGCATTATGTTCAAATTAAACCATATGTCTAAGTTTTAACAATATGAACAAATAGACCACCCCTGGCATTTACTTTCTGTACTGACTTGAATTAAATATGCGTACTGTTGACGGTGACATAACTGGATCCCTTTTAAGACTTTCTAGATGTTAGATTTTATTTTTTGGTCCGTGAACAACCTTGGGATTTGTTGGCCACCTGTCTTCTCATACTCCGCCTGATCCCCCTTCAATCTACGATGGAGATTGAGGCAGGGAGGCCTAGGTTAGACCCTAAAAACCCGCTCACTTACCTCATTCTACTTTGTCGCGGCTCAGGAGTGGCTCTGCCTTAGAGAAGCCTGCTGCGTTATCTCACACTACAAGGAAAAGACCCTCTAGCAGAGGTTATAAATGAGGTTTTTAGTGTAATAAAATTGTCCAAAATTTTCAAAAAAACATTTTCTACAACATCCATTTATGGTTACGGAGGTTTTGGCAGAGCTTTTAACGGAAATTCAACACAACTAAAAAAAATGGGCGGTCGGAGGTTCTTACGGATGTTTTTTTTCATCAGTGCACTACTTTAGCTTTAACGCACTGGTGCGTACATTTAGAAGGAGCCCTGGGGTGGTTGAAGGAGAATGCAGCAGGTCGTTAACATATAAAACTGCACCGGGTGTACTGTTGGTGATATAATGCACGGGTCATTCTAATTAGTCTTGGGATTTGTGCGGTGCCCATAGGTCATATCAACACACCAGTGCGTACACTTATAGAAATGCACCAGTGCTTAGTATCACCCAAATACACCGAGATTTATAATTGGTATCGGTATTTGTGTGGTTCCATAGGTCGTACAAATGCACGGTGCTTATAGACACATAAATGCCCCGGTGCGTAGTATCACACAAACGGACTGATATTTATTATTTGTATTGGTATTCGTGCAGTGCTCATAGGTCGTACAATGGCACCAGTGTGTATAGACACATAACACACCGCATAAATGCACCAATAATTTTAATTGGTTTTGGTATTTGTGCGGTGCCCATATGTCGTAGAAACGCACCTGTGCGCTTCAGAATACAAACACACCATTGTAAAGTAACTGACACGCACCCGTTTTCATTTTGTATTTTTTAGAAACATTGACCTGTGACAGTGAAATTATTGTGATTGTTTTAAATTCATTATTCATGAAAATTCGATACACCTTATAACAATATTCATATTAATTAAATTTTTATTAAGGCATTTGAATGTGATGTTTGGATTAATTTGTTATATCATATCATAATTATTGTGGTTTTTTAAAATTCATTATTTATCAAAAGTCGACACATATTTATCTTATAACAATATTCATATGAATTAAATTTTTATTAGTGCATTTGAGAAAGACAATGGAGAACGCAATAGAATAAATTAAAACATATATATATATATATATATATATATATATATATATATATATATATATATATAAGGTAGTCTTTTTCATACAAAATGGGACAGTTATTGGTATCCCTTTGTCTTTCAATTGGGACACTATGTCTATTACATTAAACAAAATGTCTGATTTCCCAGAAATATTTCAAAAAATACAATGCCTCGCTTTGATATCCAAACATAGTGATCAGCATTCTTCGCTGGAACTGTTGTCACTGCTAGAGCTACTTCTATGACTTGGGTTATTTTCAGGAATGTTTTTTCCATGGTGTTGATTCTTTTCTTCTTCTTCACTTTCCATCTACAAACATAAGAATAAATTGAAATGAGTGTATATAAATTGGTGAGAATAATGAAAATTGCAATATTAAATAATATACATTAATGTAAATAGAAAATAAAAGTGACGTACCATAGAAACAGTTGACTCATAAACTACACACATTCTTTCAAAACCATGTACCATGCCATTTTTCAAAATTTCATCTGTTGGCATAGTTCCATACTTTCTTTCTTGCAAGTTTTATACCGCATAAAAATCATATATTTAATATAAAATATTTTTTGTTCTATTAATTATAGAAGGAGATAAGTAAAACAAGATCGATAAATGCTTACAAATTCCACAATTAATTTATGATATGCCAACATATACTCACAACCCATATTTAACCCAATTTCAATCAATTCGTCTGACGGTTCTTCTTTGTATGTTAGCACCTATTTGAAGACATTCAATCATGATTTTTGTAAAACAACTTAAAAAATACAAAAATGAAATCTAGTTAAGTTGTTATAAGGAAGTAACAATTACTCACAAACTTAGATATCAACCCTTTTCTTCCTTGTCGTCGTGTTTTATGTGTTGAATGGGTTCCATTTTCTTTTCTTTTCTGCAAGAAAATTCTTGAAAATTAATATTTAATGCTAAATTGTTTATTTATTGTACATAAAGATCGAAAAATTTAATTATTACATATTACATTTGAAGCACGTTGTTATTGATATGGCTCCTCTTGCAATGCCATTTTGCCCATTTCTTTGACCATCTTCTTGTACACCTTTTTTGACATTCCTACTGGCATATTTCTGATATTAGCTCATTCATCTTTTGATATTTTCATAATCTTCCTGAAAATGTAACATGACAATGAAATATTTAATTTTTGTATTGATATATGAAAAGTAAATATAACAAAAGTGATATTTATAAATAATTCTAAACAAACCTTTAAAAGAATATTACTTTTTCATTTCTTCTTTTTTGTGGTTGTACATTTTTGCTATTAAAATTCTGACACGTCTCATTGACCAATTCTCTAGAAACTCTTCGTGTAGTTTAGATAAAATTTGGTCCTTGGAATCATTGGATTGATTTTTGTACTATAAGTGGAATGAACTTCTATACATTCATTCCACTAGCTCCCTCGAACTTTTGTAAAAAAATTTCCCCCTTTCGTTAACTCCCACCACCACTCTAGATGAGCTAAGGAGAAATTCATTTTCATTTGCATGTTATATTTTTTTTTTTCTTTTCTTAGAACAACATTCATTTTATGAGTTTTTGGTCCCTGTAGAACATTAAACAGATATGAATTAATAGATTGTTTGACACATGTTATCCAATAATTTTAAGTATATTATTGATGGTAATTAAAAAAACAAACTCATATTGGATCGATAGTACTTTTTCATTCACCTGATTCATCCTTTTGCAATTTTCCATCAAGATTTTACGCTCTTCTAGTAATAGATAATAGATAATCTTATCGAGCTTCATCATTTTGTGGCTCTGCATGATACACAATAAACAATACATATTAGTTAAACTTACATATAGTTCAAAAATAATATTCTTTATAAATAATTTACAAAGAACTTGTCTTTTTTTCTTTTCTTGATGTGTTATCAATATTTTTGTTACTTGATCTCTTGTCAGTCATTTCTTTATCAATCTGAAACCTGTACCATATCATTCATTAATATATTTATACATAAATTGTCAAATTTTCAGGTAAAAAATAAATCTCAAGACACTGGTGCACCTTTCATGATACGCACCACCGTCGATGCGTGGGGGTATTAAAAATGCACCGCAGAATAGTATAATAGATCGTACGATGCGTGGAGTGTTATAAATGCAATGGAAAAATAGTGTAATAGACCGTACGGTGCTATCCTCGTAACATGGAGCATCGGTGCCCTATTTCAGATATGGTGCACTAATTTAAAAAAAAATTGTTTTCAAATTTTTTATTACACAGTACTTGCAGGGTGTGCTTTATAATACAGTGCACCGGTGTCCTAGGTTGTGTAGGGCGCACCGATAAAAAAACATTTTTTCCAAAAATTCACACAATGAACGAATGGATTGGGATCCGACTATGCAATTCGTCCCGTGGGTTGGATGTCAATCTAAAATGAAAAGCCCTAATTTTGAAATCACAGAAACAGGGAAAAGAAAGGGAAAAACAAGAAAATGAAGGGTTTAGGGTAAAAATGGATAAAACTGCAAAAAAAGTTTAAAAACTACAAAAAAAGTAAAAAAAATAATCAAATTTAGTCACAATATGGTTTGAAATTCTATGATACAAGGTTTGGATCAATAGAGGTTTGGTTTCTGATTTTCTTAATACTTCTGTTCGAACGTATTTCGCTGCTCCATAGTACCCTCGTGCTCTCTTGCTCCAGGTATGTCTCCTACAAATATCTGGCTGAAAATTTTAACAAAAATAGTGAAATAATGAAAAGTGTTTAGTATTTAAATAATTATTTTATGAAATTATATTTTCGAATATATTTTTCTGCCCATTTTTCAATTTTCGGCTTTTTCTTTCACTTAAATAAAATAGAGTTGCATTTTTTATTTATTTATGTTTATTCGTCACCAATGCATCACTTAATAGCACCACACCAGTGCATCTTTTTGTAACACCAGCATCGGTGTGGTTATATGTACAGTAGCACTGATTTGCGGTTAAGGCACTAAAATTACTTTTAGGTGTGTACACCAAAATTTAGTGAACTACAACCATAGAAATTTAGAATTAGAATTTTGTTTATTCTTCAGAATTAGAATTAGAATTAAAATGGAGAACTGGAATTGGATAAATTCTCGATGGAAATAACTATTATTCCAATGCATTTTGTTTATTTTAGGAGGTCCCCACATATTATGTGGAGAGAATGCAATGTGGGGCATGTGAATATGAAATACTCCAGAGCCCACGTGGGCAATTGTGGCATGTGAACCTGTTATAATTGGCACTTAACTATTTGAAACCAATATGTTTTAGAATATAATCTCCAGATAGATGGATTCCTTGCTAGTAATTAGTACATATAATCTGAAGAAGGGTAATGTTCTGGGAGCAATGACAACGAGTCTTTCATTATGCATTTGTTAGCAGAATAAGACGGATTTTCGACTAGACGATGCAGTTATTACATGTGGACTCAATGGTTTCCCATAGAAAATGAGTATAGGGTTCAGCAGAGGAAAGAAATTGCAAAATAGGATATTGCATTAGCTTTTCCAATGGGAAACTGATTTTCAGGTATAAATATGGTAGCTGCAGGTATCTTTTGTTTTCTTCCCATAGAACTGGTCACTGTCTTTCCATTTATAATACAAGAAGAATTTTTACTAGTTTCATCCATAGGACCACAGCTCAGACAAGTTAGAGATGCCATTCAAGTTCAATTGAAAGCTAAAATTGTGATTTTATGCGACGTCAAATTTTCCGGTAAAATTTTATGTAAGCCAACTGAAGCTCGGAAAATACTCCCATATGCTTTTAAACGCATTCTGGAGAATATTTCCATTCATGGGACCTACCAACTCGATCAACAACGCCAATTTATCTTTTTCTGTTGTCCTTAAGGGAATGGGAATCCTTCCCTTCATGGTGCCTCTTGGCTTTATCGACTGCCTCGATTGATCTTTCTCTACCATCAACTCTACTCTCCTTTTCTCCATCATGGGACCTCTTAACTATATCGCCGACCTCAGCCGAATTCTCTCTGTCGGTCTCTACCTGTACTCATTTTCTCTTTTTGTACTCTGTCGAGCTATGTAGCCGTATGTATCCCTATAAGTGTCTTTGTTCATCTTTCTGTTTAAATCACTCATTTTCTCTACTATAAACTTCTTAGATAAAATTCGAACTCTCGTCTTTTCAAACCCTCATCTCCTCCGAAAAATTCTTGCCCGCGATTTGAACCCTCCGCTGCTCCAATACTGCACTTTACAGAATAACCCTATTTCAGTGCGCGTTGTTTTATAGGCGCATTGGGGCAGTTTGTAAGATCGAGGTTTTTGTTTTGGTGCAGTGCTTTATGACGCACTGGTGCATGTTATGATGATAAGCGCACCAGACTGTATACAGTTCTTTTTTTTGTATGTGAGATCATAATAAAATAATGATAATTCTAAAATACATGAATTTATTTTGCATTATTTTCTAAACTTTATTATGTTACAAAAATTCATATTATTTTAGATTTATTTTTTACAATTATTTACAAATTTTTAAATTTAAATATTTTGGTAAAATCATTTCACATTAATACAATTAAAATTTTACAAATATGTTATATATAGTTACAATTAAAATTCTAATTAGAATTAGAATTACAATTACAATTACAATTTTACAATTACACATTACAATTACAATTACAATTTTAATTTTACATACAATTACAATTTTACAATTACAATCATTTCATAGTAATACAATAATTTTTTTACAAATAATTAGAATTAGAATTACATTTACAATTACAATTACAATTTTACAATTTGACATATATACAATTACAATTAAAATTACAATTACAAATACACATACAATTTTACATACAATTTCAATTTCAATTTCAATTACATTGACGACATAATATTTAATAAATATGAAGGTCATTTAATATTAAATTAATTAGTAAACATCACAATCATGATAACCACGTACAAACATCATATTCGACTAAAAAACACAGTCAAACATCAAATTAAAATTATATATTAACATCATCACAACACAAACATCAAATATACATCTCGTTTCAAATAGCTCATGCTATCACATACACATCTATCTGCAAGCTAAACATTAAATGAACATATCTAACATGACCTAAAAATATACACATCATGATGATCACCAACATGTAAATTAAGTACAACTACAACATGAACATAAAATACATGGACCATATATATATATATATAAATGAATAATGTTAAAAATATATAATTGTAATATAAATTTCATGGATCAGCTGGTGGTAGTACAACAGCAATAGAAGTACTAGTGGAGGTCTGCTCAGCCAATGGTGCAACCTCGATGGTCAATGGTCCAGCCTGCTCATGATTATGACTAGTACTGATGGATGGATTAGCTGGTGGTAGTACAACATCAATAGAAGTACTAGTGGAGGTCTTCTCAGCCAATGGTGCAGCCTCGATGGTCGATGGTCCAGCCTGCTCATGATTATGACTAGTACTGATGGATGGATCAGCTGGTGGTAGTACAACATCAATATAAGAAGTACTAGTGGAGGCATGCTCATTCAATGGTGCAACCTCAATGGTTGATGGTCCAGCCTGCTCATGATCATGACTAGTACTGAACGATGCTACAGGCTGCTTCCTGGACGTGTTTGATGGTCCAGCCTCATCTCCATGATGACTACTAGATGCTAGTGGAGCCTCATGCTTATCTAGTGCGGTGCAAGGTGAATGATCATGAGATGGTGAGTCGCTTCTCGTGGACTGTACATCATGTGTTATGGCTCGACCATGCCTATAATGTACAAAATTCCTCCTCAGTCACGTAACAACTATTGTAGCTCCTACGACATGCCGCATCACGTTGTACATTTCACACAACATGCCTCTCCACATCCGTAATAGCCTATCATCAACATGTATGTCTCTGTAATGAGCGGGCCTGATGCCCGCCACAATAATCAATGCACTGAGTTGGTCACCTAACTCCATCCTGTATCTAGTATCAAGTCGATCGCGCCTAGCAAAAGGCGGTACCAGCGCACCAGGAAGAGAATGTCTCTCTGCACCAGCCTCCTGATCATGATCCTCGGCATCTACCATGTCCTGATCATCATCAGGATCCACACCTAGATCATGTGGTGGTTCCAACATCTCATCGCCATCAAAAGAGCCAATTTCTGCAAAATATATAAAAATACACAACAATAATTAGACAATTTCATTACACAATTTAATAAAAACAAGTTAAAGAACATGTTAGAATAAATATAAATAAACAATAATATTACCTCTATCATCTGGGGGCTCATCATCTGGGAAGAGGATGTTGGCACACCCGCGCCAATCCAATGCAGCATAAGGACAAGGGACCATAATGAAGGGATGCAGTTCATCAACACTGGCTAGTAAGTCTAGTGCATCATGTGATATCCTGGGTGGAAACATAGTCTCTCCCCTCTTGGGCATCATCTGTCCCCACATGTGCATCCGGGCCTCCAACATCGGCCTACGAGGATGCTGAACAAAAGTAGGCCTCTTCTCTGGAAACCTCTCAAAAAATAAAAAATAAAAGCTTTGAAGCAAAAGGGAAGTTGAACCTCCCTTGTGCATGAGCATGACATCTATCTAAGGTCGTACCGAACTGCCGCAAAAAATGGCAGACCACCTGACAAGCCGTGGTTCTTGTACTAAAGAATCAACATAATATAGAAGTGAGAAAATAATGCATTTCCCGTCATTGGTGTTGTGTGAAATGGTCGAAATGAGAACTGAGAGGCACTGCACGTCCTATCTACCAAATGTACCAATACGTAACTGACCTCCAGGGACCAGAAACTCTGAAGGAGACAGTACATCTGCTCCAATGTATCTCTAGGAGTAAACTAACTGAATCCCTGCTATAAAACCAGGTGGAACCTCTGGGAACGATTGAAAATCTACCCCTCTCCTTGATAGCCCTGTAATGAAATAAATATTCTCCTTAGTGGGTGTGTACAACTGGTTAGGACCAACCTAGAAAGCCTATTGGTGGGCACTCTACCTGTGGATAAGATGTCTCAAAAACACACTATGGGCCTTTAGGGAAGTAACCTCCTCATAGAACTTGAGGAGGCCTACCTACCTTAGGAGCCCCTAGGTATCTACTGTAATAGGGTGAGGGTATGCATCTCTCTCCCTCTCTCATGCCTCCCACTGGCAAGGCATGTCATACTGCTCTGCCTGTTGTTGATATTGTTCCTCCTCTTCTCTCTGAATCATTAACATATTAAATAAAAAAAAATTATTAAATCAGACATGTATTTAGGAATATACATATAATTTTTTTGGAAAAAAAAAAACAGACCAATCGGTGCGCCACAAAAATAGTCATGCACTAGTTCCAGTGCATCTTTTGTTTGTAGCACACTAGCGGCGGTGCCCCAGATGACATAAAATGTATTGTATGCAGTGAACTTGAAATTTATTCAAGCACCGTTAGCTATATATGGTGTTAGAAGAGCGGTGCGCTAACTAAAACATACACCCCGCGCATATAGTTGTGTCAGTGCACTGACTTCCTGAAAAATTAAATAGTCAACGGTGTGGTCTTTTACCCGGATGCACCATTGACCCTATCGGAATGTTGAATGTAGTGCGCTGATAGATATGAGGGCGGATATTTTTGTCAATGCACCGCGTTGCTATTCTGATGGTAAATGGTGCGATCGGCTAAATGACCGCACCGCACTTTTTTTAAAATTTTAAAATGACACAGGGCACCTTTTGGTACCACCCCCGACCTGGTGTGGATACCATTAGCACCGGTTGTGGTGCGCCCTATAAATTTTACAGGAAGAATCGCTTACTGGTTTGAGCCTAACAGCTCGTGCGCACCGCGTGACAAAAAAAAAATTGTTTTTAAATGGTTAATGTTAAGGTTATTTCAAATTCTAATCGTCTAAAAAGTTTAATTATGGAAAAAAAATAAAAATACCTATAGAATTTGAAAATCACTGTCGAGGAGGCATGGCTATAGAATTTGCAAAAGAAAATTTGCCCACTCTTTTGCAAAATGCAAGTTGGAGATTGGTGTTCAATGCATAGCAGCAGTGCATGCAATGGGTGAAATGGGAGCACCGACGTCAGGGCGACTCAGAGAAGGAGAAATTTCACCAGTGCTTGAGAGCTCTAAGCACTGAGAAAAGTGAAAATATAGTTTTTTTATCTTAATTTTTTTTTTATTTAACCTTGTTCCAGTGCAGGGGGTTTCATAGGTGCACCAGTGCAGTTTCTTAAGACCGCCCCAAGCGGTTTCAGATTTGGTGCAGTGTTTTATGATGCACCGGGGCGGTTCCTTAACACCATACAGGGCTATTTTTATTTTGGCTCGGTGTTTTATGTTGTACTATGCAGAATAGTTGTGAAGCACTAATGCTTTACAGTAATAGGATGCACTGGGAGGTTGTGTACGAAGCACACGTTGTTCGGTGTGGCAATGATTTTTGCAACCAGTGCTTTCTCTTGTAGAGTGCACCGGTGATTAAGAGAAGAAAAGTAAAAAATGCAGTTTTCCGGTTGTAAATTATTTTTATTTAACCTTGTTCCGGTGCGCGCATTTTATAGGAGCACCAATGTTGTTCCATACGAAAGCACCAGCCCATTTTTTTTTTGGCGCGGTGTTCTATGATGCATTGGCACTGAAGAGTTGTGAAGCACCGGTGCGTTACAGTAATAGAATGCACCAGGTGAGTGTGTATGGAGCATAGGGTGTCTACTGTGCCAATGTTTTGTGTGCACCGGTGCTTTCTCTTGTAGAGCGCACTGGTAATTGAGAGCTCTGGAGCACTGAAAAAAGTGAAAAATATGATTTTTTTGCCGTAATTTTTTTTTAATTTAACCATTTTCCAATTCATGTGGTTTATAAGTGCACCGGTATTGTTTCCTATGAATGCACTGGATGGTTTTTGTTTTGGCGTTTTGTTTTATGATGCACCGGTGCGGATTCGTAATACCGCACTAGGTAGTTGCGGTTTTGGCGCGGTGTTGTATGATGCACCGGCATGGAAGAGTTGTGAAGCACCAGTGCTCTACAGTAATATGATACATTGGGTAGGTGTGTACGAAGCGCATGGTGTCCGGTGTGCCAATGTTTTGTCCGTGACGGTGCTTTCTCTTATAAGGAGCACCGGTGCGATCTTGGATGATTAGTGCACCGAACGGAAAACATCTGCAAAACCATCCGCCCGCTAAGCTCCTCTAGTAACCTCCACTAGAAATGAATGTATGGGGTATTTTTATAAGGGGTTCCTCAAAAACATCCGCTAGAGGGTATTTTCCTTGTAGTGTCATGGCGGTCGGTCTCAGATGGATTGTTGTATTGCTACCTTGACTCAGATTTGAGGTATGTTCTTCTTGAGCTTTAACTTGGATGGTCATATTATCTTTGGCTCCCAGTGGAATAGGTTTAAATACTATCAAAAGCTCGATGCCTCCAGAAAATTGTAGAATTATTGAACAGGTAAGAATTTTTTCTTCAAACTCATATTACTTATGCAGGTTTCCCTTATAGGCCATTCAATTGGTTTAAAATTGCGGCCCTCATCTCTGTTGTTTGGGTACTTGTAACAATTTCATGATTAGGCAGCTCGGGTCGAAGACGTGCTTGCTATAGGTATAATGAGTATCCAGAAAGTCTAGTTTTATTTTTAACAGGGTTTCATTTTCCAAACTCATGTCTAGATTTTGTTTTCATAATTAACTCAATCACTCTTGTGTTTCTTTTTAGGTAACTCTTGCCAAAGCTGGTTGTGTTGTTCTTCAGACGAAATCCAGGACTAATCATTTCCCATTTGCAAATTCCAGGTATTTCGTTGTTGACCTTAATTTGGTCTGCAAGCTCAACTCTCAGATTCATCAGGCTGCTCTAAAAAAATGAGCTACATCATAATTTCTTTGTTTATTACTCCCTCTATTTAGAGCTAGGGTTTCATGAGGGCTTAAGAGTCAAGAACATTGTTTACGAGGAACCCTGTGTTATGCTATGGTTGAAATCTTCTTTCATTTGGATTTTATTGGAAATCTCTTGCACTGTAAGGAAAATTTGTGAAGAGAAGTTTTTGTTATAATATTATCCACTCAAATCTTATCCTTTCGATCACATGTACTATTCGGTTATACATCATATAAATGTTTGGTTTATCTATCATGTCTGGCTTCTCTGTTTCTCAAAATAAATTTCTTTTAAAAATAATTATACATAACAGAGTAATAGTTCGATGCTTTCCAACTGTTCGGCTTATACTTATCGAGTTTGGCCTTGTTCTTTTCTTTGATTACATCCAATAAATAAATATATGGGTATTTTTCTACAATGTAATATTTTATTTTATAATGAAGTATGGTCCTTTTTTCTTGATTATCTTAGGGGCCAAGCCTCCAGCCAGCCCGTGTATCTTCTACTTAGTGTACTTTATGTAAATATTTGGTTCATTTACATAGTTATTTTCTCTTTTCTATTTCAAGGGTTTCCATTTTGGAATTAAATCTTTACTGGAGTGTAGGTGACCGAACCACCTAGGTTCTTGTCCATGTTTATTTAGGCTGGAGCAATGACTAAATCTGGCTTGAGGAACTTTTCCTCAAACTCAGATTTGACATTATACTCCTCTAGGACTAAATTTGAATCCAGAAATGGTTTGCATTAATTTTTATTAAATGTTAAAATAATTGGAGGTTAATTCACATTTTAACATCAAGGTTCTGTTAACTTACTTTCTGGTACTAAATTCTAGTTATATATATATTTGTATTCCAAATTATATATAATCTCTACATCTTTATGCAGCAGGTTTAATACAGTGCACTGCTGGTTTTTCTGGGTTGAGTAGCAATAGTTTTTCCTTATGTTGCATCAATATTTTATCCTAAAAATAAAATAGTTCTCCTTTTCGGTAGTTATTTCAAGATCTCTTCTGCAATAAATAGTTTTTACCTTTTACCAATCACACAATACTTTCTACTCCAATAAATAATCTTTCATCTACAGATAGATTAACTATTCTCAAAATTTATCCTAAACAAGTTCTCTACTAATTTTTCCAAATCCTTTTCAACAATTCTTTATACCATTCACATCACAGTTTATAATAAATAATTATTTAACACACTCTTATGTATATATCTTATGATACCTTTTTTGTAAAATTCAAATTCCTAGCAAAATAATTACTTATATGAGATTAATTATTGTTGATGATGTTCCTCTCAACCTTCAAGAGAGGAAATGACATCCTTCTCTTCCCTCGTGCTTCCACTGAAAGGTACAGGTTGACAGTTTAATTCTGTTGTGACTTGAGGACCACAAGTCCAGTCAGTACCAGAATATTTTAGGACACTGAGCTTTTTTCCACTAGTCTCTACTAGCTCAGGAAAAATTTCCACTCATTCCTCTGTCCCTGAATAGAACCCCTATTTCTCACTGGGATGAATCTCTTATCCCGAGAGGAGTAGGTGATTTTTACTTTTAAAGGAGTCACTTTCCATAACTGATTTTATTATTCAAAATTAATCAATAATGAAAATAACTTTTTTAACAAAACATTAATAGTCCCAGTCTTTTCTTAAACTAAATAATTAAAATTGTATTTTAACTAGTTAGCAACTAGTTATCATTAAATGCACATGTCACATTTATTTAGTTCTATATATACTCAATATCGCATTCAAAAATAAAATTTAAATAATGAAAAATTACATATTGTATTCTTCACTCTAAAGATGTTTTCATGTGAAGAAATTTGATTCCTCTAAGCTCATGTTAGATCAGTACATAATATGGATCTATGCTGGTAAGATTTTTATTTTTCCTTAATTAGTTTATCTCTCTAAAAATTTGATAAAATTATGTTATTTATCATATCCATTAGCTAAATATTTTCACCAAATCACCTTCATACTGGGTTGTAATAACAAACTAAGAAAGCGAACAAACCAATATATATATATATATATATATATATATATATATATATTCTTTTATTCTTCTAAATAGAGATAGGTGGTCAAGATTGAATAAGAAAATAATTACACATCTCTTTCATATTAAGCCTTAGATTGTAGAATAGATTTTTCAATATAAAAAAAATTTCAATTATATAATAGTTTAAGCTAACACAATAACATGTTATATATATATATATATAGCTTGTAATATTATTATTTAAACTTTAATTTAAAAAATTATATTATAAAATGTATAAATACATTTAACAACATTAAAAATTTAAAAAACTCTGAATTGCATTAGACAATTGAAACAAGCAATTTTAATAAATTCCTATAAAATTTTAAGTCATATGGCCCACCAAAAAAACCAAAACATTACACAATTAGTTTATGGGTTTATGTTGTGAACGGATTTTTTACAATGTCAAATCACGATTCACCATCATGGTTCATGATTGTTTGGGAGGAGGAAGCCTTTTTCTGTCGGTGTTAAGGGATCGTTCTCTTAACCTTTTAAACGGGAATAAAATGCGGAAACCGGGACACTTTTATTTGACAATTGTTTCGTTTTTATAAACATATACATTTCCTTCCTATAGAAACAAATAAAAAACCATGTTAAATGAAATAGTTACTGATGAAGACAGTCTAGGTCTCGCATAGGATGTTGAAATCACATACAACTTATTTTTTAATTAAGAAATAAAAAAATATATCATTTTCTTAATTGAATATTTTTTTTATTGTTAGTGGGGACATTTTATAAAAGACTTGGAAGAAAGAGTTGTATTGTTAAAGTGATTACCTTGTGGAAATTAAAATAAATATAAGGAAGAAGTTTAATAAATTAATTGTATTGGGAGGCGTATTTTTAAGTCGTAAGGTGTGATTATTTGAAAACAACTCTCTTAGCTGCTACTATGTCCATGTTTGAGCCATTGGATTAAATGTTAAAAGATTGAAATGTTTTAAGCCATTAAATCAAGTAAATATTTTATATGTGTTTTTTATAATGCTAGTTTTTTTCTTTTTAATAAGTTAGATTGAATTTAGGTTTTGGTGACTTTAAGTTAAAATGTTGTTATTAAATTTTTTTTTGGTTTTAACCTCAATTTCTTTAATAAAATTTGAATTAATAACTTAATAAAACTAGATTTAACATAAATTAGTTTAATAAATATTTTATTTTTATAATAAAATTTATATCATAAAATTAAACTCCACACAAACCAATTATTTTATATTACATGGATAAAAAACAAAATATAAAAAAAAAGAAAAATAACTATTTAAATATTTAAATATTACAATTTTGTGCTACTATGCTCTCCAACAAAGTATAAAAGAAATGTTGTAATGTCATGTTTAACATTTTGACTATGTCAAATTACACAAAATTAAAAATAAAAGTAAATTAAATAAAATGATTGACATAATGTAATGAACATTCTAACTAGATCAAAATACAATAAAAAAATAAAATTAATAAAATTAAATAATGATAAACTATAAATACAACCCAAGGTATTGACCCATGTTATTCATGTGAAATGTAGTTTCTTTATAGGGTGAAATAAGATGGCCTAATTCAATCTTAACTCTAAATCTAAGCTAATTATTTAATAAAATTATTTTTAAATGCTTATAATCATTATTCTTTTAAAATTCTACATATTAAAATAAAAAGATTGACATAATGTAATGAACATTTTAACTATGTCAAAATATAATAGAAACAAAAATAATAAAATAAAATAATGATAAACTATAAATACAGCCCATGGTATTGACCCATGGTATTCATGTGGAATGTAGTTTCTTTATAGGGGGAACTAAGATGGTCTAAGACAATCTTAACTCATGATCGAAACTATTTATTTAATAAATTTATTTTTAAATGTTTTTAACCATTATTCTTTTAAAATTTTACTTAATAAAATGTATCTAAATTTGCATACATTCAAATATACATAGTTTTTCTTGTTCTATATTATTTTTGTTACAACTATTTTATTATTCCACAATACATGGTTTTTTTTGTTATATATTATTTATGTTACAACTGTTTTATAATTCATGAGTATTATTTCTTAATATAAAAATAAAAATAAAAATAAAAGTAAAAAATAAATAAAAAATAAAAAAATTAAATTAATATTGAAATTTTTTAAAATATGTGATTTTTTGTAAATTTCCAAATTATTTGAGAGGACATGATTTATCTTGAGCAATAATGATGAATGCTCATAATTCTCATTTCCTATGATAATTCTATGCTCTATGTTCAAATGACATGTGAAGGTGGATTTACCATACTTAAGCTTCTTAGTAGTCTCTTATGAAGTACAACATGTCATAGTGATAAGTTTTTATTCCATTAAATAATTCTAGCTGTAGAGCAGAGTCACAGTTCTAGGAGTAATATCAGAGGAATTCAACAGTGCGAATGTGATAGAAGCAAATAATTTCATGGAAGGGTGAAGTGCCCAACTTGTTCATAAAAACCAAGTGCATAGAGGTCTTGAGTACTTTTGCCAAAATGTGTCATCCATTATGAAAAAACACATCTTACATGAAATTAATAACAAAGAAGTTGTTCCACTCCAATTACCCAATATGGATATTTTAATTTGAGGTCGTCCTACTAGCTCTTCTTTCTTATATGTTATTATTTCCTATGCCACAAAGTTCCTACTACATCTTCTTTCTTATATCCTATTATTTCCTATGACACAACCTTATGGTGTTTCCTTTGCAACATGTGGTGCAATTGCTAGTATAAGTTGTTATAAGGGATTAAAAGATAAATAATGTTATACTTACTCATCCAATTAATATTTAAATGTCATTATTAAATAACATAATTTTATATCAACATTATATATAAATATAAAATAACTAAAAGTTAAAAAAAAAAATTTATATTTTTACAAGTATCACGAAGATGTCTCTCTTTAAAAAATATTTCAATACAAACTTTAAATATATTATCTACATATATATAGATCAAATTCATGTATATATTTTCACTATAATAATATAATGTTCAAAGAGAAAAAGTAATTGAAAGTAATTAAAAAACGATGTGTAATGAATTATATCCATGTCAAGTCCCACTAGCGCAACCGATTGAGGATGGGGCCTCGTCAGCAAGGCAACCCAGGGTAAAATCTCAATGGAGGTGGTTGTGCCTTGTGCTAGGGGGATGAGACATGCTCAAAAATCGAGTTAGCTAAGGGATGGTGTGGCCTAGGATGGGTGTGAAATCTCCAAGTGACTTTGATGGCTTAGATGCCCATCAGTGGGGGCTCCTCAAGCCACATGTCAAGCCTAGCGGATTAAAACCCACTTTAAGAAAAATCTATTCTTAATATGGGGAATTTTAAAAATGTTTGTAATAAGAAAAACTAATATAGACAACAAATAAAATGTTCCAATGTAAAATTGAATAATATTGATATGTATTCTAAAATATATTAATAACAACAAAATATGTACTATATGTATCATAAATAAAATATTTCAATTTGTATAATGAAATAATGTTTCTTTGTATCTTAAAATATAGTGGTAACGGAAAAAATATTAATATAGACAATGTGGAACATAAATAAACTAGCAATTGCACCAAATGTTATAAAGGAAACACCGTAATGCATTAATTCAATTGGGAGATATATAATATCACTGAATATAAAAAATAGAAAAAAAATGTCATTAAAAGTTAGAATATAAAGAGAAATAATTCACATTGTGCCAAATTTACAGACTCTATAACTTTCCCAACATAGATTTCCTCTCAATCTTGAAAGATTCTCTTTCAAGTTCCAATAGAAAATATTTAATAAAAAATGTTCTCTTTTTGAATTTTGAACTATTTCCCTTGATCAAAATATTATAGGCTTTGACCACTTTCTCTTAAGGTGATTAGATTTTTCTTTTATTGTCCTTTCTTAACTTATTTTCGGCATTTGGACTAGTTTTGGATAGAGGTGGTTTATATTTAAAGTTTTTTTTTTTTTTAAATAAAAAATTTGAAATTTACCATTGGATGAACTAGTTTAAAAAAGAGTTATGAAATACATATATCAGTAAAGCTAGTCATTGACAAAACAAATTTATGTTGTTTGATAGGAGAGAAGTGGATCTTTTGTCGAGCATTTATTAAATAATTATTTTACCTAACATAACAAATTTAATTCACTATTCATAGATACCATGGTGAAATCTTATGGTATCATCCACAAGCTTAAATTATTTAGCATGATATTCTATGAGACTTGGCTATGTATTTGACCAAGAAAGGGCTTATAAATAAATGCAAAAGGATTTTTACGACTTAGACAACATACTCTATTCTAAAAAAAGTTGAAAAAGGTTGTGAAGTGTACATTTGATGTTGAGATTTTTTCCTTCCACATAGGTTTGGTGCATATTTCTTTTTCCTCTCATAGTCATTTCTGACCAATTTTCAATATTGAACTGTCGCACTTGATCACAATCTTCTAGTATTTTACATTTTACCTACATATAATTTGATCATGTACCTGCACATAAATTCATCATGTACCCATTTCATATTTCAAGTCTTTTATGATATTGATTTCCCCTAACTATGAAAAAATCCTATAAGATACAACTCAAGCTTCTGTACCTATTAAATTATTTTATGTTAATCTCGATACAACCATATTATATGAAAATTTACTATGGAAATCATTAACAACTCAAGCTCTAATCAACCCATATTTTTATCACCTAGTAAATATGACAGATTCTTTTTAACATCAATATGGAAAAAATGATACAAATGAACTTGTTGAAGAATACTTTAATCTCACTGAGAGCTAAAAACAAAGTACAATAAAAGTGAAGGATGGTGTTGTAATAAGGATTTGTATATTATACAATGAAATTAAAATACAAAAGGTCAATGTAAAGGAAGAAGTTGAAAAAGGAGAAAGAATGGGTTTGGAAATTTATATATAACACTAAAGAAAAGAAGGACATTGGTGAGGGTTGAAAAATGCCACCGTAAGCTCATTGGTGAGGGTCAAAGTAGCTTTTGTCACAAAAAATTGAACATCACGAAAGGTGGCATCACCAAAACTAGAGGTGTTGTAGTGATATTCAACGTCTGTCACTAATAATGATTTATAATGACGAATAGTGATCATGAACATCTCATATGAGCAACGGTGACAAGCCTTAGCCTTCGTCACCAAAAAAATGAACATCACCGAAGGTGGCATTACCAAAAGTATAAGTGTTGTGGTGACATTCACTGTTTTTCAAGAATAATGATTATAATGACAGATAATGATCATCACCATATCATATGAACAAAAATGATTTATTGTAATGGAGCTTCCATGGCCATCACTATTTATGCATATATATGGTGATGTTGGTTGACCATCACCATTTCATATTTTAGCGAGGGTCAAAAAATGTCACCATAAGCTCATTAGTGAAAGTAAAAAGAGCCTTCATCACCAAAGTACACATTTCCAAAAGTATAGGTGTTGTGCTAACATTCAATGTCTGTCACTAATAATTATTATAATTATAGATAGTGTTAGTCATAATTTCATATGAACAATAACGATTTATGATGATGGACCTTTCATGGTCATCACTATCGATGCATTTATATGGTGGCATTCATTCACCATCACCATTTCATATTTTGGTGAGGGTCGAAAAATGTCACCATAAGCTCATTGGTGATGGTCATAATAGCCTCCATCACCAAAAAATCATCATCGTCATTTCATATGGATATCAGGGCACGATGGAATCATACCACCAACCTCAAGCTTGTAGAGCAGGTGCTCTTCCATTGATCTAGCACCCTTTAAAGAATTAGACTGTAAAAAATTAGACCTTGAAATTACTTTATAAATTGTAAATTCTACAACTTCCAATAGATTATGAAAAACTGTAAAGTATTTTCAAATCTTGCTCTTAACAAGAAAAATAAAATTGAAGCCACAAGTACCTACCTAATGGTTATGGAAGTTATGAGACATTAGTATAGGGAAAATAGTTATGTATAATATACTCAATATGTTCAATTGAATACTCAATTAGAAGTGAAACTTTGAAGATATGTATAGCCTATAAATGACCAATAATTATAAAACCTAAAATCTGCAATTACACCATTGATTGATTTCTCACTTTGTGAATCATGTAAATTTTTTGTGATAGCATAAAAATCTGCCTCTAAAAGTTGTTTGTATGCCAAAAGGTTAAAAAAAAGTGAGTATATATGATGCAATGATGAATAATGAGCTACATGTTTGAATCCTACTAGCTATGTAGTCTAGAAAACTAATTGGGAGTGTTTCTCGTTATTAATTAATTCAAGATGTCAAAATGCAATGATCAATAAAAATGGTCCTCACACGTAACCACTAAACCGATGTTAAAATTGTAAGCAAAAATTTTGGCTAATATCTGTTACACCAACAAAATATTCAAGGGGAAATCAAACACTTCAAAATCCACACCAAACATGAGTATTCAAACATGTAATTGCATGGATACAAGGCAAGCACTCTCTACGTCTCAATGATAACTATGTCCTCCCACAATTAATTCAACTAGAAAAGTGGTGTGAAGACAAGAACCTCAAAGAAAAAAGAACTACAATATACAAAAATACACTTCCTCCACCCTCTACCTTCATAGAATAGATTTACGGGAATAACAGAAAGATCCATAGAGAATAGGATTAGAGTGGGAAAAATAAATACGATAAGAAAAAAAATAATTAGAAACAAAATCTAATAATTTGAACATGTTTCCACATGTACTTAATCATTAGAGGAAACAAAATAACCCGACATGTTTGATTATGCACTTAATAAAATGGCATTTACTTTAGAAAAAAGTATGAAAATCCCAACCTCCTTTTTATTGTCCTCTAGATAAATCCTCTATGTATGGCATTATGGTTTTGTGCTATACTCTATGTTTATTCTCCAACATTAATACAAGAGCAATTGGCGTAGCGGTAGTCCCTGCCGACATGAAATTTTATTATTGTGAAGGAATTTTCAATCTTAAATTGCAAATATAGTTTTGTTACCAATTGTATTTCAGTCTAGTAGCAATAGAAAATATAGTACTGTAAATCAATTTTCAATCTCAAAATTGTCACAGGAGAATTTCAAGCTACTGAGAAATGAATTGTGGTTGCATCCAGGGAAAATTTTAAGGATGGAAGTTTATCTTAAAGTTTAGAAACCTTGGTGAATCTTACTAGTCCCCGCTATGTAAATTGTATAACTTTTTATGATATTTTTGAAAAATTATTAGGTTTATAATTATTTTATATTAGTATATATAATTTTTTGGAAATTTTTAGGGTAAAATAATTTTATACTATAAAATTTGGGCTATTCAATTTTCAAAAAAATGGAAACTAGCAAATCTTTTTTTTGGAAAAGTCATGTAAAATTAGCCCACCTACGAATATTAGCCCCTAAAATTTTCCTTGGTTGCATCCCAAGATTTTCAAGAATTATGGTTACATCCCAAGATTGTCAGGAAAGGAAATCAACTACTTAAGAAACCAAAGTGAATATTCACCTTTCTAACACCACACTCATTTTTCTGGAAATGGCCAGATATGGTATTTGGAAATAAAATTACAATTATGTCAAATCAAAATCTCCTAGATTATCAACAGTTCCACTTAATATATTATTCTACAAATTCTTGCAAGAAAACCTAAAATATTTCATTATGTTTCAAGAACAACCCCAAAATATAATAGGCAAGGAAGTTAACTAGATTCAAAGATGATAGTGATTGGAAGAGAAATTTCCTCTTGCAACATATATTATATTTCCATATATTATATTTCAATCCTATAAGTTTTCTAATAACATGGAGTATGCAACTCTGCAAGAATTTACTTCCTCGAATATGATTAGAGGAGAAATAATTCCTTTACATGTTTGAGAACGATATATTAAAAATTTTAATAGTACTCGTGAGATCAATGTTTCCCTTGGCATAATGATTTTTCTAATTCTGATTTTGAGCTACTGACACCTAAAACATGAACATAATTCCACTCTTACTTGGTGTCCATGTTTTCCATGTGGTTTGGTGGTTTGCACCACCCATGTTGTGTAACATTTTCATGGGCATGCTTCTAAACACTCTCTCTTGATTATAGATCATCTCTCTTAGAGAAAATCCCAGCACTTCCCCTATGCATGGAATTAGAGGGAAGACCCTACAACTATATGCAGTACATCGTTCCCAAATAGCTTCAAATGTGAATAAAATCATGGAAGAAAATCAGTATTCATATATATTTTAAATATTTTAAGAATTAAAATAATAAGCTCACAAATTGATGTAATCTAAACATTAATGTTTTCCTTTTCGTTTCTATTCTCATGGTTAGAGTTTAGATGTTGAGCAGGGTAATTCAAGTCCACTTTTTGAAATAAGTGAGACAAAAACAAATTGCTAGTAATAGTAATCCTATTGTAAACAATCAATATAAAAAAAATTGAAACAGACCTTAGAACAGTTACAACTAATATATTTTCAAACCTACATTTGAATGACCACTTAGCTTCCATTATAATATTCCTTAGATTCTATGTATGTTCTTGTTATGTATTCATTATTATCTAATTTGAAATCAGAATAAATACTAAAATGAATAGGTGCAATTCCTTATTTCTTGTTAATCTCCATCATTACTAGCAAAAAAGAGTGATGCACTCTTAACTCAAATCAGTAAATTTTACACTTGAGTGCCATGTAAAATCATATGTTCAGAGGCATAACCAAACAAATATTGCCCAAAATATGTCTCCTTAGTGTTATTATTCTCAAGAAAATATATCTGAGTCCAAATTCGAGTATTTATTCATTATTATCTAATTTGGAATCAGAATATATGCTAAAACGAACAAGTGAAGTTCCTTATTTCTTGTTAATCTCCAATGTTACCACCCAAAAACATAGATGCACTCTTCACTCAAATTAGTCCCTTTAACTCTTGAATGCCATGAAACATCATGCTTTCTAAGGAATAACCAAACAAATACTACCAAAAATATTTATTCTTAGTGCTATTATTCTCAATAAAATATATCTATGTCCAAATTAAGTTATCTCAATTTTTTTGACAAAACGTTTTCTTATTTTTTGGAGAAATAGTTCCTAGTCATGACCCATGAATTAATAAGTGCACCTTCCAATTTATCAAAAAAATGAAAGATCTTTATGACCTTATCTAGGAAAGTTCAAGTTATCCACAACAATATTTCATTGGTTCTACCTTTCCTGAAATAGTCAATTTGGATTGCACGGTTCTTGCTACCCTATGGAAATCAATTCTAAGGGCTTCACTTCTAGCAACATAAGGTTGAAATAAATTTTCTTCTCACAAAAGTGGATTGAAAAGTCACTAGACTTGGTCAATTTTGGACTTTTGTGGCCTTCCAACCAGATCAAGTGACATGCTCAAAATCATATTTTTTTCTAGAAAAAACCAAATTTTACTCTCTTTTAAATACTTAGGGACCACAAATGACTTCATTTCAACTTCATCCAAAATCTCACTATGAGGAACAACCCCTATTTGAAGTGTTCCCATTATTTGTTACTCTACAAGTAGCAATTAATGAAATTTGTAGATGAAACAATAGAAGCTGGAACCAGGGTTCAACATAAAATAATTCTAGCACGAGCTTACGACAACACAAGATGATGACCAGTATTTGATTGAGAATTCGTATGCGATAAATAATATGCATCTCAAAAAAATTTAAAAACAAAAACATCAATACGTTGGGCCACCCCACAAGAAGAAATTTTAGAGAAAAGAATGTAAGCACTTAACCCAAGTTAAAATTTCAAGGAAATTCCATTTGTCACAATCAAGGTTATATCTAGACTCTCTGCTCAAACAAGGTTGCAATGTGCATATATTGGTTATTCTAAGTTCTTGTGACAATATTCTTCATTAGTATAAGGGCAAGTGTCTATAAATAAACATGTGCACTAGCTATAAGAGAGAGGAGAATCCCCACAATGTTGCAGGGGATCACAAGAGCAAGGATGAACAAGCGATGTATGATAAAATAAGTATGGGTGGTGGAAATGAAACTTTGAAACGTAAAAATGGATTGAGTGATGTTTATTTATAGTAGAGATACACAAAAAATTAGCATGGATTGTTTGTAATACAATAATTTTAAACTATTCAAACTATGTTTGGAGGTTAGCACGTTGTTAGATTAGAATTTCATCTTTCTAAACTATTACCTAGTTTTTCAAATTCCAATCAAGGATATAAATGAAAGGAACTTTAAAAACTCATGGAATACTTACAACACCGAAACAATTCAATATGAAAATCAACTTAACACAGGAAAACAGAGAACCCACTACAATATATTTAATTGGTTCCAGCTAATATGGCATGATGTGGTTAATTTTAATGTGTTGTTTGTTGTTGATTCCATAGTGAAATGTGCTTATGTACTTGTTGATTAAAATTTAGTGATTACTACTAAGTTCTAAGTCTCCAAAATGCATATATCTGGTACAATCTATATGACGACATGATGTCATTGAGTAAGATGTTTTTTTATTTCAACATTTCAAATGACAAATTTTGTTGTGAATTATAGTTACAAAAGTACCATTTAAAACATGAATCAATATTCATAGGACATTCCAAGCACAAGGTAATGTTAGTCATGTACCCAATAGAAGTTGTGAATGTATTGATCTAATATATGATTTCTTTCTTTTTTCTTCATTTCATTGCCTCCTTTCTAGCACACTTACAACAATATCATGTCCTTGTTCTTTGCATGTTCCATTTTGTGAAATTTCAGACATTGAATTACTATTAATTCTTAAAATTTTAGATATTGAAATTCAATTGGAAGGCACAATTCGTTATCCCATAAATCATGACCAAATAGAAAGCTTTGAGAGAAATGCCACATTCTTTCCCCCAATAAAATAAGGAACAAGGGTCAGCTCAAGTAAAAAATAAAATCTAATTGATCCTATATTAAGTATGGCTTTAATTTAGAAAAAATCTATAATAGATGACATATAAGTATTATGAATAAATTTTATTTATTCTTTTTACATACATCTCTATATGTTTTTTTCATAGAAATCTAATTGTTCTTTTTGCATACATCACTATATGTTTTTTTCATAGAAATCTAATTGTCTAATTTGGAAGAGTTGGCATAGAAATCTAATTTGCAAAGGAAGTTTAATTTGTAAAGGAATTTATGCTTCTTTATTCATCCAACCATGTGTGTAAGAATTAACTACCTTTGTCCATTATTTTTTCTTATTATATGTTCATAATTTTGTTGTAATTATGCTCCTTTCCTCATCCTTGCAAGACCATACAACTATGTTAGAAGTGATGTCAAATTCAAGACTACTCTAAAATTTTAGCTAAAATTCAATCCTATTTTTTTATCATAAATATGGAATTTTTTATCTTAATTTATGTTAAATATGGAATATATTTATTCTAAGAATAAAATTTAGGAAATTTATTAGAAAGATACTATCTCAACACTAAGAAAAGTAACCTTGTACATAATATTTTGTACTTCGACTAAGTTATTTTTTCATTTGTTTCACGACTACCCTCCATGGCGACCAATATGATATACATAAAGAGGCTTGCGTTGGTGCTGGAAATAATTCAATACAATAGAAAAATCAATTGGTCCCCATCGAATACATTAACCAAAGCTATTTTTTAGAGCTATAAAACCATACAAATGCCTGAAATAGAAAGAATCTCCATAATTCAAACAATCTTACAATGTTAAATGAATGCCTGAAATAAAAAGGAAGTTCAAATTTCAAACAATCCTAGGAAAACACATAGAAAACCTATAATGTAGGTACTTATATTTGAAAAGTAACAATATTTTACCCCAATTAGACAATTTGATAGTAGAGAGCCCACAAAAAGAAAAACAGTTGAAACAAGGACCAAAAAGTTAAATCCCATCTTGTTGATTTCACCACCCATTAAACCCAATCTTATAAATTGTAAACTTATTTGTCCAATAAGCAGATCTTATCGTTAAATATGAGGTAAGTGGTCAATTTTAGTTAAAAAACGTCAAGCCAAAATACAATTTTCATAAAATTTTGGTGTTGTAGACATAAACAATGGGATTTATTCTCGGTGGACGAGTATCAGGCCTAGGTTTAAATCGGTCTAGCTTAGCAGTATCTACAAAGATATCTCTCCAAAAAATAAAAAAAAATCGAAATGCTTGAATACCTATTGTAAAAAGAGTAGTCAAATAAAATAATTACACCCCAAGAGGTAATTAAGTACATCATAAAAACCCTTGTATCTTAACCCCCAGTTACACCTAGCAATTGTAGCTAGCCTAAAAATGATGGTAACCATTATCGAGAAGTTTGGGTATAGCCATGTTAACCAACTACAAGCAAGGTTAAAAAATCACTGATCATGCATTTTTCCTGTATGGGGAGCATTTCAAAAAATATATATTGAATGAAATCCAACCTACTAAACCAACTAAAGTCACACCATACACATCTGAGCATCTCTCTACAACTCTCTCTCACAATTCCATGAATCTTAAATGCCTAACAATAGTCACAAAACCCACAGGGAGTACTAAGAAATTACAAACTCAAGAGACAACCCAAAGCATATTCTAAAAAACCTACAATTCACACAAAGTACCAAATATTGCATACACCGAAGAGCTACCTCCTCAGACTCCAATTATTAATACCACTCAGACTACATAGTTGCATTAATGCAAGAAAATGTAGGTACTGATCAATTATAAGTTATACAATCTCATGGCCAGATGCATTCTGATATATCTCTCATCAAGAAAGAGTAGCAAGAATTACCATGAAAGTAATGGAACTATTTCATGGAAGTGTTCAAAGAGCATGTCCTTAACACATTCTCATGAACTAAGTGCATGGGTTATTGTAGTGTCACATTAAACATTGTGAGGACAAACTCATGCAAGTGAAAATACCTAATAATCCATATAGAAATGCATTTGTTTATAGCATTACAAGGAACCCACAAAAAGATTTTAAGCATATCAAACATGTAATATTAGCCATTTATCAACCCAAAAAAATTGTAATCTTGGAACCCTAAGGAACCTAAAATTAATATTGCATGGTATTGAAGACATGAGAAGATAGAAACTTACATCAACCTGGTTTTGAGTGTCACATGAAGCTTCGTGAGTGTGCTCATAAACAAGTCTATGTTGGTCAAAACTTTTCCATGGCTACCAAGAGGTGGAGGATAAACATGTTAAGCAATGCAAGGAATAATAGCAGGAGTCCGCACAACATGTTTTTTTTTTTCGCTGATTTAGCATCTCCTAATGAAGAACCACAAGTGCTGCCTAGAAGGGTTGAAGAAGAGTCTAGTTTAATTTGGTCTATTATAGCATGCACATGCATAGTAGGAATAATAGTTTATCTAACTTTAGGATAGACACATAGTGTTTCTACATTTATCAGTGTTTGATGATTATTATTATGGTGGTGATATGGGTGTTTTTTTATGTTGATATGGGTGTTTCCAGAATATTTTATGTTGATATGAGTTTTTCTATTAGATTTAAATAGTGTCTGAGAGGTCCATTGTTGAGTTGTAGGTTACACGAATCTGAGACCAGAGATCATTCATGTCAATTCTGTAGCAGAGGGATTGAAATAGATTCTTACACTTTTAACAACCCCAAAATACCCTCTTATAGCAGGGGGTGAGCCATATTTGTGTTTAACCTTATTTTTTTCCTCAAGGTTCCTCTGCACCTCCTAATAGAGGTGGGTATGATATTTTTCAAACAATTTACATTATCCTGAGAAGAAAGGCTAGTGATTTTTAAACATTATGCGTGGAATAAAAAATAATTAGAAACAGCCTCAATGGAGCATGTGGGCCCTCGCATGAGGGCCACATTCCTCACCACTTCATCCTTTGTCTCCATAACATAGTATGTAGGTCCTAACCACTCCACTTAAACGTTGCATCATGCTAGCATCTATGACTTGGTTCAAAAATAAATTCATACCTAGAATTGGCTCACCACTAGCTCTTCCCTATGCCTTCTTCATCTTCATGTGGTAAATTCTATCATTAAAACATATCCATTGTAGTGAGCAGCAATATACATTACATCATTTTTTTCACCTCTATTTCCAAATTCTAAAACCTCTAACAGAAACCCAAAGAGCCCTGACCCTCGATTAGGCCTCTAATTCATGCCTTCTATTCTCCGTCTATAGAACCTAACCAATGCCCAAATGAATACACATTGGACTTGGTTCACCTTGAGCCATTCACTTAATTGGGTCTCGTTATCTATTTTCTCATGTGTTATGTACAATAGAGTTCCTCCTTTCGTAGGATCTAAGCTGAATCAATCGAGAGGGTACATGTGATAACCCCTGTTACTTTTTAGAGGTTGAATTTTTTTTGGAAATATAAATATATATAACACATGGACTAAGGGAAAACGAGACAACTCATTCTAGGGCTGAGAAGATTTGTCTTCATGGAAATATTTTTATGTTTTGTCACAAGCCATGGAGGCTGACACATGAGCAAGCAGGGGATTGGTGTATTTAAATTGCCAATAAGGATGCATGACAAGAAAACATTGTGTGCAACACCATGCAAGAAAATAAACAATATATAAATATATATATATATATATATATATATATATATATATATATATATATATATATATATATATATATATATATATATATATATATATATATATATATATATATATATATATATATATATATATATATATATAGTGATACATCCATTGTATGAGAAATCCATCGATGGTTGGAAGTAAGTTGAGGTGAGCTAGCAACCCACTCTAATAACAAATAATAGATGATAAAAAAAATTGAAGCAGGGAGGTATGTGCTATTAGCATGTTGGCATGGGATATTTTGTCCAGACATGCCCAAAACAACCCGAAGACAACAATCCAAGCAGTTTTGGTTTGATTGCTAAAAACACTCTGATATCTCCACAGGGCGGTAAGAAGAAGAAGAAAATGTGCATATCGGTAATATGTTCCAACCTCTAAATACATACTACGAATCAAAGAAATTTCTCTATAACCATGGGAAGGTTGCTAAGGTAAGGTATGCCTCGTTTTGGAACATGGTGTTGGATAGCAGGGCTCTGGTACATTTTGGGGCAGCCACCTATAAAACTTATATCTATGGAGGTGACTAGGGATTTAAAATCATATAATAGAGGGAGGTACTTGTGAATATGAACGGGTGACCTATAAATGGGAGAAATAAGGGAATCCCTACATTGGACAAACAACATAGAAGGCTAGCAGTAACTTTAGCACAAACTTAGGCAACTACAGGAGAACCATAGGATTGTAAAAAGGAAGAGTACATATTAGATCTAAGACACCAACATCGAGGTGGGCGTTGTACACATTAACACTTTTCAAGTTGGCGGAACAAACCATGGTCCAAAATATTAGCATTCTAGCTCGTGACTAATGGTGAAAGTCCAATTTAGAGAACTAATTTCATTGATGTCAGATGCATCCTTTTCGTAAATTGTTATGATTCTTCTTTGTTCTGGTATAAAAAAATTTGAACTAGCCTTCTTATGTTGGAGAACGTAACTATTTTTTTTCTTCAAAATTGTCACTTGACTCATGTCATGATGTAATTTTTATGTACTTATCAAGATAAAATAAAGATTTTGCAACGATCAAAAGAAAATTATTTTTGTAAAGCATTAGTTTCATGCTCAAGTCATTTGTCACTAGGTAAAGCATTCATTTAATGCTTCTAGGGTTTACATGAGTCAAATAATCCATGTCTTATTGTAAAATACCATTTTGAGGCACTTTTATCAAAAAGAGAATAAATATTTTGTATTTTGAAATGTCTATAAAGCTCCCAAGACTAAGTCCGCCAACCTATGTGAAGTCGCCCTAGAGAGGTCTAATGGAACCTCTTTGAAGGCTATAAAAAACGTGGAACTTCAACCTATGAACACACACATGAATAACATTACATTTTTTCTTTGGTCTACATTTGGGAAAGAAGAGCAAAGGCTATATAGGCCTAGATAAAAACTTGCAAAGAAGAAAAAATATCCCAAATCAATTCAAAGGTCTCGAATATGCCTTGTAATATTCACATATGCGAGAACCCTAGGGTTTCTAAGGTTACCCTAGGCCTGAAATTGGAGAAGGTGTTGAAAATTGTTTTAATAAGGATGAAAGACTAGAAGAGCCATCATCTTCAAGAATTTTTACTTCACTGCCCTTGGAGACTTTGTCTTTCTTTGAAGAAGGAAGATTGGCTAACTGGCTTGGTTCTTGGTGGTAGCACTGGTCTCAATTATTATTTTGGAATTCTCCTTTGAATTGATTCTATAATAAGAGAAGTTTGTTCTAGGTTTTCCCCTTAGAGGGGTTTTACCCTAGCTTGGAGCCTATATCCTGTTTTCATCTTTGTAGGATTTTCATTTTCATTGTTTGGAAATTGAATTTATCAAGTTAAGAGAAATAAAATTAATAAAATCCCTAATGTTTCCCTAATGGATTTATCAACACCTTTCTCATATATCAGCTTTTTGTAGGCTTAGAGGTTAAATATATTGAGGGCTTGGTATGGATTGAGGGTGGAGGATTATACTTTGAGATTCCGTCATTGGATGGTGGGTGGAGGTTGCATACCTCTGGTGTCCCTGAACTATCAACCCTTGGAACCCCTGGTGTATATGGACATTTGGTCCTAGAAGAGTCTTCCCAGGCCATGGAATTAGGCTTAGGGGTGACAGCTACACGAGGGGATTGATTGCAACCAATCAGTGTTTTGGAGGTGAGTTATTGTCCCTATCCTAATACCTATCCTCTTGAAATTTATGACTCACTAATGTTAATTAGACAATAATTTTATTGTTATTGTTAAAATGTTCAATACCTAGTCCATATAATTTTGAAATGTTATCATTGCTTAAGGTTATGAAAGGTTATTATGAATTGTTTATGTCAGGTTTGATCTGTTCTTAACATGTTAAATGTTAGCTACGACGCATAATGAACACTATGATTGGACTATTCTTAATGCACTAGGTTAGCTACGACATACAGTGAACTGAATGTGTAAGGGTCACATGAAATGTTCTATAAGTAATGTGTGTAATTATTAATATGTTGTGTATAATATATATATATATATATATATATATATATATATATATATATATATATATATATTATGTAAGAGATGTAGCATCTCTACATCTCTTATGTAAGACCAAATGAATTTCCTTTCTGAAATATACAACCATTAGGGGAATTTTGAGGTCTAAAATGGGCCTCCTAAGAAAAATGTACTACAAAAAATAAAATTTATAAGAACCAATAGGATTCAAGATGATTATGTCAACCATGGGGGATGATTCGCCATTTTTTAAGTAAAAGGGTAAAATGATTAAAAAATAATAAAATAATAAAACTACTTTTTCCACTCGTATTTTCAACTTATCTCCCAAATTTTTTACTCAAATTTAGAGTGAGCATACTTGTTGGATTCAAAATTTAATTCCTGATTCAAGGAGTACCTATGTTGCATAATTTCGATGGACTCTGGTACACGAAAAATGAGAAATACATAAAAAATGTGATTACAATCACGTTTTTTGTGTAGCAGGACCCATCGAAAGTATGCAACATGGGTACTCCTTGGATGAGGAATTTAATTTTTCATCCAACGAGTACCCCCGCTCGAAATGTGAGTAGAAACTTTGGGAGATAAGTTGAAAATATGAGTTGAAAAAGTAGTTTTTTTCTTTTTTCCCTCTAAATTTTGATGATGTCATCAAATCTTATTTTATTATTTCCACTATTATTTTATAATTTCCTTAGGAGGCCCATTCTAGACCTCAAAATTCCCCTAATGATTTTGCATAATGTAGGACAATACTCTATTTAGTATAGGGTCACATAATTGTTTTTGAGGCTTTATGGGTACATAGAAGTGTCACTGCCTTTAAGAAGTAGAGGAAGGTGTTTTGTGGACCATAACATGTAAAATAGTAACCCTCTTGTTCTGGTGATGTCACATAACTGACCATCACATGAGACCTATATTAGACTGACCCTGGAGATTTGGGTTCCAACCTATAATACTAGATTGGACAGGGTATGACCATACCAATCAACCATTATGCTCTCAAAGATGTACCTATATGTATTTGTTTATTCCTAATAAGTGCAAGTATCAATCTATACTATGACAGTACTAGGGCTATTGCATATGCATTAGCTAAAGAAATACATGGATTATATGCATATCATGAAAATAATGGATCTGAATTTGACTTTGGACCCTAGTTTGTTGATTAAAGAAGATATGGATGTAGAAAAAAATTATGCTTCATGATTTTAAATATATATATATATATATATATATATATATATATATATATAATTTTAGGAACTCCTTCGTAATAGCATAAAACACACAATTTTGTAGTAGAGTTATGTTTTTCTTCTAGTATTTTAAAATATTATAAAGTTATCCTTGTCTATATTATCACACAAAACACTTGTCAGATGGAAAGCCTTCCTATTGTATCCAGCCAAGTTCATCTCACTATGATAACTGAGAAAGGATTGTAGATTATATGACACCGAACCTTCAATTTCAAATGTCTTCTAAAGTTTTAAGTGTTGGATGTGTTCAATCTTTCAATATGCAAATCATGTATGAATTTTTAGATTCAACTTTCTAATTGCTTGCAGAAGTTATGTATAATATTTTGACCTTTCATAACCACATGAAAATGTAATAAAAAAATATGGTAGCTACATAAGGAGCTTATAGATGCGTGGAAATGGCATGTATCGATATGGTACTTTCTTAAACTGTGGGCATAAGAAAGATTTAAAAGAACCAAAAACAAATATGCAATTGTGATTAGATCACTATATAAAATAAAATGTATGAACTTGATCATGGTAGTATTAAACCTCTCTTTTGATTGAGCTTGAAATGCACTTCGAGCTTGCATATTCAAGTTTGTCAAGGGGAGGATAGGGTTGATCTATACCATGTGATACATGCATGGATCCTTAAGTAAAATCAATTCCCCAAGGAGAACAAGGGAAGAATAGATCCATGCTTCTTATTTTAGTAATTCATCAAAAACTGTAAGCTAGGGGTAGAGATGATATGGAGTATGAAGTTTGAACCCAAGTGAGACATCTAAGTCCAATTGTATATCAACGTCTGATAAGATTTCTTCTGTATGCGTTATTTTTAGTATGTCATGATTATGTGCTCATGACATGAACTATGAAGTATGTAAGGATAAATAATAGGATTTATGAGGACTTACCCAACCACTTATTTAATGATATTTTTTGCTCTTAAGTCTAAAATTTTTATGGAAACAAATATAAGCATGTGCGTACGAGTACGTGTGCAACTTTGTATTCTCAACTGATAGGCCATAAAGTAGCTGAGAGATGTGTAACTAGACGTGAACACAGTCCCATTGAAGCTTCCTTCCTGGATAATATGGAGTCTATGGACAAGCATATTATCCCTTTAGATTATAAAATGAGAGAAATGTGATAGTAAGATCTAGTGAAGATAGTTATTGGTTTTCCTTCTTCCAGAATCTTATGATCAATTGTTGAAGGGCTTGAGCTGTACTTGGAATGGTTTGAAAGCTAAGGGAGTTGGGATGGCCTGAAACCCTTCTTGATTTATATCTTCTAATGGGCCAGGATACCTAACTTGTACTCAAAGGTGAAACTTGGAAATAGATATGCTCCGTAGGGTCCAAGTATCAAGAAGGTAATCCCTCTTGCTGTTAAGGCTACATTATTCTGTTGGAATTTTTGCATAAATAAAGTTCAAGAAAGCTAGCTCTGGGAAACCAGAAAAAGTTAAGAAAAGTGGGGACAACTGATTATATGCTCTTATGCCTGAATATTAGAATTTAGTATTGATATCGAGCATGTAGAAAAACACATTACATACTTGGCATGGGTCATTTTGTTTCGTTTCTTATAGAGATAAATTTATAAAAAAAAATTATGCAAAATAGATGCAGTAGAGAAGTACCAAGTTACTGAATCAAAACTCATTTAGTGAGTTGGTACCATGTAAATATAAACTAAATCCTAGATTAAAACAATTTTCATTTGTGGGATTTGAGGGTGGATTCCAGTAACCATGTCTATTTTTTTATTACATGATATGAACAATTACAAATTATAGCATTACATAGAAATTTGGAATACAAGAATAGACCCCGAAAACAAAACATATGAATATAAAGGAGTGAATCCAAAAGGATGAAATGATAAATGTGCATCAGAGAAACATTAAAAAGGAAAATGTAATGTATATCTCAAAATAAACTTAAGGTTAATGTAACAAACAACAAAATGAACATGGGAAAAAATGTGGTACCTAATACTCATCGTTTTGTATTAGAAACTGCAAGAATTTACTGATCTCACATAAAACAAGGAGTGTTAAATGTGTGTCCAATTTAACTACTTCATTTCTTCTTGAATTCAAGAAATAAACCTTGATATTTTCTCCTGTGATAGGATACTCCCTTGAATGGACATTTGAAAAAATTATTACCAAGATCTGAAAGGTTTATCAGACAACGTGCCAAATAAACTATTTGGAAAGATTCTATAATAGATAGCATTTTATTTTTCCCTTGTGTCTTGAGAGCTAGAAGGACACCCTTAACATTGATGTCTCACAAAATTATCTCAATCATATTCTCTACCATGGAAAAATATTTTTGATAACCCAAGAGAGGTATCGCTTTTACAAAACATGATGTTGTGAATGTAGATTTCATTTGACTTGCGAAAGCCTTCACAAGCGCATCCCAAACTTTATTTTTCAACATTGGATCACCTTCATGTATAGTCATGACAAGATTTATGTAAATATATTTACCAAGTGAATATTGTTATAATAATCATCACATGACTATATACTACAACACGTAAAGAAAAAGGTCATGTAGCATAAAATTATTTAGAGGCAAAAAAATTGCAAGCAGAATTGGGGGGGCATTGCTTACTTCAATTCTAAATTAGTTGATAAGTTTTGAAACGTGTTAACAACAACATTAGATGCAATAGGATGATCCCTCAAGAAATTCATAACCCTAATTAATTCTATAAATCAGATAATTAAAGGAAATCTTTACAGAGATGAATTAAAATGGATAATGCAGTTCAAAAATAATTATTTGAGAACTAGAAGACACTGCATATAAACAAATAACAACTAAGCAACAAAAATATGGGTCTGTAATTTTCTTTCATGAGAAATATCTTTATATTCTGGATGGGGAATATGCACGTTTCAATCCTCAAGAGACTACATAGAATCAACATGGATCAAAGCCACTACAACAAAGTTCATCATGTCACTTGCAGGAATTGAACCTAGGTGGGGATGATAAAAATCATTCCCCCCAACTTCCTAATATAAACCCAATTGACATGCCTATTATTTTATTCATATAAACTTAATCAATAAAATAAAATAATAATATCAAACTGGACCTTACTATAAAAGGAGGAACATATTTACCTAGGTCAACTTGAAGTAAGTGTTTTGATCAACTGCAAGGTTCTATAATTCCAACAAATCGATTTAAGGTTTAAACAATTTCAAGAGCACAAATATATTGTAAAGTTTTTCTCTCAATCACGGAAAATATAGAAATGTCATTTTCAAAATAAATTAATTATGAACCTCGATGAATATTTTCTGCTAGGTAGTCATAATAAGAAACATTCATTATATGTAGCAAAAATGGGTGTTCCATAGATCAAAATTTACAACATATATAGAATGAGTCCTTTTATTGTTTATTGCAATACAATAGCGACAAAATTTCCATGTCTCTCAAGCTCAAAGTGAATCGACTAATCTAGTGTTATAATTTTCCATTAGATTTAACATGCTTGAAGTATTTCTATTTTAGCCTACATGTTAGCCTTCCCATAATTTAACATAAAATAATCCATTAAATTGCAACCTCTAAAGAAGTTCGACCGAGAAATTTCCATTTTTCAAGTATTGTGCATCCTCTTTATGACATAAAATATAATTTCAAAGAGGAACGTTTTGATCTTGGTATAATTCAAGTAGAGTGTTTCTCTTTATAGTATACCCCTACCTACGTTTTATTCCTGACAAGAATTGACCAATGCATTACTACAAGGAAGCCACTGAGCCACCCAAGGCCTGCTAAGTCAGGCTAGGTGGTTGTTCAGTGTAAGCAGTGACTCACCTCTTCATAGGTGGTGCATGATCTCCACCACTGTAGTAATAAGGCAGAATTATAAAAAAAATTAGATATCCTCTTACACATTACTATTGAGTAGTGAAAATTATCAACCATTCACAAGCTGCCATTGTGCTTGGTGGAGAGCCTTTCTAAATGTATCCTTCAAGGTATAAATCTATCCTTCATCATCTAGGCTCCCATTTCCTGTTGTTTATTTTTCCTTCTAATTTCGCTTGAACATTTCATTTTATGTGTCTTTTTTCTCCTACTCTAGATCATATTGCCTCCTGGGAGTCAAGTTTTTCAAAACGTATATTCTATGTATTTGGTTACCTTCAACTTGTTATGATATTTATTGTTTTTAATATTTGTATTTTGTCTTGGAGAATCCTTCTTCAGAGATACATTTATTCAACATGGTTCTTATTTTTGATTATGATACATCAGTTTCTGTTTCACAATATAAATGGTTAAGCACTAAGATACAAATCTGAAGAATCCATGTTTCAATATGAAAATAATTCAAACCTCCTTTTTAATTTGCATAATCTCCTAGACTGGATTGCTATACTATTAAATATTTCTCTCTACAGGAACAATCAATTTCTTGAACTCAACACAATAGAAAATATTCAATTTTATCTACTTTAGAAAGGCAACCAATATCATGGCCTATTTTGGCAACAACCAGAATTAGAAGCACCATATTTATAATTTATAAATAACATCAAGAAGATAGGGAAAATACAAATTTCGTAAAAATCTTTAGACGCTAGATTAATTACACATACCTATATACCTAGTGGATAGAACTGACAGTGGTGGATTTAAATTTTTTTGTAGATGTATAGTACATTCAAGATTAAAGTTTTATTCAAATATGGTTGTACTCAAGAATCCCACCATACTTTCCACCATTACTTGACACATCAAACATTGCAGAAAAAATCACACCAACAAAGCTAAACTCAAATAGCATGGAATAGTCCACAACTTATAGGGTCATGGACACATATATAAAGAAAAATTTCTAGTAAAATATCTAACTATATTGGGTTGTCAAAGCTAGCTAAATCCTGCACCAAGGTAAGTGACTCACCAAGGACCAAGTTCAATAGAAGTTCCCTCATTTAATGGAGGAACTTAATGAAATAGAGACAATTTCGTCCTAAGGGAGGAGGACTGATCCAGGTGGATACTAGTGGCCATGCTCCTATTCCACTTAGACCCCACCAATTTTTCTTTTAGTTTTTTAGTTTCCCTAATTGTACCAAAATTTACTATTTTTTGCAATTTGTCGATTCCTAAACTTTCGGAACCTTTTTGAGGCCCTAAAAAAGGCACTAAAAATTTGTATTCCTTGGATATATATTTATAACGAAGTAATTTCCAAGTCAAACCGAGATCATATTCCAAATTTATGACCTCGGAAAGTTGATGTACCAATTTACCACAACGGGGCCCACAGTTTTGGTGCTTAGGTTTTTGTATATTTAAGGTTTTCCCTTATTTAGAAATAATAAATATGCCTTTGAGCTTCATTGTAACATATTCTAGAGGCATATAGCTTCCACATCTCTTCTGATAGATAATCTACCATCACCCGATCTAGTTTATTTCCATTCTATATGTAATCATATTTCAATACTTTGATATTAATGAAATTCAGTTTTATTTCTGCTACATCTCTATTTTTATGGTTAAATATGTATTTTGTTGTGTTATTCTATAATATTGGATCATACACACACCTTGATTACAATAAAATGAGAATTTTTTGGTTTATAATGCCATTATGCTATTTTTTGGGACTCATTCTCATAAAACCATGGTCGGAAATATGCTCATGGATTTCTCTTCTATTTTATTTGTTCACATATTCCACTTTCTATATAATAAATATTATGATAGATATTAATGTAAATCCATATTAATTTCAAACTTATGATATGTTAAAAGGGATAAAATCCTTCAAGTAGCAACCCTTCACCCAAGTATTTTCAATTTAAGACAATGTTTTCCTCTACATACTAAACCATGAAAAATATGGAATTAAGAGAGATTTACGATCATTCCTTATATATATGTGTGTATAATAATTCCATTTCTTTATTAAATGTTATTATCTAATGTTAACAACAACATTAGATGCAATATGATGATCCCTCAAGAAACTTATAACCCTAATTAATTGTATAAATCAGATAATTAAAGGAAATCTTTACAGAGATGAATTAAAATGGATAATGTAGTTCAAAAGTAGTTATTTGAGAACTAGAAGACACTACATATAAACAAATAACAACTAAGCAACAAAAATATGGGTCTGTAATTTTCTTCAATGAGAAATATCTTTATATTCTGGATGGGGAATATGCACGTTTCAATCCTCAAGAGACTACATAGAATCAACATGGATAAAAGCCACTACAACAAAGTTCATCATGTCACTTGCAGGAATTGAACCTAGGTGGGGATGAAAAAAATCATTCCCCCAACTTCCTAATATAAACCCAATTGACATGCCTATTATTTTATTCATATAAACTTAATCAATAAAATAAAATAATAATATCAAACTGGACCTTACTATAAAAGGAGGAACATATTTACCTAGGTCAGCTTGAAGTAAGTGTTTTGATCAACTGCAAGGTTCTATAATTCCAACAAATCGATTTAAGGTTTAAACAATTTCAAGAGCACAAATATATTGTAAATTTTTTCCAGACTACGGAAAATATAGAACATTGCTCAAATAAATTAATTATGAACCTTCGACAATATTTCATAGGTAGTCATAATAAGAAACATTCATTATATGTAGCAAGGATGTGTTCAATAGATCAAACTTTTGACAACATATATAGAATGAGTCCTTTTATTGTTTATTGCAATACAATAGTGACAAAATTTCCATAGCCTCAAGCCTAAAAGCTAGAATCGACCAATCTAGTGTTATAATTTTCCAGTTAGATTTAACATGCTTGAAGTATTTCTATTTTAGCCTACATGTTAGCCTTCCCATAATTTAACATAAAATAATCCATTAAATTGCAACCTTCAAAGAAGTTCACTGAGAAATTTCATTTTAAGCATGCATCCTTCTTATGACATAAAATATACTCAGGAGGAACGTTTTGATCTTGGTATAATTCAATTAGAGTGTTTCTCTTTATAGTATACCCCTACCTACGTTTTATTCCTGACAAGAATTGACCAATGCATTACTACAAGGAAGCCAATGAGCCACCCAATGCCTGCTAAGTCAGGCTAGGTGGTTGTTCAGTGTAAGCAGTGACTCACCTCTTCATAGGTGGTGCATGCTCTCCACCACTATAGTAATAAGGAAGAATTATCAAAAAAATTATATATCCTTTTACACATTACTATTGAGTAGTGAAAATTATCAACCATTCACAAGCTGCCATTGTGCTTGGTGGAGAGCCTTTCTAAATGTATCCTTCAAGGTATAAATCTATCCTTCATCATCTAGGCTCCCATGTCCTGTTGTTTATTTTTCCTTCTAATTTCGCTTGAACATTTCATTTTGTGTGTCTTTTTGCTCCTACTCTAGATCACATTGCCTCCTGGGAGTCAAGTTTTGCAAAACGTATATTCTATGTATTTGGTTACCTTCAACTTGTTATGATATTTATTGGTTTTAATATTTGTATTTTGTCTTGGAGAATCCTTCTTCAGAGATACATTTATTTAACATGGTTCTTATTTTTGATTATGATACATCAATTTTTGTTTCACAATATAAATGGTTAAGCACTAAGATACAAATCTGAAGAATCCATGTTTCAATATGAAAATAATTCAAACCTCCTTTTTAATTTGCATAATCTCCTAGACTAGATTGCTATACTATTAAATATTTCTCTCTACAGGAATAATCAATTTCTTGAACTCATCACAATAGAAAATATTCAATTTTATCTACTTTAGAAAGGCAACCAATATCATGGCCTATTTTGGCAACAACCAGAATTAGAAGCACCATATTTATAATTTATAAATAACATCGAGAAGATAGGGAAAATACAAATTTCCTCAAAATCTTTAGACGCTAGATTAATTACACATACCTATATACCTAGTGGATAGAACTGATAGTGGTGGATTTAAAGTTTTTTGTATATGTATAGTACATTCAAGATTAAAGTTTTATTCAAAGATGGTTGTACTCAAGAATCCCACCATACTTTCCACCATTACTTGACACATCAAACATTGCAGAAAAAATCACACCAACAAAGCTAAACTCAAATAGCATGGAATAGTCCACAACTTATAGGGTCATGGAAACATATATAAAGAAAAATTTCTAGTAAAATATCTAACTATATTGGGTTGTCAAAGCTAGCTAAATCCTGCACCAAGGTAAGTGACTCACCAAGGACCAAGTTCAACAGAAGTTCCCTCATTTAATGGAGGAACTGAATGAAATAGAGACAATTTCCTCCTAAGGGAGGAGGACTGATCCAGGTGGATACTAGTGGCCATGCTCCTATTCCACTTAGACCCCCACCAATTTTTCTTTCAGTTTTTTAGTTTCCCTAATTGTACCACAATTTACTATTTTTTGCAATTTGTCGAGTCCTAAACTTTCGGAACCTTTTTGAGGCCCTAAAAAAGGCATTAAAAATTTGTATTCCTTGGATATATATCTATAATGAACTAATTTCCAAGAAAAACCGAGATCATATTCCAAATTTATGACCTGGGAAAGTTGATGTACCAATTTACCACAACGGGGCCCACAGTGTTGGTGTTTAGGTTTTTGTATATTTAAGGTTTTACCTTATTTAGAAATAATAAATATGCCTTTGAGCTTCATTGTAACATATTCGAGAGGCATATAGCTTCCACATCTCTTCTCATAGATAATCTACCATCACCCAATCTAGTTTATTTCCATTCTGTATGTAATCATATTTCAATTCTTTGATATTAATGAAATTCAGATTTATTTCTGCTACATCTCTATTTTTATGGTTAAATATGTATTTTGTTGTGTTATTCTATAATATTGGATCATACACACACCTTAATTACAATAACATGAGAATTTTTTGGTTTATAATGCCATTATGCTATTTTTTGGGACTCATTCTCATAAAACCATGGTCGGAAATATGCTCATGGATTTATCTTCTATTTTATTTGTTCACATCTTCCACTTTCTATATAATAAATATTATGATAGATATTAATGTAAATCCATATTAATTTCAAACTTATGATATGTTAAAAGGGATAAAATCTTTCAAGTAGCAACCCTTCACCCAAGTATTTTCAATTTAAGACAATGTTTTCCTCTACATACTAACCCATGAAAAATATGGAATTAAGAGAGATTTACGATCATTCCTTATATATATGTGTGTATAATAATTCCATTTCTTTATTAAATGTTATTATCTAATGTTAACAACAACATTAGATGCAATAGGATGATCCCTCAAGAAATTCATAAGCCTAATTAATTGTATAAATCAGATAATTAAAGGAAATCTTTAAAGAAATGAATTAAAATGGATAATGCAGTTAAAAAATAATTATTTGAGAACTAGAAGACACTGCATATAAACAAATAACAACTAAGCAACAAAAATATGGGTATGTAATTTTATTTCATGAGAAATATCTTTATATTCTGGATGGGGAATATGCACGTTTCAATCCTCAAGAGACTACATAGAATCAACATGGATCAAAGCCACTACAACAAAGTTCATCATGTCACTTGCAGGAATTGAACCTAGGTGGGGATGATAAAAGTCATTCCCTCCAACTTCCTAATATAAACCCAATTGACATGCCTATTATTTTATTCATATAAACTTAATCAATAAAATAAAATAATAATATGAAACTGGACCTTACTATAAAAGGAGGAACATATTTACCTAGGTCAACTTGAAGTAAGTGTTTTGATCAACTGCAAGGTTCTATAATTCCAACAAATCGATTTAAGGTTTAAACAATTTCAAGAGCACAAATATATTGTAAAGTTTTTCCAGACTACGAAAAATATAGAACATTGCTCAAATAAATTAATTATGAACCTTCGACAATATTTCATAGGTAGTCATAATAAGAAACATTCATTATATGTAGCAAGGATGTGTTCAATAGATCAAACTTTCGACAACATATATAGAATGAGTCCTTTTATTGTTTATTGCAATACAATAGCGAAAAAATTTCCATAGCCTCAAGCCTAAAAGCTAGAATCGACCAATCTAGTGTTATAATTTTCTAATTAGATTTAACATGCTTGAAGTATTTCTATTTTAGCCTACATGTTAGCCTTCCCATAATTTCACATAAAATAATCCATTAAATTGCAACCTTCAAAGAAGTTCGCTGAGAAATTTCATTTTAAGCATGCATCCTTCTTATGACATAAAATATACTCAGGAGGAACGTTTTGATCTTGGTATAATTCAAGTAGAGTGTTTCTCTTTATAGTATACCCCTACCTACGTTTTATTCCTGACAAGAATTGACCAATGCATTACTACAAGTAAGCCACTGAGCCACCCAAGGCCTGCTAAGTCAGGCTAGGTGGTTGTTCAGTGTAAGCAGTGACTCGCCTCTTCATAGGTGGTGCATGCTCTCCACCACTGTAGTAATAAGGAAGAATTATTAAAAAAATTATATATCCTTTTACACATTACTATTGAGTAGTGAAAATTATCAACCATTCACAAGCTGCCATTGTGCTTGGTGGAGAGCCTTTCTAAATGTATCCTTCCAGGTATAAATCTATCCTTCATCATCTAGGCTCCCATGTCCTATTGTTTATTTTTCCTTCTAATTTCGCTTGAACATTTCATTTTATGTGTCTTTTTGCTCCTACTCTAGATCACATTGCCTCCTGGGAGTCAACTTTTGCAAAACGTATATTCTATGTATTTGGTTACCTTCAACTTGTTATGATATTTATTGTTTTTAATATTTGTATTTTGTCTTGGAGAATCCTTCTTCAGAGATACATTTATTCAACATGGTTCTTATTGTTGATTATGATACATCAATTTTTGTTTCACAACATAAATGGTTAAGCGCTAAGATACAAATCTGAAGAATCCATGTTTCAATATGAAAATAATTCAAACCTCCTTTTTAATTTGCATAATCTCCTAGACTAGATTGCTATACTATTAAATATTTCTCTCTACAGGAAAAATCAATTTCTTGAACTCAACACAATAGAAAATATTCAATTTTATCTACTTTTGAAAGGAAACCAATATCATGGCCTATTTTGGCAACAACCAGAATTAGAAGCACCATATTTATAATTTGTAAATAACATCGAGAAGATAGGGAAAATACAAATTTCCTCAAAATATTTAGACGCTAGATTAATTACACATACCTATATACCTAGTGGATAGAACTGACAGTGGTGGATTTAAAGTTTATGTATATTACATTCAAGATTAAATTTTTATTCAAAGATGGTTGTACTCAAGAATCCCACCATACTTTCCACCATTACTTGACACATCAAACATTGCAGAAAAAATCACACCAACAAAGCTAATTTCAACTAGCATGGAATAGTCCACAACTTATAGGGTCATGGAAAAATATATAAAGAAAAATTTCTAGTAAAATATCTAACTATATTGGGTTGTCAAAGCTAGCTAAATCCTGCACCAAGGTAAGTGACTCACCAAGGACCAAGTTCAACAAAAGTTCCCTCATTTAATGGAGGAACTGAATGAAATAGAGACAATTTCCTCCTAAGGGAGGAGGACTGATCCAGGTGGATAGTAGTGGCCATGCTCCTATTCCACTTAGACCCCCACCAATTTTTCTTTCAGTTTTTTAGTTTCCCTAATTGTACCACAATTTACTATTTTTTGCAATTTGTCGAGTCCTAAACTTTCGGAACCTTTTTGAGGCCCTAAAAAATGCATTAAAAATTTGTATTCCTTGGATATATATTTATAACGAAGTAATTTCCAGGTCAAACCGAGATCATATTCCAAATTTATGACCTCGGAAAGTTGATGTACCAATTTACCACAACGGGACCCACAGTTTTGGTGCTTAGGTTTTTGTATATTTAAGGTTTTACCTTATTTAGAAATAATAAATATGCCTTTGAGCTTCATTGTAACATATTCGAGAGGCATATAGCTTCCACATCTCTTCTCATAGATAATCTACCATCGCCCGATCTAGTTTATTTCCATCCTGTATGTAATCATATTTCAATTCTTTGATATTAATGAAATCCAGTTTTATTTCTGCTACATCTCTATTTTTATGGTTAAATATGTATTTTGTTGTGTTATTCTATAATATTGGATCATACACACACCTTAATTACAATAAAATGAGAATTTTTTGGTTTATAATGCCATTATGCTATTTTTTGGGACTCATTCTCATAAAACCATGGTCGGAAATATGCTCATGGATTTATCTTCTATTTTATTTGTTCACATCTTCCACTTTCTATATAATAAATATTATGATAGATATTAATGTAAATCCATATTAATTTCAAACTTATGATATGTTAAAAGGGATAAAATCCTTCAAGTAGCAACCCTTCACCCAAGTATTTTCAATTTAAGACAATGTTTTCCTCTACATACTAACCCATGAAAAATATGGAATTAAGAGAGATTTACGATCATTCCTTATATATATGTATGTATAATAATTCCATTTCTTTATTAAATGTTATTATCTAATGTTAACAACAACATTATATGCAATAGAATGATCCCTCAAGAAATTCATAACCCTAATTAATTGTATAAATCAGATAATTAAAGGAAATCTTTACAGAAATGAATTAAAATGGATAATGCAGTTCAAAAATAATTATTTGAGAACTAGAAGACACTGCATATAAACAAATAACAACTAAGCAACAAAAATATGGGTATGTAATTTTCTTTCATGAGAAATATCTTTATATTCTGGATGGGGAATATGCACGTTTCAATCCTCAAGAGACTACATAGAATCAACATGGATCAAAGCCACTACAACAAAGTTCATCATGTCACTTGCAGGAATTGAACCTAGGTGGGGATGATAAAAATCATTCCCTCCAACTTCCTAATATAAACCCAATTGACATGCCTATTATTTTATTCATATAAACTTGATCAATAAAATAAAATAATAATATCAAACTGGACCTTACTATAAAAGGAGGAACATATTTACCTAGGTCAACTTGAAGTAAGTGTTTTGATCAAATGCAAGGTTCTATAATTCCAACAAATCGATTTAAGGTTTAAACAATTTCAAGAGCACAAATATATTGTAAAGTTTTTCCAGACTACGGAAAATATAGAACATTGCTCAAATAAATTAATTATGAACCTTCGACAATATTTCATAGGTAGTCATAATAAGAAACATTCATTATATGTAGCAAGGATGTGTTCAATAGATCAAACTTTCGACAACATATATAGAATGAGTCCTTTTATTGTTTATTGCAATACAATAGCGACAAAATTTCCATAGCCTCAAGCCTAAAAGCTAGAATCGACCAATCTAGTGTTATAATTTTCTAGTTAGATTTAACATGCTTGAAGTATTTCTATTTTAGCCTACATGTTAGCCTTCCCATAATTTCACATAAAATAATCCATTAAATTGCAACCTTCAAAGAAGTTCGCTGAGAAATTTCATTTTAAGCATGCATCCTTCTTATGACATAAAATATACTCAGGAGGAACGTTTTGATCTTGGTATAATTCAAGTAGAGTGTTTCTCTTTATAGTATACCCCTACCTACGTTTTATTCCTCACAAGAATTGACCAATGCATTACTACAAGTAAGCCACTGAGCCACCCAAGGCCTGCTAAGTCAGGCTAGGTGGTTGTTCAGTGTAAGCAGTGACTCGCCTCTTCATAGGTGGTGCATGCTCTCCACCACTGTAGTAATAAGGAAGAATTATTAAAAAAATTATATATCCTTTTACACATTACTATTGAGTAGTGAAAATTATCAACCATTCACAAGCTGCCATTGTGCTTGGTGGAGAGCCTTTCTAAATGTATCCTTCCAGGTATAAATCTATCCTTCATCATCTAGGCTCCCATGTCCTGTTGTTTATTTTTCCTTCTAATTTCGCTTGAACATTTCATTTTATGTGTCTTTTTGCTCCTACTCTAGATCACATTGCCTCCTGGGAGTCAAATTTTGCAAAACGTATATTCTATGTATTTGGTTACCTTCAACTTGTTATGATATTTATTGTTTTTAATATTTGTATTTTGTCTTGGAGAATCCTTCTTTAGAGATACATTTATTCAACATGGTTCTTATTGTTGATTATGATACATCAATTTTTTTTTCACAACATAAATGGTTAAGCACTAAGATACAAATCTGAAGAATCCATGTTTCAATATGAAAATAATTCAAACCTCCTTTTTAATTTGCATAATCTCATAGACTAGATTGCTATACTATTAAATATTTCTCTCTACAGGAACAATCAATTTCTTGAAGTCAACACAATAGAAAATATTCAATTTTATCTACTTTTGAAAGGAAACCAATATCGTGGCCTATTTTGGCAACAACCAGAATTAGAAGCACCATATTTATAATTTGTAAATAACATCGAGAAGATAGGGAAAATACAAATTTCCTCAAAATATTTAGACGCTAGATTAATTACACATACCTATATACCTAGTGGATAGAACTGACAGTGGTGGCTTTAAATTTTATGTATAGTACATTCAAGATTAAATTTTTATTCAAAGATGGTTGTACTCAAGAATCCCACCATACTTTCCACCATTACTTGACACATCAAACATTGCAGAAAAAATCACACAAACAAAGCTAATTTCAAATAGCATGGAATAGTCCACAACTTATAGGGTCATGGAAAAATATATAAAGAAAAATTTCTAGTAAAATATCTAACTATATTGGGTTGTCAAAGCTAGCTAAATCCTGCACCAAGGTAAGTGACTCACCAAGGACCAAGTTCAACAAAAGTTCCCTCATTTAATGGAGGAACTGAATGAAATAGAGACAATTTCCTCCTAAGGGAGGAGGAATGATCCAGGTGGATACTAGTGGCCATGCTCCTATTCCACTTAGACCCCCACCAATTTTTATTTTAGTTTTTTAGTTTCCCTAATTGTACCACAATTTACTATTTTTTGCAATTTGTCGATTCCTAAACTTTCGGAACCTTTTTGAGGCCCTAAAAAATGCATTAAAAATTTGTATTCCTTGGATATATATTTATAACGAAGTAATTTCCAGGTCAAACCGAGATCATATTCCAAATTTATGACCTCGGAAAGTTGATGTACCAATTTACCACAATGGGGCCCACAGTTTTGGTGCTTAGGTTTTTGTATATTTAAGGTTTTACCTTATTTAGAAATAATAAATATGCCTTTGAGCTTCATTGTAACATATTCGAGAGGCACATAGCTTCCACATCTCTTCTCATAGATAATCTACCATCGCCCGACCTAGTTTATTTCCATCCTGTATGTAATCATATTTCAATTCTTTGATATTAATGAAATCCAGTTTTATTTCTGCTACATCTCTATTTTTATGGTTAAATATGTATTTTGTTGTGTTATTCTATAATATTGGATCATACACACACCTTAATTACAATAAAATGAGATTTTTTTGGTTTATAATGCCATTATGCTATTTTTTGGGACTCATTCTCATAAAACCATGGTCGGAAATATGCTCATGGATTTATCTTCTATTTTATTTGTTCACATCTTCCACTTTATATATAATAAATATTATGATAGATATTAATGTAAATCCATCTTAATTTCAAACTTATGATATGTTAAAAGGGATAAAATCCTTCAAGTAGCAACCCTTCACCCAAGTATTTTCAATTTAAGACAATGTTTTCCTCTACATACTAACCCATGAAAAATATGGAATTAAGAGAGATTTACGATCATTCCTTATATATATGTGTGTATAATAATTCCATTTCTTTATTAAATGTTATTATACACCTCCCCCCCCCCCCCCCCCCCCCCCCCCCCCACACACACACACACATATACAAAGAGAAAGGGGAATATTTTACTTAACGTGTATATGAAAACATTTTATTTATGATAAAAATTGTTTTTTTTCTGTTCGTTTTTTTAGATTAATATGTGTCAATATGTTAATTCCATTTTAAACATAAAATTAATTACACATATCCCCTCAACGAAAGTTCATCTATATGCGATAACATTGCAATAACAATGTAATTGGGGAAAATCATGTTACAGTTAGTGTATTATGTTTGTGAAAACAAATGGTTAGCATAGAGTCCAATGATTTCATGTAAAATGAATGCTAGAATGATTATTTGAGCACTATTGGTGTAATTACTTGATGATGTTACTTTTTGGTCATTGTCATTGGAATTCAACAACCAAATTCTTAGTGAGACTATGATTTTCCATCATTTAAATTGTATCTTTGAATGGAAAAATAAATTCAATGTCTTTGAGAAATTTGTGAACACTTACATTTTGTAGTCTACATAAACTAAAATTACAATTTAATTATTTCATGACAAACTTCTAAATAAAACTTACTAAAATATAAGCTGTAAAAAGGATAAAAATTTACCTCATTAAACTATTTCTTATTTAACTTATAATGGTCCATTATTAATTTTTCTAATATTTTGGATATAAATTAGTTATCATTATTTCCATGTCAATTTAATAGTTCAAGAGATGGCATTAATGGCATGCCAAACTATAGGGGAATAGTGATAAGATTGAAATTGGTGTCTAATAGTTTGATTTCCAAGGCACTTGGAAGGGATATTTTGTAGGGTTAGATTTGTGTTTAAATCAAGTAAATAAATGGCATATAAAGTAAATTTATTTGGAAATCATTTTCCACAAATTGGTGGTACCTTTTTAAAATGGTCTTGGGGAAAGACTCTAGTGTTTTATGTGATGACTACTAATGTTAGGATAATATGTTATGAGGCAAATTTATACAGCTACAAATAACAAATACAAATTTCACTGAAATTTTCATGTGTCTAGTGACAATAAAATATCACTTATATTGAATTAATAACTTCAAAAATTGGACCTAAAAGAAATATAATTCATTCGATATTTTCCAATCCCAACCACTCTAATAGGGTTCCGTAGCTTTCTGGGTCTTACCAATTTCTACCACAGGTTCATGTTGGGGTTCTCTCACAACACTTGGCCTTTAAGTCAAGTCACCAGATTTTTTGGTCTGAATAAAAAAAAAATAGACGTTTCTCAAGTTGAAGCATCACCTCTGCTCTACACCAGTGCTCACATTAACAGGTCTGCAACAACCATTTGAGATTGAGAGACATACCTCTCACTATGCTATTGGTGCATTTTTTACTCACTAAGGGCATCTAGTGTCATATCATAGTGAGACACTTTTAGACACAGTCTGAAAGTATCCCACCTATAACAAAGAAATGTATTCCATTGTGTAGGCATGTCGACAATTTAAGAATTTCATTTTGGGGAAGGAAATGTTTACCCACACAGACCACCGACCAGTGCATTTAATACAGACACAAGGAAAGTTGAAGAATGATCACCATTAGAAATGTTCCACATACCTGCAACAGTTCCATTTCAACATTAATTACAAGAAGGGAAGAACCAATAATGTTGCAGACTTCCTTAGTCGACTACTAGCATATTTTTGAACATTTTTCTCAACTCTTGTCGGCACAAGACTTTGGGGTGGTCGCGTCTTTACAAGAGTGATCCATAATTCAGCAACACATGATAGATGCTCCTAGAAGGCAAGCAACTTCCAAATTTCCACCTCCAAGGTGCACTGTTATGCCACCTAGGACACCTTTGTGTTCTTCAACAGAGAGTTCCAATATTATTTGGGAGGTGTACTACTATTGGGTCATTGGACATTTCAGAGTAGAGAAAACAACAACAGTTTTGCAGAAGTACTTTTATTCACTAAATATTCAATAGGATGTTGCGAAGTACATAAAATTTTACACTTCATGCGCCATTTCCAAACTGACCATCAAGAATTAAGGTATATATACTCATCTTCCTATTCATAGTCAACCTTGGGAATCCATATCCATAGATTACATGTCGGGCCTTCCTTCTACTGAGCATGGAAATAACTATTTTTTTGTGGTCATCAACAGATTCTCTAATATGGCCATTCTGGCAGCCTACAAGAAGAGTATCACAATAAAATACACTACTAAGATCTCCTTTGAAAAAATTTGGTTACACTTTGGGATCCCATAATCCAATATCTCATATCGGGACAATATTTTCCTGAATAAATTTTTGTTAAGCCTTTGGTCGATGCTGGATACTAAGCTCATTAATTCCATGACTTTCCACCCCCAAACTGATTTCCAAATAGAGGTCTTCAGCAAGATGATCGTACAGAGTATGTGCATGTATAAGTCAAAGCATCCACACACATTCGATGAAATAATCCCCTATGCCCAACAAAGCTACAATAGAGATCTCCATAGATCAATTTTCCACAACCCCTTTCAGGTGTCGTTGGGATTTCAACCACTATGTCCCATTGATGTGGTTATACCATTTTCATCTACTTATGCCTATTTGGATCATGTTCTGTCTCAAGATGAGAGGGCTAAAAAATTCATTAAACACATTCAACACATCCTTCAGTAGGTCCATGACATATTTGATAGATCCAATGCTAAGTACAAGAATCATCATGATCAACCTCGTATGACAAATAGGTTCTAGGTAGGAGACAAAGTTTAGTTCCATTTGGAGAAGGATATCCTCATTTGGCCCCATTACAATATTTACCCACACTGATATGGGTTGTACACCATTAGCAAGGTTGTAGGCTACAATTCATTCAAGCTCAACATTCCACCATTCCTTGGCCTACACCAATTGTTCAATGTGGATCACCTTCAACCATACATTCCACCATTACTTGACACATCAGACATTGCAGAAAAAATCACATCAAAAAATCTAAACCTAGACTGCATGGAATATGCCACAACTGATCAGATCATGGAAACATATATCAAGAACACTTTCCAGCAAAAGAACCATTGTATTGGGTTTTCAAAGCTAGCTAAATCCTGCACCAAGGACCAAGTTCAACAAAAGTTTCCTCATCTAATGGAGGAACTAGATGCAATGGGAAATATTTCTTCCTAAGGGGGGAGGATTGATCTGGATATCAGTGTCCATGCTCCTATTCCACTTGGACCCCCACCATTTTTTCTTTTAGTTCTTTAGTTTCATTAATTGTAGCACAATTTACTATTTTTGGCAATTGGTGGGGTCCTGAACTTTTGGAACTGTTTTAAGGCTCTAAAAGAGGCATTCGAAAGTTTTATTCCTTGGATATATATTTCTAACAAAGTATTTTTCACTTCAAACAGAGATCTTATTCCAAAGTTATGACCCCAGAAAGTTGATGTACCAATTTACCACAACGAGGCCCACAGTTTTGGTGCTTCGTCTCCTAGGGTTAGGTTTTTGGATATTTAAGGTTTTACCTTATTTAAAAATAATAAATATGCCTTTGAGCCTCATTTTAAAATATTTCAAGGTCATGTAGCTTCCAGATCTCTTCTCATAGATAATCTAACATCGCCCAATCTAGTTTATTTCCATTCTGTATGTAAGCATATTTCAATTCTTTGATATTAATGAAATGAAGTTTTATTTATGGTAAATTTGTGTGTTTATGGTTATATATGTATTTTTTTATGTTCTTCTATAATTTTGGATCATACTAACACCTTAATTAAAAGAAAATGAAAATATTTTGGTTTATAATGCCATTACGTTATTTTTTGGGACTCATTCTCATAAATCCATGTTCAGAAATACGCTCATGGATTTATCTCCTATTTTGTTTTTTCACATCTTCCAATTTCTATATATTAAATATTATGATACATATTAGCATAAATCCATCTTAATTCCAAACTTATGATATGTTAAAAGGGATAAAATCCTTCAAGTAGCAACCCTTTACTCAAGTAATTTCAATTTAAGACAATGTTTCCCTCTACAGACTAACCCATGATAAATATGGAATTAATAGAGATTTATGATCATTCCTTATATCTATGTGTGTATAACAGTTCTATGTCTTTATTTCATGTTATTACACATACCCCCCCCCCCCTCCCCCAGCATATACCAAGATAGAGAGGGCAATATTTTACTTAACGGGTATATGAAAACATTTTATTTATGATAAAAATTGAATTTTTATTATTATCATTTGTTTAGAATAATATGTGTAAATATGTTAATTCCATTTCAAACATAAAAGGAATTACACATATCCCCTCAAGGAAATTTCATCTATATGTGATAGCATTGCGATAACAATGTAATCAGGGAAAAGCATGTTATATTTAGTGCCTTGTGTTTGTGAAAACAAGTGGTTAGCATAGAGCCCAATGCTTTCATGTAAAATGAATGCTAGAATGAGGATTCCAGCACTATTGGTGGAATTACATGATGATGTGACTTTTTGGTCATTGTCATTGGAATTCAACAACAAAATTCTTGGTGAGAATATGATTTTCCATCGTTTATATTGTATGTTTCAATGGAAAAGGAAATTTGATGTCTTTGAGAAATCCGTGAACACTTAGATTTTGTAGTATACATAAACTAAAATTACAATTTAATTTTTTCAAAATTTAAATAAAGCTTACTAAAATATAAGCTTGAAAAAGGATAAAAAATTACCTCATTAAACTATTTCTTATGTAACTTATAATGGTTCATTATTAATTTTTCTAATATTTTGGCTATAAAGTAGTAATCATTATTTCCATGTCAATTTAATAGTTCAAGAGATGGCATTAAGGGCATGCCAAACTATAGGGGAATAATGATAATATGAAAATTGGTGCCTAATAGTTTGATTACCAAGGCACTCGGGAGTGATATTTTCTAGGGTTAGATTTGTGGCTAAATTAAGTAAAGAACATGCATATAAAGTAAATTTATTTGGAAATCATTTTCCACAAATTGGTGGCACCTTTTTAAAATGGTGATGGGGAAATACTCTAGTGTTTGATGTGATGACTACTAATGCTAGGATAACATGTTATGAGGGAAATTTATACAGCTAAAAATAAAATCATGTATATAATATTTAGAATCTAATGATAGATCTATGATCAATAATATGCATATTTGATATGTTATTTTCTGCTAGACATTTTGTTCATAATAGATGTTGGATTGTGAATGTCACTCCATTCATTCAATCTTATTCAGTTATACTTTTATGCATTATGTGTGTCATTCAATTTAATTCATCCTTGAAGAATTTGAGAGAACTCATACATGATCTCCAAAACACAAGATATCCCTCATGATTATCTATATAAAATTCACTAAACTCAATCATATCATCCATTTCTAATGCTCAGTGACTATAAATTAATATTTTTTATTACACATAATAAGTTCAGATGCAATAAAATTGGTATAAATATAGAATAAATAAGACACTTGAATATTATCAAACAATATTTTCCATCATTGTACGTTGGCCCGGGAAATAACCAATAGATTTTAGCCATTAAGAAAAGCATTTGTATCATATTGGTGGATCTGCCAGTCATTTCGAGACATTTAATCAATAGGTGATTTAGTTTTTTAACAAAAATCCTTGTAGTGATAGGTAGTTACCTCTACATTTATTGAGTAAATTATTCACAGAGTTTAGGCTATGACTTCGAGTCAACTACTTCGACGTGGGAGAAATATAGGGGGTGGTTTGTAGTTCTATGGAAGATAGCGAGAATGCTAGAGACAATGTAGCACTAAGTCCTTGTCCACCTAAAAAAAGTCTAAAACCCTTTCGGGTCATCTCATTGTAGTGGAAAACATTATTGAAATCCAAACCACGATATTCACCTTGAATCACACCTTAATGCAACATGTCACCTTGGTAGAATCTTCATGGTAGGAGTGATTAGAGGGTGATGTTGTTGGAAGGGTTGTACCAAGATATTTTATGAGCATATTTTTACTAGGATAAGTTGCATGAAGCCTCATTTGGGCCTTATAGATGTACCAAATGCAGAAAAAATAGTTATGGGTCAATGGAGACTAGCAAAAAATATAGTTTTATGAAGGAGGCTATGATCTTGACGACTTCTATGTTCATCATTATATGTGTGTGCATGCGTATTTTATTTCATGTTTCCTTAGTATATCTAATTCTATGAAATTTTTTATTTCTACAACATTATAGCACTCTCTCCTTTCTACCACAGATCCAATATCAGAAGATGTTTTTTTCATTTTGTGTACCATATACTTAGGTTTGGTGAATTGAAATGATATATGGATTGAAATTTCTTCATATATTTTTATTCCATGTTATATATGATTTTATTTTTTGTATAATTGAGGTGTTAATTTAATGATTTTACACATTGCGGTGACATTAGGTGAGGATCCATGACATTCCCATATGGCATGGACATATCATCCCCTTCCAAGGTATCATGTGCAAACTTAAATTTGGTTTAAATTCTTATTTCGTTATATTATTTTTATTGGCTAACTAAATTATTATAAATGTTTATGTAGGTTGGGTAATTTTCCCACTTTTCCACGATTTCACCAACATCTTATTCACCACCATTCACTATTCCCCTATTTTTCCCTAACTATCATCATATTTCCCTCATTTTTAAGATCCATACTAACTCCACCAATGAACTTCCATCATTTACACAAACCATGGGAATTAATCACTTCCCACATCCACCACCTTTTTCATTCCATTCTCCCACATAGGTTTCATCCATAGAGGATCTAACAACCTCCCCTATTTCCACTACCAATGTTTCATCCCTAATGATTTCTTGAAATAACATCGATGCAGACAACATTGATCATTACATGGTGGAGTTTTAGTCGATGTGATAGTATATGTTACCTCTAAGTACGTTATGCAGCTAAAAACTCTGCCTATTAGTGAATCTTGATCATTTCCCAAGACATTCACGGTGACATCATTCATTGATGAATATTTTATCTATCATGAAGGGAATTTATTTTAGCCATTTATTTTTTAATTCCATGATTCTCCTTTTATAATTATTTTTAAAGGGGGTATAGTAGAGAGGTTGGGATCATGTAGGAAAGAAACACCTTCACGATTGACTATGTCATTTGTCGTGTCTTTTAATGGATTGGATTATAATGCAATATTTTGTAAGCTTGATAATCCATTTTGGAAAAACTATTATGAGAATAGTGTTCCTTTATTCGCTCCTTGGAGATATGAAGGATTACCAAAAGTAAAAATCTTGAGCTCCTTCTAGTCAAAGGAGAAAGATTGATTTTCGAGATGAAAATTATGATGGTGATGTGGAAGTGGTCAATGGGTGACGAATGAGAGTCATTTTATATATAGGGATTTACATTTCATATTTCCATGTTTGGGCATGAAACGTTTTTTTGTATATTAGATCTATTTTCTATATAAGGCACCATATATCATACTTCCATGTTTGGCCATGAGGTGTCATTTTGCATAATGGCCATATTGTGCCATTTTTTTAGTAATGTAAAATTGATATAATTTTGAGTGTGTGTTTGTACAAGTACATATTTCACAAAAATTTTCATGTGTGTGGTGACAACACAATATCACTTATATTGAATTAAGAACTTCAACATGTGGCATGGTTGAAGGTTCTTGGATTTGTTTTGCATGAAATTTTAGTAGGCATACTTTAAGTGATACATGTTTTTGAAAGCCATGTAAAACTAGCAAGGTGATGTTGGTGTCGCACTTTAAGTAGGATTCTTTATTAGTATGGGACTATTAAGTGGAATTAAAAGTATAACCCATATAGAGCGACTTTCAGTGATAATCACATATGAACATATTTTATCAGCATATTTTGAACCAACCAGTGTGGTTCATCTTCAGGACAGTATGAGATATCAGATCATGGCATCAGGTTTAAATAGATGAAGAGAAGACCTACCTAGACATTATAATATAACGGCTAGTTTGACTTAGAAAAGGAAATAATATATTTTTTATTAGTTTATGAAAAAATATCTAATAAATTATTTATTATTATTTTTATGTAATATAATTTTATTATATTTTATTATATTTTAATTTATTAATTAAAAAAATAATGTCATAGTAGAATAAGCTATTAATCTTCATTTATAAGGTTAATAAAAATTTTATCAATCTTTTTAATAGAAGGTTTATTTATTAATTAATAAAAATAAAAAAATTTATTTAATGAGGAATAATAAATAAAAATCAATTAAAAATAGCAGATAAAAAGAGGGAAGGGTCGCTTAAAATAAACACCAACTAAGAATAAAGGGCATGGATCCAACACCTGCTAATACTACACCCATCCTCTCTATTAATGTTAACCGATTTTTTCTCGATCTCTAACACCTCCCTGAACTTATGGTGATGAAAATGGTGAATCCCAGCAATAACATTAGCCTCTTCTATGCAAATGTGATGGTTCATCTTCTTAGCATGCTCTGTTAAGGCAGAGGAGCATGACCTTCCATGTTTAAGGTCAGCCACGTGCTTGTGAATGCTTTGATTAATGGATCTATCAGTTTGACCAATGTATGGAGCCCCATGGGAGAAAGGAATGATGTAAACACCTTTACCATCCCGAACATTTACCAAGTCCTTTATCGATCTTAGAGAGTTTTGAATAGTGCGGAGGGGCTTGAAAGTCGAGAAAACCTTATGCCTCTTAAGGATCCTAGCGATCTTATCAGTAGTCCCTTGACTAAACGGGATGTGTACTCCAGAAAACCAATCACTAGAAATTTTTTTTCCATGGGGCCTTTTTCCCCTTTCTGAAAAGCTTCATGTTATTTCTCATCATTTCCCTACTCGAAAGCAAGGTGTTCTGAGCACCTTATCTACCAGAGCATTAAGAATATCGGATGAATACCATCTTGAAGAAGAAAAATCCAACCTCTTGAGTGTTTTCAATAATAACGGTTATAACAAGTTCAAGTACCTTAAATATTTTCAAAAAGCGAAAAAATGTCCTAGTAATAAAAAATATTCTAGTGATTAGTTTTCTGGAGTGCACCTCCTGTTTATTCAAGGGACTACTGCTAAGATTTCTAAGATCCTTAAGAAACATATGGTTTCCTCGACTTTCAATCCCTTCCGCATGATTCAAAACACTCTAAGTTCGGTAAAGGACCTGGTAAACCCTAGGTCTAGTAAAGGTGTTTACATCTTTCCTTGCTCATGTGGGGCTCCATACATTGGTGAAACTGGTCGACCCATTAAGCAAAAGATTCATGAGCTTGTGGCTGAACTTAAACATGGAAGGGCATGCTCCTCTGCCTTAGCAGAGCTTACTGAAAAGACAAACCATCACATTTTCATAGAAGAGGCTAAGGTTATTTCTAGGATTGACCATTTTCATCACCGTAAGTTAAGGGAGGCGCTAGAGATCGAGAAAAGACCGGTTAACCTTAATAGAAATGATGGGTGGAGTATTAGTAGGTGTTGGATCTATGCCCTTTTTTCTTAATTGGTATTTATTTTAAGCAACCCTCCCCTCTTTTTATCTACTATTTTTAATCAATTTTTATTTATTATTCCTCAATAAATAATATTTTATTGTTATTAATTAATAAATAAACCTTTTATTAAAAGATTGATAATTTTTTTATTAACCTTATAAATGGAGGTTAATGAATCATAATTATTATTCTCCTATGACATTGGTTTTTAATTAATAAATTAAAATATAATATAATATAATAATAATAAGATATAATAAAATTATATTATATAAATTGATAACAAATAATGTATTAGATAATTTTATAGAGATTAATAAGAATTAGTTAATAGATTAAAATATAATATAATATAATAATGATAAAATATAATAAAATTATATTATATAAAAATAATAATAAATAATTTATTAGATAATTTTATAGAAATTAATAAAAGTTATGTTTTTTCAAACTAATTGTTATATTATAATGGATAATTAGATTTTCTTTTTATAGTCTTTTCATGTCTTGAAGAGGATTAGAAAAGCTTTAACAAAATATGTTCATATGTTATTATTAGCGAATGTCACTTTATAAAATTACAACCTTCTGAAAAATCCACTCTAATTTGATTATCATCCAAATCTATGAGTATTATGCTTAACCTAAAAAAATTATTCTTAATGTAATAAGAATTACATTTTTATTCTTAATGTAATAAGAATTACATTTTCTTAGTATTCATTATTTAGATCAAATTTTTTATTATTAGAATATTATTGTGAATCCTTACCACTTATTTTGACAACTAAATATAAAGATTTAAAATCAACAAGATAAAAAATAACGTATAAAATAAAAAATGAGCCAAAAAAATATTGTTTAAAACTTACAATATATATGTTTTTTTTTTTTTTTTTTTTCTATCGATTTTTAAAAAAATATTAACATAATCCTTTTTGATAAAGTAAAAATATTTTATAAAACGTTTCAAGTACATTGAGTGGTTAAATATTTCCACACTTGAAACTAACTTCTTTGATATAGATTTCATCATAGCAAAAAATAATACATTCAACATATGATGAAAATACTAATCCATGTTCTCAATATAAAACTAATAATCCACATTAAAGTGTTGCATGCTTAATTCTAAAAGACATTTTCTTTCAAACAAAAATTGAATTCTTTACGAGTTGGAATACCATAAAGTGGTTGATTCAAATCTTCATAGTACATCTTCGTCTCTATGAAATGTACTCCTATCTCCCCCTTTCAATGGAGTATCTCCACAATTTAGAATATAAAATCAATTAAAATAAACGGCCAATACCTTTGTATGAATATACACGTTTCTTGAGAATCATACCAAATTCACAAAAGTCATCAATGTCTCAAACATTATTCCTCAACCTTAATTTATTCCCCAAGTCCAAGAAAATCAATTCACCATTCAAGCCTCATTTAGTTGCAAATATTGAAAAAAAAAAAAAACATAATAAAAGTAGTTACATCATATTCAGCTATCGCTGAACCTTCGAGCTATAATAAAAGTATCTTCTAAGACATTAGTTACGACGCTGTCGAAATATTTACTATTTAATTCAGCAGCTTAGCCCATTCGAGCCTATCAATTCTTAACATAACCACAACTACTAAGACGTTCGTTTTTTTTTAAATGACACTTTTTTTAATAAAATTAGTAATATAATTTATATAATAATTTCTTATATAATTTGTAACAAAAACTGTCCACTTATAATAAAAATAGCTTCTATTAGTGACGCCACCCAAAATATGTATACTTTTGATTTTTCTTATAAAATATTATCAATGAGATCTTGATGGTCAATCATGTGTTCTTTGAAAATTCCTAAATATTTCTAGAGCTTAAATTCGCTCTTCCATGGCTGTTATAGGCGAGGTAGATCTCGTATGCTTGTACATAATGTAAAAGAAATCAAGTCAATATTTACATAAGTGCTTCTAAGATGGTTGTTTAAGATTTTTTTCCAATATTTTAATTGTAATTTTAAAAGTAAATTTAATATTAATTAATAAATTTTGTATTGAATTGGTTTAGATTTTGTCTTAATTTCTGGTTTAGTGAGAGTTATTTTGTATTATAATTTCAAAAAAATACTAAGATAAATTTTCCAAATTTTCATGACTCTTTAGACTTCAAAGATATGGCCATTATGGGAAATACACTTGAGATATTGTGATTATGGACCTGGTATATTTGAAGATGAAATTTTCTGTTTTTTTAAAAGTATATTTTTCAAAATTAATTTTTTATTTTTTGGGTAAGCTTAGTGGGACTGTATGCCAACACAATTCACCTATGGAGAAGATTTGGAAGAAGGGTTATTACCTTAAACAAAATAAAGAAATACAAAACATATAGTAAACGACTCAAAATAGTGATCACCTATTGTGGAACCGATGTGCTTTCCCAAAATGCTACACTATCGAAACCCTCACTCCTTGGTGGATCAACCCGCAAACCTAGAGAATCCTTCGTCCCATCGAAACCCTCATATAAATTAGTGGGTTCAACAGAAGACTCTTCGATATATAACACGAGGCTGATTATACAAAGAAGCCAATGAAGCAACGCCAAGAAAAAAAATTAACCCGGAGCTGTTAGTACCAGTAATTCTGTCGAGATTTCAGAAAAAAAAAAAAATTCAATACCCAAATAGAACCCTCATAACTTGTTTTCAAATATCACGGTGGGAAAAAATTACATGACCAACAGAGAATGAAACCAATGGTCGTTGCTAGAGCAATACCCTCGTTACAGGAGTTGGAGAGGCTCCATGAAGTTAAAAAAGATGAGAATGGGACTCGACCGTCATTGAGGAGAAGGGAGTAGTTACTCAAACGACCCATTAAAACCTGAGTTGTTGATGTCAAACCTAGTTTCTCATGGTCATTTACCGTGATGCCGCAAATCCTAAAGTCTACATCTACTCTTTTCCTTTTGGAAGTAGTTTAGTGTGTATCGAGAACCACATTGAGCACACAATTTAATGAAACATGAACTTAGGACCCGCAAATATCACCAATACATTATTAACAAAAAGGAATGATATGTTGTATGTTTGGGTAAAATTTTATGTAATTCCAACCATTACCTTGATGCTAGGAATTAGTTTACATATAAATACATCTAAAGGAATGATATGTTGTATGTTGGGTAAAATTTTATGTAATTCCAACCATTACCTTGATGCTAGGAATTAGTTTACATATAAATACATCTTTGTTCTTGATGTAATTTTTTTTTTTGGGTAGAGGGTATGCTACAAATGATATCAGAACATGGTTACTACAGTGAGACCTGCGTAGGGGAATCGTATTGATGACAAAGTTGTTATTGGTTTGAAAGAACAAGAAATGACGAGAGGTGGTGGATGAATGACTACAACACCTATGAGAATTCGTATTGATTCGATTTCAATTCCACTGCAAAAAGCAAACCCAAAAATGTGGGTCCAGTTGGGAGAGGAATCCAGAACACCATGCCTATGTTAATAGAAATGAGACAACAACTAAAGGAAGAGGTGGAAATATTAAGCACCGACAACGAGAAGTTAATGCGAGATAAATAAAGGATTATAAAATTTCTAACTGATAAACAAAATCAGAGAGATTTACTTCCAACTACTCATAATGGATGTCGGGCAGAGCCCCATTGACAATGGAAAAATAGTCCCCCAGAGAAAAGTAAAACTTCGAAATCAGAAGGGGGAATAAGATCAAAATATGAGAATAATGAGTCAGGAAATGACTCTTTTGATAGAGTGCATAAAGGAATAAGGGGCAAAAATTAGCGTTGCAAGGGGAGTTTAAGAAAATCAAACCCCCAACCTTTATGGAGAAATTGAATATTTCCAAATCTATGAGTACAATGAAAATTTTAAATCCCATTTGAAAATTTATCACCTAGAAGGAAAAGAAATGTTGTGGTGGGAAGAATTTGAAGGGTTCCAAGGGGTGGACGAGCAAGGAATTTCTTTGGAAACATTCCAACAACATTTGAAAAATAAATACTTGAGTGAACATTTCTAAAATAACAAGGGTAGGGAGTTCCATGACCTTTGAATGGTAAAATTGATTATGGGTGAGTATGTGACTAATTTTACCTATTTTCTAACATATGTCCCCTATATACATGAATAAGAGGTGAAAGTGTAGATATTTATAAGTAGTTTACCAACGGTCATGAAAGAACGACTAGAATATGACAATCCTAAGACAATAGATGAAGTAATAAGTAAAGCACAATTTTGTTATAAACAGATGAAGAAAAAATGGGACAATACAATAAAATGGATGGATAAGAAAGGACATAAACACTCTCAGAGTGTTGAAAGAAGAAAATCTACATGCACCAAAAATTCATATAGGAATCAAGAAAAAATTTGGGAAAAAATCAACAAAGACTTAAACTGCAAAATCAAGATAAAACAACAAAACAATCAACTAAATTTGAACCTGACCAAATTGAAAAACCTCCTCTACAATGTTGGGGATGTTGAGAACCCCATTATATTAAAAATTGTCCTTATCAGAAGAGAATGGAACATGTATCTCATATCTAAGAGGTGTCTATAGTACAAGAGATAGCGAGGAATATACCTACAATTATTGTTGCATTAGAATACCATGAGGTGGAATACCAACTAACTATGGTGGAATTTGAAGGTAAATATTTAACCATGTTGTGTCCATTTTGATTGACCCTGGAGCTAGTTTAAGTTATATAACACCTAAGATAGTGTAACTTTGTCATCTGCAAGCTGAAAATTTTAAAAGCCCATGTTTAATGCAACTAGCCACAAGAGAAAAAAGGAGAGTATAAGCCTAGATATAAAATTTCCCAGCCATGGTTCCAGATCAACCTATAAAAATAAGATTAAATATTTTCCCTTAGACTCTTATGATGTCATACCTAGTATGGACTATCTTGAGAAGCATTGGTCACTTGTAAACTGTAAGGATAAAACTATTACTTTCCTTGATGATGATGGGGTTAGAAAGAAAATTCATGGAATCAAAAGACACCTAAAATTGAGACCAATTGTCAATTCCCAGTTAGGAAAATGCATCGGAAAGAGGTGTCAGATTTACAGTATGTAGGTGGGGTACACCAATTCCAAGGAAAAACCTGCAAATTTGGAGAGTTTATCTACTATTCAAGACTTTGTTGATGAGTTTCTAGAAGAGATTCTTGGACCCGCTCTAAGGAGAGACATATATTTCACCATTTAGTTAATTTTGGGGGGTTGCTCTCGTATCTGGAGAACCTTACGGGATGAGCATACCAGAACTGACTAAGCTAAAAATGAAGATGTAGGAACTGTTAGACAAGAAATATATACACCCATTTGTATCTCCTTAGGGAGCCCCTATGCTCTTTGTGAGGAAAAATGATGTTATATTGCAACATTGTATCTCCTTGGGGAGATCCTATGATCTTTGGATGTTATATTGCGACTGTATCGATTAAAATAATTTAAACAAGCTAACTATTAAGAATACGTATCCACTACCTATGATAGATGATTTATTTGACCATGTAAAGGGGTCTATTATGTTCTCTATTATTGAGTTATGTTCCAGGTATCATCAGATACGAATTAAGGAAGAGGACATATGTAAAACTTCCTTCAGAACAAGTTATGGACACTATGTGTTTGTTGTGTTCCATTTTGGTCTTATTAATGCCCCATCCATGTTCATGTGTCTCATGAACAACAATTTTCACCAATACCTTGATAAGTTTGTCTTAATATTACACTATGAGCTTGTTGTGTTTCATTTTGGTCTTATTAATGCTCCATCCATGTTCATGTGTCTCATGAACAACATTTTTCATCAATACCTTGATAATTTTTTCTTAATATTTATTGATGATATCCTTAGTTACCCTAAAAATATGGAGGAACACAAGAAATATTTACATATTTTGTTGCAAAATTTACGAGATCATCAATTATAAGCTAAGTATAGCAAGTGTGAATTTTTCAGAGATTGAATTTAGAACTTAGGACATGTGATCACCCAAGAAGAGATAGGATTTGATCCCAAAAAAATAAAAACTATAATGGAATGGCCTATTCCTAAAAATGTAGTTGACATCAAATCTTGTATGGGGTTATCGAGGTACTATCATCGGTTCATCGAAGGATTCTCAAGAGTAGTGTACCATGTTACTTCTCTTCAAAAGAAAAGGAAGAATTTTTAATGGACATGAGAGTGTCAAAGAAAATTTGAGCAGTTGAAACACTTTCTTACCATCGCCCCTTTCTTTTGGATTGCAAACCCTGAAAAATAATTCATGGTTTGCATGGGCGCATGAAAGGAAGGCATTGGGGGATTATTGATGCAATAAGGAAGCGTATTGACATAGGAATCCTGAAAAATGAAGGAACATGAAAAAAAAATATTCAACTTATGACTTAGAGCTAATGATTGTGATCCATGCCCTAAAGGTTTGGCTGCATTATTTGCTTGGGAAAATTTTTTTTTTGATGACAAATGATAATATCTTAACCAATTACTTTAAGCATGCCACGTTAAATGCATGACAAGCATGTTGGGATACCTTCCTAAGTGAGTTTCATTTCAACATTAAGCATTTAAAGGGTAGGGAAAATAGGGTGGAAGATGTGTTAAGCAGAAAATTGCATTGTCTACATGAAATCTCATTCAATAAATCCAAAACTAACTTTATTAAGAAAATTAAGAATATTTTTTTAAGGGATCCAGAGTACCAAATTTTATTCAGCTTATGACTTAGAGCTAATGATCTTGATCCATGTCCTAAAGGTTTGGCTGCATTATTTGCTTGGGAAAATATTTTTGTTGATGACAAATCATAATCTCTTAACCAATTAATTTAAGCATGCCACATTACATGCATGACAAGAATGTTGGGATACCTTCTTAAGTGAGTTTCATTTCAAAATTAACCATGTAAACGGTAGGGAAAATAGGGTGGAAGATGTGTTAAGCAGAAAATTGCATTGTCTACATGAAATCTCATTCAATCAATCCAAAACTAACTTTATTAAGAAAATTAAGAATATTTTTTTAAGGGATCCAAAGTACCCATTTTTATGGAAACGGATAAAATAAAATAGCACCAATGAAATACAATTGGGATATGACATTGCTAATGATAACAGGTAAATTTTTAGAAACCAATTTTATGTACCTAATCGGTAATGTAGAAAATAGTTAATTCTAGATGAGTATCATAAAAGTCCTTATGTTGCCCTCCCAATTATCAAAAAACATTTACAACCCTGAGAAATGACTAATTCTTGTTGGGCATGAAGAAGGAAGTGGCTGAGTATTTGAAAAAGTGATGGGAATGCCATCAAGTAAATGTTGAGCACCAACATCTAGTTGGGTTCCTACACCCATTACCTATACCTGAGTGGAAGTTGGAAGGCATCACACTTGATTTTATTACTGGTTTACCAAAAACTAAATGAAAGAACACTTGTATAATTGTGGTAGTTGATAAGTTAAGCATGGTTGCAAATTTCTTACCTGTTTAGGTTGCTGATTCATGAGAGAAAATTTCTAACTACACGGGATGCCTAAACTAGTAATTTCAGATAGGGATGTGAAATTTACATCTTCCTTTTGGCATGTGCTATTCATAGATATGGGTGCCCAAATACAGTTGAATATTACATACCACCCTCAAATATATGGGCAGACTAAATGTATAAACCAACTGAGGACATGCTTAGAATGTATGTGATGCAACAACCAAAAAAATGGGATGATTACCTTCATTCGGTAGAGTTTTCTTACAATAATAGCTACCATGATTCTTTAAAAATTACTCCCTTTGAGGTATTATATGTACAGAGATGTAGAACACATTGGAGCTAGAGTGGGCCTGAGGATAAATTAATGTTAGGGCCATATATACTCACGAAAATGGAATACACATGAAATATGTACAAGATAGACATAAAGCCTATGCACATAAAAGAATAAGTTTTCGGAATTTTCAAGTAGGGGATCATGTTTATGCATGGGTAAAACCTAAGAAGAGGGCCCTTCAATGCGGAAGCTATGAAAAATTATACACCCGAGTTGGACCTCTGGCTTACCACTAATACTTACCCAACAACATAAATGTTCATAATGTAAACTCTTTACATACATTGTGATTTTATTTGAAATATTATACTCTCTTTTTTATATTTTCATTAGGATTTCTAGGTTAGAGTATAGGCCAAGTCGAAGATCTCAATAGCCTAGACTCAATCCCTTCAGTTTTACAACCCTATTTAATTAGATAATACTAGACGAGATTGAAGTGCATATAGAGTTAAAAAGAAACAACGAAATATGAAATATTTTCTTTACTTATCAACCAGAATGACAGCTGACCAGGGTGTAAAATGGGTTGTAAACTGTTAAGGCTTAGCGTTACTGTTAAGGCCAAGCGTTAGCCTCACTACCTCTAAAAGAATCACACAATTACAACCAAAAAAAAATTTACCAAGAACAAATATCGGTGGTAGTACAACAGAAAGTAAAAGTAACAATTGTTTAACTTTATACCAGTATGTAACCAAGCCAAAAAAAAAATCTGAAGAAATATTCATAGAAATATGAAAAGAAAATAAACCATCCATACGTCGAGGCATATACATACAACTCTTCATTCCATATGGGTCTGTAACTATGGAGATTTTATTTTCACTATATTTGCTAAAGAAAACATTGTGGGAGTAACAAACAAACCCAATTCTTAAAATTCTGATAATGCATAATCTGTAAATATATGTATACCATTGAGAAAACAAAGGTTCAAAACAAACTTAGTTTACATTTTGTGGCCAGAAAAGTTACAATATACTTCATGGATACCAACGACATGTTAACCCTTTACATTTTATTTTCCTCAACTCTTGATATATTGGAAATGAACTGGGTAGGAGGTCTTGGAGGAAGACCCTATTATACGATAGAAAATTGATAATAGATAAGGGTGGAATTCTCAGCAAAAAAAACTGGTGAAAGATAACATGCACCTGGAAAGGTAAGTCGATCGTAAACTCTGAACGAGGGCATCCTGTCTGCCAACACAATCCAAACTGGTGAAAGATAACATGCACCTGGAAAGGGAAGTCGATCGTAAACCCTGAACGAGGGCATCCTGTCTGCCAACACAATCCACCTGTGGAGAATATTTGGAAGCGTGGTTATTACCTTAAACAAAATAAAGAAATGAAAAACATATGGTAAATGAATAAAGGGTACACTGTCGAAATCCTCACTCCTTGGTGGCTAAACCAGCAAAATCGCTGTAGTTACCAATTTCAAACCCATATTTTTTAAAAGATTATGTTGGAAATATGATCAACCTATGGAATCCTTCGTCCCATCAAAACCCTTGTCTCGTTTAGTGGATTCAACAGAACACTCTTGGATATAGAGCACAAGCCTAATTATACAAAGAATTCAATGGAGAAACCCTAAAAAGAAAAGGAAAACCGAAAAGTTGTTAGTGCCAGTAACTCTGGTGAGCTTTCAGAAAAAATTTCAGAACCCAAATAGAACCCCCAACACTTGTTTTTAGATAGCCAGGTGGGGAAAAATTTACCTGTCCAAAGAAACTGATGGTCACTGCTAGAGCAATACCCTCTTTATAGGAGTTGCAAAGGCTCCATGAAGTTATAAACGATGATAATGGTACTCGCATGCCATTGGAGAGAAGGGGGTAGTTACTCAAATGACCCATTACAACCTCATTAGTAGATGTCAAACCTAGTTGCTCAAGGTTGTTGATCGTGAGGTTGCGAATCACAAAGTATGCATATTCCATCTACCATTTGGGAGTAGATTACTGTGTATCCAGAACAATCGGTCTAAATTATGACGTAGAAAGCGTAGGGAAAGCGGTGTATATTTTAAGCTATTTATCCTCAAGAAAAATGAGTGTGGTGGAGTTTGCGATCATAAACATTGTCTTACGACCCAACCGCTTTAACAAAACTGACTCCAAAGACATTGTTTATGATTGGAAACTACTCCACACTCATTTTCTCTGAGGAGAAATATGGCGCAAATATACAACCTTCCCTACACTTATACATTGGAACTTGCATGGTCGAGAAGGTCATCCTTCCGACACCTTACATACCTTCAACTCTTCGTTATTATGAATTATTGTTTCATTGGCACTCCATAGATAGGATGTTATTTAGGTACATTTCATACTCTAAATAGACACATGACACATGGTTAGGTTAGAAAGAATTTTTTGTATTTTTTTAGTGGTTTAGATCAAGTGTTTAGAGGAATTAAACTTATTTTTATTTTGAAAGAGATTTGTATCTCAAGATATTTAATTTTACTTTACACTTGGTAGATTCTAGGATGGTAAAGAACAAGCATATATTCATCTTAACTAAAAAATATTTACCAACGAATCAAAAAAATCAACTCTATAGAAGTGCAAACATTTCCTCATTTTTTACACTAAAAAAAATTATATATTAAAAAATTAAATTCTATCAACAGTTTATCGATACAAAATCTATATTATTATTAATAAACAACTATATTGATAATAGTGACTATTATCATAGTCCTATATAACAAAGTTTTTGTAACATACACCATTAACTTCACAGGGAAATGTAAGGAGTTAAAATTTTTTATACAAGTTACTCATCATTACACAGAATGTTTAACAGTTCACAGTGTAATTTTTATAAATAAGAATAGTAAACTCCTTAACCATTAACAACTTTCATTACAGTATATTAACTCAGTACTATATGATGTAACCATCCATTCATCCCATTACTCATATAGTCATCACATAATTTCCATTATGAACATCATAACATGAAATGACTCAACCTCATCATCTGGACACAATAATCATTCACACCATTGAACACCAATATACCCTAGAAACCCCGTAGGATGAAAACCAGCAAACGTTTAAATTTATTATTAAACGCTCGTGAGGGTGTTCAGCCCATCACTCAATGGCTTATAAGGGAGACCATCCCTTAACCATCGTTTATAAAATCTTACAAGGAAATATACAATATCTAGCTTTCAACCATTCCATAAATATGATACCATTTACCCTTTGGTCTTCATATCTTCACATCTTGGTGGCATGGATGTACCTACGATGGACCATCGCATAGTGGACCTTCCTGCAACTCACACTCATCTGCATGAACATTAATCATTTCCCCGCCACCAATACAAGCATAATTTCCCTTTGTACATGACAAGCATAATATTCCTTTGTTCCTGTCACCATCATTCCCTGCTATGATGCTTTCAACATAAAATGATGTCAAGATCCATAAAATATTAACCAATCATTTCACATATCTGTACTATAGTAGTTTCTCCATCTACTCATGTATATTCATGGCAAGCAAGTAAAGTACCTTGTCGACCCATACCTCATAGCTGCGTAAAAGTCATCACAAAAACTAATGCTTCCGTCGCATAAGCACACATTCCTGCAAAACAATGGCTACACCTCCCAAGCCTTTCTTTTAAAATAAATTGATACGTCAGTTAAGATATTTATGCATGTGATTTACATACATTTAAAAAAAATAGCTAACCCTTAAGCTATTACCTTTAGTGCATGGAATGCAAGTTAACATAACAATTGTCTCTTCCATGCATGCGAATGCATACTGATTCCAAAAGACTCTCCCTAAAGGAGTGCTTACACATTGAAGCACATAACCTCCTTCACGAGTCTTCCCTAAACAAAATCTCAATGCTAGTGAGCATGTAAACATATGCAAAAATACGCAATTAAGAATATAAATACATGTCTCATTTTCAAGATTAAACTAACAATCATATTCATTGTAGTTTAATACTACATACTATCTTTCTACATACAAATATGTATATTATTTTTCAATAAAAGTTAATACATATGTTGCATGCTTATGCATAACCTTACTCCAAAAGAACTAACATAAACTCACATATTAGTATATCTTCCTAAATATTAAGATAGCTCAACATTTCTTTATACATGCAAAGAACACGCCTCTATAACATAATGGCTATTCTTTGTGCATGCAAGAGAGATAGCTCTTCCTTTACTATAGGAAACACATATTTCCTTCTTAGATTTCTATCATCATGAAATACTATCTCTCATGTAAAAGAAAGATTATCATAATAGCAATCTTTAAAAACAATGTAGATTTCTTTTACAAAAACTTCTTAGTATACTACCATTCTTAACTATTATGTAAAAGATTGGCATAATAGCAAAGAATAACATAATAGAATCCTCTCAAGAAAAGACAACATGGATTCTTTTCAAAAAACCCGCCACTAAGTTTCCCTTTCACCATTCTATCTCTCTAATAATATTATCTTTCTAAAATATTAAAGTAGGAGTCTTTTCAAGAAAAGACAACAAGGATTCTTTTTAGGAAATAACCACAAAATCACCTGGTTAATCAACTTTTAATTAAAAATTCCTATCTAAGTGCATTAAATACAATGCATAGAGAATATGAAAACATATATATATATATCCAAGCATGCATGAAATAAATTCACACAATAGACACATGCCTATTTTAAATATGTGTGCATTTTAAACGTCTCAATATAAGGTTACCCAAGGCCTTAATCTCAATATGTCCACCAAAACATATTTTCACCTTAAGAAGGAAAATCTCAAGTTATTTCCCTTTTATTTTCTCATATATTTACCCATCTTGATATGAAAATAAATTGTAAATTAAGCGAACTATATATTTCAAATCAGAAGTGAACTATATATTTTTCAATTTAGGAAGAAAGAGATTATATGATAAATAAATTTAGCCAAAATTATTATCTTCGCAGTCATATATATATACTCTTTTCTTTATCTTTTGACTCACAAAGATAAAGACTATCTAATAAAGAAAACAAGCCAAATCACCTATCTTGGCAGTCATACATATATATATAATCTTTATTTATATCTTTCTTCTCACAACAAGAGATTATATAATGAAAATTAGCCAAAATACTTATCTTGGCAATCCCAATGGTGGAGGCACTTTGACAACCATGCCAACGTATTTTTAAATATATGACAATGTGAATGCCATATAGTTTGTAATTTCATAATATATATATATATCCCCACACCATGTTAGATATAAACGTTAGAAATATCACTCCACGAGCTTTGGTTAACAACCATGCCTACGTGTATTTAATATATGACAATGTGAATGCCATATAGTTTATAATTCTATAATATATATACGCCCACATAATGTTAGATATAAACCAGTCGACTATTATCAAAGAAACGCAATAGCAATGGTATCTTACTTACCATTTGTAGATAGGTAGGCGTAGAATTTAATTTCATCTCTTTACTGGCAGAAGTTGCAGGCGGTCTTACCACACAAACTCGAGCTTGCTAACCGATGATCATGATTTCCAGACGCATCACGAAAACAAATTACTCCCACAGCTGAAGCTTCTCGAGCTATTAGAATCTGGTATGTCGTTAAGGAGTAGCTTTGAATTCAGGTCTCCAGTTCGAATCTTGTCAGCCGACAATTCATGAGCTTCTCCTCTCATGCCAATTAATGGCACAACCAGGCCATCTCCTCTGGAACCGTGTGCAGTAGTTGTGTGTCTTTTCTTTTCCCCATAGAAAATCGATGAACGCTTCTTAAGCCATCCAGCAAATACTACAACTGTTATCAAGAATTCGGTTCACCTAAAACTGATTCTTGATTTTCTTGACTTGAACAGTTAAAGTGAAAACATATTTACCATTTTAATTCACGTGGGGGGTCTATTACATACTCCCCCCCTTAAGAGAACACCGTCCTCGGTGTGCTTCTCTCACTGAAACTTAAACTTATACTCATGATATAATGATATAAACAACCCAAAGGGAGTCATTACCCTTCATAAAGAAACACTTTCGTTTCCTTAAATGTCATTATTTAAAACAACAATGTTTTATCCATAGTCATAAGCAAGGAATATTTTATCGAACTTACCAATTACTATTGAAAGAAATGTTGGATTTTATGCAAGTTCTCATAGAATGGTTGAACACCCATCAACACTTCCTAGAAAGAGCCTGTAATGTATGACTAATAATTCAATCACATTAGTCACATAGTTTTCAAAATGAAAATACGTGAAACTATCAAACATTCTTGCAATAACAACAGATGTTTTAATCAAAGTACTTCCATAAGTACTCAGAGAGAACCAACCCTCTCATCAATGCATCACGTGCACATTGTCTTAGCTCCTGGTAAAGACATCCATACAGTACTTAAAAAGTACTCAGAGAGAATCTAGCTCTCTAATCGTACCAATGGTCATTCCATGCACCATAGGCATATCCTAGCATCTGCTAAGACATTCAAACAAGTTAGTAATATTATAAATGAACTTTTACATTAAATAATTCATTTTCCGAGCGCTAAGCTCTTTATACTTATCTGGGAATTTAGTCTTTCAAACTATGGTCCTCCCAACCATCAAGTGAGACTATTACGTCCTCTACTTGCCCCCTAGCTCCAGAATCTAGACAGTGTCACGGGTCAACAGTGGATTCTTCTGCTGTGACATCGGGATGGCCAATCCAGTCACACTCAGAAAAGCCTGGAAGAGAAATTCGGGACAGTCCGGTCCAATTCTGCAATTCCAATCACACTCAGAAGTTTTTGGCTTTGCAAGGGTTGCTAGAAGATATTTTCAACTGGTCCCAACCAGCTCAAGAAAATACTCCCCCTTTACCAATTTCACAGAACGCCTACTCCTCCCCAGGGATCCATCTTATCCTCAGAGGAGTAGGTAATTGTCTTTCCAACTGTCCCCAACCACTTCCTATTCTTGGAAACATTTTTACCATCAGCTTAGAAAGATTTTCTTTCATTGATTAATTCCAACAAATTAAATAATTTTCTTTATCAACAGTGATGATTTAATTTTTCTTGCCAGATAAAATAAAATTAAACAAATTGTCTTTAACAAGTTAATACTAGTTAACTTTAATGAAGCTGTCACAACTTCCCCCCTGGAAGTAACATACATGTGTTGTACATTATAAAACATGATACTTTAACGTTTACTGTTGCAATTCACATTGCAATGCTTGCGATGCTTTATTTTCACAGATTTTCTATTTCTAGTAAGCTACTCATGCTTACTATAAGAAACAATGCTTATAGTAAATATTTATTTCTCAAGCACATATTATCGTATGCAATCATTGAAGTTCCTGCATAAAATGTTGTCACGCATACCAGTATATATAAATATTCATTAATGTGTATGTCTCAATAACGATTAGGGTACAAACATTTCCAATTCCCATATCGTTGCATTCCAACAGACTGATATACGAAGTAATTATCATAATCACTTATTCACAACTTTCAAATAGCTTTAGTCAAAATCGATTCATGCATATAACCTTCATTAGTTATTCATTCATAACTAGTCAATATTTTTAATGCATCCATGACGACTCATGCAAACACTAGTTAGTCAACTAGTCATTTTAGTTAAGTTTCATAACTTGACCCATTAAGAGACTTCATTCAATTTAATTTTAACACTCTATAATCTTAGAGTAGGACTTCCTTCATCTTTTGCATTCATGCATTAATTTCTCACACCATCACTATACACATTCATCTTTTTTAAAGTAGTGCATGGTAACTTAGAAATTTTATTTCATGCAAAAACAACTACTTCTTTTCAAGCTCAAATGAAAAGTATTGTTTTCCTTTCATGCTTTTATACTTTCTTTCCTAAAGAAATAAAGCATAATACACATATTAATCTCATATGCATATTCTTATGCAGTTATAATAGCATGTACTTTTTTTTAAGAATTCTCTTAAATGGAAGTTAATCTCATGCAATGCCATGTATATAACAATTCATTTTTAAAGGAAATCAACATGCATATACATAGACTTCTTAAAATAAAATAAAATAAAATACTTATCTTTATTTCATGTGAAGGACTTCTCTCCCTACTGCAATATTCATCCTCATCAGGAATTCACATTGCTCCTCCACAACAATGTTTTCTTGTAGCAACATCGACAAGATTTTATAGTATGATTAGAATAAGCCTTAATCAATAAATAATCAATCTTTGAGTGATCTTTTAACACCTATTCATGTGCATATATGAGTTGTGAATACAATGTCACAACATGCTTTCTTCTAACATCTCTACATTAGTGTGAGTAAGTAATTATCAATTCATGTCAAATAACTCCCACATTATTATGACAATTTTCACACACGCACACATTCGTATAAGACTATCTGTTCAAAAATTCCTTTCATGGAAAATGACACAATGTGCATTCGCTTTACTTAAACTTTTACGGAAGACCCACTACCTCAGATTTTGCTTTTGGAGCATGCAAATAGAATAAATCTAACACATTCGCTATTGTTCCTATGCATACAATGCATAAAGATTAATTTCCCAACAAAGTACTTAACATAATCGAGTAGGCAATTTCATGATTCCTCTTCGAGGATACATAACATAATAGGCATGCAAAACATGGTTTTCTTTTCCATAAAACTAATGGAATAAAACATAAGAATACATACCTTATTCTCGAAATATTTTACCCACATTAGCCATGTATGTATTCCAAGGAAACTAAAACATTAATTTAGTTTTGTACATGTAATTCATCTTCTTTGCCAAAGAATTCTTTTCTAAAGTATGATAACAAAACATGTTATAATTTCCACATATAAACTTATGTTCTTTCCAATGAAATCTAATACAATTATTGCATGCAAAGAACCTTGTTCCTCTTCCTCTATGATTCTACATGTAAGTTTCTCATGCTTTGCTTCCATGAATTTACCATAGATAGCTTCTATTATGCATAAAAACTACACAACACTAACAAGGTTAATTTAACCTTTAATATACCTAAATCAAGAAGTTGACATAATTCATCTAGCAATGTAGTATATTCAAGAGGTTATTCTCTTTAGCCTATATTTACTTTCAAGAAAAGAACTTGAATTCCTTTTCACTTAACACACCAGTACGACATCCCTTTTAAAGAAAAAAAGCTTCCCATATTTTCTTAAATAAGATATATATAAAGACAAGCAATCTTACTTCTTTATGTCCTTTCAAGATACATACTAGTAATTTTTTGCAAGAACTCACATGGGTTCTTCTCAGCAAAACTAGCCTAGTATTTTGGTCTTTTTACCATGGTATATCTTTCTAAAAGATTATCATATTAGCAATGATTTATTACTTTCCAAAAGAACTAGCACAATCTTGCCTATTAAGTAGAACCACATTCTACTCTATATTTGTCTCTTTGCAAGATTCACATGGAATAATTATTTCAATATTTCTCTCAAGAAGAATCAAATGGATACTAGTTAAATTTTCAAGCACACACATGTTTCTTTTTCAAGAAACTAAATTCCCAACTCCTTTCAAGGAAACTTCAACACAACAATAGAAGTTTTACGTACATGGAAAATACATATCCTTTTTAACGAATCTGTAACTCGATAGTTATTTACTTTGTAAGTAGTGTATTTTCCATAAATGCAATAACTATTGCTTTCAAGACAAGAAAGATATTAATACTTATCTCTTGAAACTCATTGCTCAACCTCGATGCGATGCCTTCCTTCACATACGCGCATTTCATCTCGAAACTCTCAATTTCTTTCGCTAAATCCCAAAGGTGCCAGTTTTTGAACCTTTAGCTTTGATACCACTTGTAACATACACCATTAACTTCACAGGGAAATGTAAGGAGTTAAAATTTTTTATACAAGTTACTCATCATTACACAGAATGTTTAACAGTTCACAATGTAATTTTTATAAATAAGAATAGTAAACTCCGTAACCCTTAACAACTTCCATTACAGTATATTAGCTCAATACTATATGATGTAACCATCCATTCATCCCATTACTCATATAGTCATCACATAATTGCCATTATGAACATCATAACAAGAAAGGAATCAACCTCATCATCTGGACACAATAATCATTCACACCATTGAACACCAATATACCCTGGAAACCCTGTAGGGTGAAAACCAGCAAACGTTTAAATTTATTATTAAATGCCTCGTGAGGGTGTTCAGCCCATCACTCAATGGCTTATAAGGGAGACCATCCCTTAACCATCGTTTATATAATCTTACAAGGAAATATACAATATCTAGCTTTCAACCATTCAATAAATATGATACCATTTACCCTTTGGTCTTCATATCTTCACATCTTGGTGGCATGGATGTACCTACGATGGACCATCGCACATTGGACCTTCCTGCAACTCACACTCATCTACATGAAAATTAATCATTTACCCGCCACCAAGACAAGCATAATTTCCCTTTGTACATGACAAGCATAATATTCCTTTGTTCCTGTCACCATCATTCCCTGCTATGATGCTTTCAACATAAAATGATGTCAAGATCCATAAAATATTAACCAATCATTTCACATATCTTTACAATAGTAGTTTCTCCATCTACTCATGTATATTCATGGCAAGCAAGTAAAGTACCTTGTCGACCCATACCTCATATGTGTTGCGTAAAAGTCATCACAAAAACTAATGCTTCAGTCACATAAGCACACATTCCTGCAAAACAATGGCTACACCTCCCAAGCCTTTCTTTTAAAATAAATTGATACATCAGTTAAGATATTTATGCATGTGATTTACATACATTTAATAAAAATACCTAACCCTTAAGCTATTACCTTTAGTGCATGGAATGCAAGTTAACATAACAATTGTCTCTTCCATGCATGCGAATGCATACTGATTCCAAAAGACTCTCCCTAAAGGAGTGCTTACACATTGAAGCACATAACCTCCTTCATGAGTCTTCCCCAAACAAAATCTCAATGCTAGTGAGCATGTAAACATATGCAAAAATACGCAATTAAGAATATAAATACATGTCTCATTTTCAATATTAAACTAACAATCATATTCATTGTAGTTTAATACTACAAGCTATCTTTCTACATACAAATATGTATATTATTTTTCAATAAAAGTTAATACATATGTTGCATGCTTATGCATAACCTTACTCCAAAAGAAATAACATAAACTCACATATTAGTATATCTTCCTAAATATTAAGATAGCTCAACATTTCTTTATACATGCAAAGAACACGCCTTTATAACATAATGGCTATTCTTTGTGCATGCAAGAGAGATAGCTCTTCCTTTACTATAGGAAACACATATTTCCTTCTTAGATTTCTATCATCATGAAATACTATCTCTCATGTAAAAGAAAGATTATCATAATAGCAATCTTTAAAAACAATGTGGATTTATTTTACAAAAACTTCTTAGTATACTACCATTCTTAACAATTATGTAAAATATTGGCATAATAGCAAAGAATAACATAATAGAATCCTCTCAAGAAAAGACAACATGGATTCTTTTCAAAAAACCGGCCAATAAGTTTCCCTTTCACCATTCTATCTCTCTAATAATATTATCTTTATAAAATATTAAAGTAGGAGTCTTTTCAAGAAAAGACAACAAGGATTATTTTTAGGAAATAACCACAAAATCACGTGGTTAATCATCTTTTAATTAAAAATTCCTATCTAAGTGCATTAAATACAATGCATAGAGAATATGAAAACATATATATATATATATATCCAAGAATGCATGAAATAAATTCACACAATAGACACATGCCTATTTTAAATATGTGTGTAAGAAGGAAAATCTCAACTTATTTCCCTTGAATTATTTTCTCATATATTTACCCATCTTGATATGAAAATAAATTGTAAATTAAGCGAACTATATATTTCAACTGAAAAGTGAACTATATATTTTTCAATTCACGAAGAAAGAGATTATATGATAAATAAATTTAGCCATAATTATTATCTTGGCAGTCATATATATGTAATCTTTTCTTTATCTTTTGACTTACAAAGATAAAGACTATCTAATAAAGAAAGCAAGCCAAATCACCTAAGTCATATATATATAATCTTTTCTTTATCTTTTGACTCACAAAGATAAAGACTATCTAATAAAGAAAGCAAGCCAAATAACCTATCTTGGCTGTCATACATATATATATAATCTTTATTTATATCTTTCTTCTCACAACAAGAGATTATATAATGAAAATTAGCCAAAATACTTATCTTGGCAGTCCCAATGGTGGAGGCACTTTGACAACCATGCCAACGTATTTTTTAAATATATGACAATGTGAATGCCATATAGTTTGTAATTTCATAATATATATATATATATCCCCACACCATGTTAGATATAAACATTAGAAATATCACTCCACCAGCTTTGGTTAACAACCATGCCTACGTGTATTTAATATATGACAATGTGAATGCCATATAGTTTATAATTCCATAATATATATACGCCCACATAAGGTTAGATATAAACCAGTCGACTATTATCAAAGAAACACAATAGGAATGGTATCTTACTTACCATTTGTAGATAGGTAGGCGTAGAATTTAATTTCATCTCTTTACTGGCAGAAGTTGCAGGCGGTCTTACCACACAAACTCGAGCTTGCTAACCGATGATCATGATTGCCAGACGCGTCACGAAAACAAATTACTCCCGCAGCTGAAGCTTCTCGAGCTATTAGAATCTGGTATGTCGTTAAAGAGTAGCTTTGAATTCAGGTCTCCAATTCGAATCTTGTCATCCGACAATTCATGAGCTTCTCCTCTCATGCCAATTAATGGCACAACCAAGCCATCTCCTCCGAAACTGTATGCAGTAGTTGTGTGTCTTTTCTTTTCACCATAGAAAATCGATGAACGCTTCTTAAGCCATCCAGCAAATACTACAACTGTTATCAAGAATTCAGTTCACCTAAAACTGATTCTTGATTTTCTTGATTTGAACAGTTAAAGTAAAAACATATTTACCATTTTAATTCACGTGGGGGTCTGTTACAGTTTCATTAAAAAAAAAAGTAATTACATGTTTCCATTTATAATTAGCAAAGTTTAGACCGTTTTGAAATATATCACAAAACGGTTAAAATTGTTTATTTTCATGTTTTTGTGGTTAAAATTGTTTAGTTTCATGTTTTTCCCGTATTGATGCAAAATGAAAATACATGTCAAAGTAAATTTCTAATCTTGTTTTTATTATTCCTTTCCTTGTCTTGAGCATTAGATGGACTATAGTAATTGATCGATTAGTTGAACACTATTAATTTTTTCTTTATCATTGTTTAAGGAATATTAAATAAGGGAAAGTAATATATTTTATGTATGTAATAAAATTAAAATGTATTATTTATTTCAATCTCAAATCTGTTAAGGAGAGATATTTATGCTGTAAAAGGTTCTTATTTGAAAACAATTCTCCTAATTGTTACTGTGTCCATGTTTGAGCTATTAGATCAAATGTTAGAAGATTGAAATGTTTTAGTCCATTAGATCAAGTAATATTTTCATATATGTTTTTTATAATGTTAGTTTTTTTCATTTTAATAAGTTAGATAGAATTTAGGTTTTGGTGACTTTTAAATTAAAATGTTGTTATTAAAGTTTGTTAGATTTTAATCTCAATTTTTTTAATAAAATTTAAATTAAAAACTTAATAAAACTAGATTTAACATAAATTAGTTTAATGAATAAATTTTCTTGTAAAATACATAAACATTAAATTTTTTGGTAGATAAGCATAAATTTTTTATTTATAATAAAATTTATATCATAAAATTAAGCTCCACAAAAACCAATTAATTTAAATTACATGGATAAAAAACAATATAAGAAAAGGAAAATAGCTATTTATATATTTAAATATTACATTTTTGTGCTACCATGTTTTCCAACAAAGTATGATAGAAAGGTTGTAATGTCATGTTTAACATTTTGACTATGTCAAATTACACAAAATTAAAAATAAAAGTAAATTAAATTAAATTAAAAAATTGACATAATGTAATGCACATTTTAACTAGGTCAAATAAAAATGGCCTAAATCAATCTTAACTCTAGATCTAAACTAATTATTTAATAAAATTATTTTTAAATGTTTATAACCATTATTCTTTTAAAATTTTACTTAATAAAATGTATCTAAATTTTCATACATCCAAATATACATAGTTTTTCTTGTTCTATATTATTTTTGTTACAACTATTCTATTATTCCAAATATACATGTTTTTTTTGTTATATATTATTTATGTTACAACTATTTTATAATTCATGAGTATTATTTCTTAATATATAAAAAATTAAATTAATAATGAAATTATTTAAAATATGTGATCTTTTTTAAATTTCCAAATTATTTGAGAGAACATGATTTATCTTGAGCAATAATGATGAATGCTCATAATTCTCATTTCTTAAATAACACTAAATTTACCTCTAAAGAGGTCGGTAACGATTGTTTGTATCAAAGTCAAGGATACAAAAGAACGAAGACATGGTGAAGAGAAGCTTCCAACCTTACAACAAGCCCTAAAAAGGCATAACATTGAATGTATGAAATCCATTTTCCCTGATACACATGAGAAGTGCAATGAAAGATCTTGGAATTTGGAAAATTTCATGAATCTTATCTCATTTTCCATTCATTTAGATCTGAAGTATATGGAAGAAGAAAAGCAGGACAATGGATACTTATCAACAATGTATGATTCTTTAGAAGGAAACGACGTTAACAAGGCTACGGAGGACCAAATAGCAAAATTAAAAATAGAAGAGGACTCTTTAGAAAATGGGTTACTCAAGGATTTTGGAATCCAGATGAGCTACATTATCTCACTGATTCAAGCAAGTGCTCAAAAAGAGACAGACAATAGTGATATAGAGTCAATTTATTCATAAAGAAGAGAAAGCTAGAATTATAACCCGAGATAGAGTTATGGGAAAAGAAATATTCCAATTGTAAGGAGGAGTCAAATTTACATGAGTACTAGTTCACTCAACATAATTCTCCACTGATTATTCTAGAGGAGAAAGTTCCTACTACCTCATCAATTGAAGAAGTCCCACATGAGAAAATCAGAAGATATTCCTCAATGTTATTTTCATTTGACATTCAGTCACTCTGCTCTTTTTTCTATAGTAGTCTCTTTACCTCTACCCTTAAATTCAATGACTCCAAAAATACTAGACAAAAGATACTTACATATTGCAATGAGTTGAAAAAAAAGGTATCTCTAAAGGGTCACTTGGGGAGGAATCTATTATTTAAATGATCAGAAAAATAATTTCATTTCAAAACAAAAATGCACTATCACTAGGGAAGGGAGTTATTACATTTAAATTTTTTTCCATTCTTGGCACTACAAAATTTCATTGTTTCTTTCTATTTGATGGGAAACTAAATGATCTTTAAAAGGCACTAAAGTCTTGAATTATGATCCTTAAAGAAGTCGCTAGATTCCCTGATTATGAGTTGATTTTTTCTTCATAATTTTGGGTCTTCATGATGTTTGTTATTCTGACTAAGGTGAAAATTTCCAAAGAAGTGGAATATTGGTCGTTAAAAGAGAAATTATGAAAATATTATTGTAGATAATTTATTAATATAAATTATCTGAACTAAGATTAATTAATCATCCCCAAGGGTTAAAAAGGGCCCAAATGTCTCTTATCCATAAAATTTACGATTAAGATACACTATGCTCTATGTTCAAATGACAGGTGAAGGAGGATTTACCATACTTAAGCTTCTTAGTGGTCTCTTATGAAGTACAACATGTCATATTGATAAGTTTTTATTCCACTAAATAATTCTAACTATAGAGCAGAGTCAGGGCTCTAGGAGTAGTACCAGAGGAATTAAACATAGTGAATGTGATAGAAGCAAATAATTTCGTGGAAGGGTGAAGTTTGCCCAACTTGGTCCTAAGAACCAAGTGCATCCTTCATGTAGAAAAAAAATAAACATGCGATTTAGTCATATAGAGGTCTTGAGTACTTTGGCCAAAACGTCTGATCCATTATGAAAAACACATCTTACATGCACTTAATAACAAAGAATTTTTTCCACATTAATTACCCAATATGGATATTTTGATTCAAGGTCAAATAAACATAATTCTCCACCCCTTATTCTAGAGGATCAGTTGGAGCCGAGAAAGTTCCTACTACCTCTTCTTTCATATATGTTATTCTTTTCTATACCACAACCTTACGACGTTTCCTTTGAAACATGTGGTGTAATTGCTAGTAAATATTTCTAAATTAAAACCTCTTTTAAAAAAGAGAATTGATCCCTATCGACAATTAGTAAATATGAAATTAAGATAAATCTAAATTTATTTTAATAGTTTTTTCTGATTAATCATGTAAAATGTTTTTCTAGTAGATGTTTTGAAACTACTTATAAGGAAAAAATAACTATAGAATTAAATCATACTTTTAACTAATTATATAATTTATTAAAATAAAATTAAGATTAAACTAATTAAATTAAAATAAATTATTATAATAAAATTGAATTTAAGTAACAAAAGGTTAAATGATTATATCAAAGTTCTATAATAATTCAATATTATAAAGATTAATAATTTATTAATTTATTAAAATAATTCATAAAGTTAAAACCATTTATAATTCAAATAAATTTAGGTTAAATTTATAATTAATTAATAATTTAATGTATTAAAATAAAATTTTAAATTAAATTTAAATAACATACATAAAAAAACTGAAGAATACATTCTACTAACTAATGTATATCTCGAGGGAATCGAGCTCTCTTAGGGTTCGGGTAGGGTTTTGACAAGGCGCAAAAATCTTGACATGGTTCAGGGATCACGGAAGAATAGACCAACCATCTAGAAGGTGCTTGTGAAGCCAACAGAGCTTACGGAAGCATCAAGGGGAAAAACCATTAAGGGGGAAGCGGCCCCCTCCCACCGTAATGTAGACAGTGTGGAATCGAGTGCACAGGGCGAACAACCCACCAATCAGCAAGCGAATCAAGCAAAAGTTCTGCCAATCCTTGGGGTGCAATGGAAGAGTCGCATTCAAAGGAAATAATTACCGCAAGCCTCAAAGAAACTGTGCTTTGGAATCCCATGAAATAGGCTGGAGGATTACAGAACATACATGAAGCATCATGCAATCATATGTAACTTCATAGGGGTCTCGCCAACTTAACGGATTTAGTGAGATGGACTCATCAAATATGGTAAAACAAAGGGCATGTGGAACTTAAACTTGGAGAAAAAGGTTTTTTATAGCCATCTTCACTAACCTAGAAGATAAAGAGAAGGTTTTTGATGGCGGCATGTACTTCTACAACAATGGAGTTGATCCGGATTTATGCAGGAACGCCACAGAATAAACATATAAAGATAAATACAGAGATGCAGCGGAAATAACACTTCATTTCATTAATATCAAAGAACTGAAATTTGCTTACAGACAGAATGGAAATAAAACTAGCTAGGGCGCTGGTAGCTATCTCTGAGAAGAGATGTGGCGGCTACAGGCCTCTGAACTGAGTTACAATGAGGCTCGAGGGCCTATTTATCATTTAGAAACAATGGGAAATCCTAAACAGCCAAAACCCTAACCCTAGGAGATGAAGCGCCAAAACTATGGGCCCCGCTTGGGTAAATTGGTGTTTCAACTTCCCAGGGGCGTAACTTTGGCATACGATCTCCGTTTGACGCGTACCATACCTCGTTAGAAAGATCTATCCGAGGACTACAAATTTGGAAAGAGCAACATGGGTCCATGGACCCATGTTGCTCTCCGTTTTCCCAAAAAACGTCGTTTAGGGCCTCAAAACGGCTCCGGAAGTTTAGGACCCGAAAAACTGCTAAAAATAGTAAACTGTGCCGAAACTGAAAAATTGAAATAGACAATGGTGGAGCCCCAAGTGGAATAGGCGGGTGACCACCAATATCCACCCGGATCATTCCTCCCCCCTTAGGAAGCAATGGTCCCCATTGCGTTAAGTTCCTCCATGAGATGAGGAAATTTCTGCTGAACTTGGTCCTTGGTGAACCACTTTCCTTGGTGCAGGAGTTGGCCAACTTTGACAACCCGATATAGTTGGATCTTCTGCTGGCGAGTGTTCTTGATTTGCATGTCCATGATGCAATCTGTGGTGGCCTATTCCATGCAGTCTGGATTTAACTCAGTTGGTGTGAGTTGTTCTGCAATGTCCGAGGTGTCCAGTAGAGGTGGGAAGTAAGGAAGAAGGCGATCCACATTGGAGACTGGGTGCAGACCAAGGAATGGTGGAATACTGAGCTTGAATGCATTGTTCCCTACAGCCTTGGTGATGGTGTACGGCCCGTATCGGAGCGGGCGAAGCTTGCGTGGGGTCCAGTGAGGCGCTCCTTCTGCAAATGTAGCCATACTTTGTCACCCACCTGGAAGTTGTGTGGCACCCGGTGTTGATCATGGCGTTGCTTGTACTTGGCATTGGCTCTGTCCAATATATCATGAACCTGTTGGCGGATGTGTTGAATGCGCTCGATGAAGCCACTGGCTTTGTCAACTTCAGACTGGACATGAGCTGAATTGGCCTGAGCAGCTGCAAATGGCATGGCTACGTCAATGGGACATAGTGGCTGGAATCCCAAGCCCACCTGAAAGGGGCTATGGCCGATTGAATTGTGGAGAGCCCGATTATAACTATGTTGTACATAGGGGAGGCTCTCGTCCCATGTGCGTGGATGCTTTGAATTGTACATGCGCAGAATGTGTACAATCATTCTGTTGACGACCTCTGTCTGGCCATCCGTTTGGGGATGGAAAGCTGTGGACTTGGTGAGCTTGGTATCCAACATCGACCAGAGGCTGGACCAAAATGTGCTGAGGAACCTGCTATCCCGATCTGATATGATAGACTGTGGGATCCCAAAGTGCACCCACACTCGTTCAAAGAAGAGATTAGCAGTGGCTTCTGCTGTGATATTCTTCTTGCAAGCCGCCATAATGGCCATCTTCGAGAATCTGTCGACGACCACAAAAACACAGTCATTTCCCTGCTTAGTAGAAGGCAGGCCCGACATGTAATCCATGGAGATGGATTCCCAAGGTCGACTAGGGGTAGGTAGAGGAGTATATAGGCCTTGCTTCTTGATGGTCGGTTTGGCAATGGCACAAGCAGTGCAGGATCTAATGTGCTTCTCGACATCCTTTTGAAGGTTCGGCCAATAGAAATACTTCTGTAGTATTGCTACTGTTTTCTCGACCCCGAAATGCCCAGCGACTCGACTGTAGTGTGCTTCCCATATCATCTTGGCACGCTCGCTTGAAGGAACACAAAGGTGTCCCATGTGACATAAAAGTGCATCTTGGAGGTGAAAATTTGGAACTTGCGTACTCCCCAAGAGTGCCTTGTAAGTTTGGCCGAATTCTGGGTCACTCTCATAGAGAAGCGGCCAATCAGAAGTCTCGTGCCCACAAGAGTTGAGCACAGTGGTGAGCGCCACGATCGGTGGTCGGCTGAGGCAGTCTGCAACATGATTGGTGCTACTCTTCTTATACTTGATGTTCAAATGAAACTGTTGCAGATATGTAGACCACTTCTGATGGCGATCATTCTGCAACTTCCCTTGTGTTTGTATGAACTGCAGGGGCCTGTGGTCTGTGTGGATGATTATTTCCTTCCCCAAAATGTAATGCTTCCATTGTCGACAAGCTTGTACAATGGAGTACATTTCTTTGTCATATGTGGGGTACTTGCGAACTGTGTCAGACAATGTCTCACTGTGAAATGCCACTGGATGTCCCTGTTGAGTAAGAACTGCCCCAATAGCATAGTCAGAGGCATCTGTCTCGATCTCAAATGGCTGTTGCAATTCTGGTAAAGTGAGCACTGGGGCAGAACAAAGGCGGTTTTTCAGTTCTGTGAACGCCTTCTGTTGAGGTTCCGACCAAAAAAAAATTTCTCTCGCTCCTCCCTTGGTGACTTGACTCAAGGGCCAAGTGATATGAGAGAATCCCAACACGAACCTCCGATAGAAATTAGCAAGACCCAGAAAGCTGCGAAGCTCTGTTATAGTGGTTGGGGCTGGCCAATCCTGAATGACTTGGATCTTGGCTGGATCCACATGCACCCCCTTTCATCAATAATGTATCCCAGATATTGAACCTGGGTCATGCCAAACGTGCACTTCTCCAAATTGGCACACAACTTGTGTTGCCGCAGTGTTTGGAGGACTTGTCGGATGTGATGAAGGTGCTCTTCCCAAGTCTTGCTGAAGATCATAATGTCATCCAAGTACACCACTACGAATGAGTTGGTGAATGGCCGCAAGATGTCGTTCATCATCCTCATGAAGGTTGCGGGAGCATTCGTCAACCCGAAAGGCATGACCAGCCATTCAAAAAGGCCTTCCTTAGCTTTGAAGGCAGTCTTCCACACATCAGAGGGTTCAATTGGTACCGGGTGATACCCAGACTTCAGGTCGATCTTACTGAAATATTTTGCACCTTGGAGCTGGTCCAGAAGGTCATCAATCCGTGGGATTGGGTACCTATTCCTGATGCTGGATTCGTCGGCGCTCGTAGCCACATAGCTCGGCGCCCGATCTTTTTCATCACACGACGTTCGCTATGTTGGGCAGAACTAATTAGCAAGAATTTTCTTGTTAAACTCAAATTCTGGGCTTTACTTACCTATTTTTTAATAAGAGCATTAGACTCCCAAATGATTAGTCTGTCACTGTTACCACTCAATCGGGAAAGGACTCACAGGCAGAGAGAAACCCCTGGGGAGAAGAGGCTTTCCTTCTCAGCAAACTTCTATCATTTTGGCGACAGTGAGGAGTCACTGAGGCTGCTGCTTTTTTATTACATCATCGCAGAAAAAAACTTCTCGGTTTGGGAAATGAGCTATCGCATTGTTTTGCAGTAACCAAAGAGATAGCGGCAGGAGGTGGTACCTCTGGTATCCTGTACAACTTATTTCCCAAAGTAATAATAACAGCACGAGGCCGAGACTCATACACAGCATGACGCTTCCACAAGTATGGTTGTCCTAATAATACATCAGAAACATCAATAGGAGCAACGCCACATAATACCTCATCCGTGAAGGGCTTGATGCTATAGGGAAGGCGACACTGCTGGCTGACGCGGAGATCTCGTCCTTGGTGAAGCCACCCGATGGTGTATGGATGTGGGTGAGCCGTGGTCGGCAAGCCCAACCGCTTCACGGCGTCTGCTGAAATGAGGTTCTTTTGGCTCCCATTGTCGACAATGAACTGTACCGGGGAGCCCTTTACCCACATCTGGGAGTGGAAGAGACGTTCCTCCTCCTCCGGATCTTCCGGTTCCTCCTTTTGGATCTTTGCAGTGGCAACAGTGGCGTTGGGCTCCGCATCAATAATCGTTTTCCTTTTTCATTCGCCTTTCAAATTTCGATTCGAGTCGAGCATGCATCCGACTCGTGAGGCCCTCATCTCGCCGCCAGCGATCGTCATTCGACACTCACTTGTGTTGTGAGGAGCTCTTATGGAACTCACACCACTTCGGTCCTCTTTGGCTTTGCTGTCGTTCTTTCTCGTGGCTTCGATGAGTTGTCTTAGCCGCCATGCCTTGGCTCGGTCCTTGTCGACGTTTGGAAGCACCTTTTCCTTGCTTTTGATTCACAGATCCAAAGTCTCGCTTCTTCTGTTTAAATTTCTGCTCAATCTTGGAAGCATACCGGTATGCCGTACCAAGCGAGGAGATGTCGAGGAACTCCATTTCCTCCTAAATGTATCTATGCAGGCAGCTGCGATACTTTAGCACCAAATGTTTCTCTGAATCTTTCATAGCCAACTTTGTGCGTAGGGTATGGAACAGATTCGTCAGCTCGTGCACATCTTGATCCCTTTATTGTCGCAGCGTGGTCCATTGTATGTACTTGTCCTCATAGCTCCCCACGGGATAGTACTGTACCTTGACGGCGTCTCGGAAAGAATTCCAAGTTGGTACGGCCGAGAACAGAGAGGGTTCTGTCTGGTCCTTGTTCTCACAGTAGGTTTCCCACCAGTCCTTAACATGGGGGGTAGCTTTGAGAAGTGCAAAAATAATCTTCTCCCGGTCTGAAAAGTCATGAACAGAGAAATATCCTTCTAACAGATTCAACCATCTATCTACGGCATCTGCGTCTATTTGACCCTCAAATATGGGAATGTCAAAATTTACTTGTACCTTAAAAGGAGTCGCGCCTCCAGAGTGGCTGCTGGATGCATATGCGCCGCCGGTGGGTAGCCGTTGAAGGATCTGAGCAAAGTTATCCATCATCACGTTCCTTTGTCTTTCGAGGGCCTCCTCGAGCAATATTTTGATAGGATCTCCTGCTCCCTCATCTTTCTTTTCGTCCCCAATGGGCGTCCGTCGAGGTTTGCGAGGCTGATCTTGCAAAGGTTCCACCAGATCAAGCCCTAGCTCCTTATACCCCGACCTCGTTGGGGACATGCAAAGAAGGATCGAGAAAAAGCGGACCGCTCTGATACCACTGATCCGGATTTATGCAGGAACGCAACAGAATAAACACATAACCATAAATACAGAGATGCAGCGGAAATAACACTTCATTTCATTATTATCAAAGAACTGAAATTTGCTTACAGACAGAATGGAAATAAAACTAGCTAGGGCGCTGGTAGCTATCTCCGAGAAGAGATGTGGCGGCTACAGGCCTCTGAACTGAGTTACAATGAGGCTCGAGGGCCTATTTATTATTTAGAAACAATGGGAAATCCTAAACAGCCAAAACCCTAACCCTAGGAGATGAAGCGCCAAAACTATGGGCCCCGTCTGGGTAAATTGGTGTTTCAACTTCCCAGGGGCGTAACTTTGGCATACGATCTCCGTTTGACGCGTACCATACCTCGTTAGAAAGATCTATCCGAGGACTACAAATTTGGAACAAGCAACATGGGTCCATGGACCCATGTTGCTCTTCGTTTTCCCAAAAAACGTCGTTTAGGGCCTCAAAACGGCTCCGGAAGTTTAGGACCCGAAAAACTGCTAAAAATAGTAAACTGTGCCGAAACTGAAAAACTGAAATAGACAATGGTGGAGCCCCAAGTGGAATAGGTGAGTGACCACCAATATTCACCTGGATCAGGAGTACTGTTTATGCAGTACTGGGAAGAATGCTACAACACTTAGAGAGAAAAATTCCTGGTAGCCCTAGTATGGGTATGGCTCTTTGGGCTCCCAATGGACTTCTAGGATCTAGAGATCTTGAAGGGTATTGGAAAACCCCTTGAAAACTTCATAAAGACTATAGATTCAAAAAGCTGAGGCAGATATACATCATATGATATAATATGTGTCTATATGAATATAACAGAACCTTGTCCAGAGGCCATAGAGCTGGAATATCACCATGAGGTATGGCAAAGAACCATCGAATATCAACACATTCCATTCCGATGCAGGAGATGCCATGAGTATGACCATTTATTTCAAGAATTCCCATTAAACAAAAATGATTCAAAGGAGCTGGAAAAAGAGAAAAATAAAAATAAACAGCAGGAGGACGCAGACGGATTCGAAGAATTCTAGAGGAGAAAGAAGAATTAGAAGACTAACCAAACCCCCACCCCAAACTCAATAAGGACAGGTCAAAACAAGTAGAACTACAACAAGTTTGTCACCCTTCAATATGAGGAGGCATTGGTAGAAATGCTAGACCACCAAGAGATAACCGACCAGGGAAAATAAATGGGGGAGGAACAAGGTAACATAGACAAATCGAAAAAACAAAGGGAAGGGATAAAAACCAAACACAAATAGAAAGCAGAGATGCAAGAGAAAGAAATCATAAAAACAGGAAAGGATCGTTCAAATATGGAAATAGAGAGCTAGAAAGAGGATCTAAGGAATGAAGAGAAGGTTTTGCGCCGACTAGTGAATGAATGGACACACCTAGATGAGAGGTTCATCCCCGAAACCCAAAAACATCTCTACAAAGAGACATTCCAAGAGTATAAAGATAAACAAGGAAATGCAAGAACATACCAATCGGAAAATCTAGGAACCCAGAAGACACAAGGAGTATATCAAGTGCCAACAGGGAAAGGTAATAAGAAAAGGGGTGGAAACAACATCAATGAGGCCATTCAAGTTATTGGTGAATCACTTGTAAACTCAAGGAAGGTAGTTCTACTTTCCGTAGTCTTCCACCAACTCAAAAAATAATTTAAATGATTATAACAACCTGGAATATATGTGGCCTTAATATTAAAGGAAAATAAAGGTATTTGAAAGAGAGATTGAGGAAAGAAAAAGCTATCATTATGGTCATCCAGGAAACCAAGGTCAAAGGGATAGTTCAATGTTTCAAGCTACCATATGAAGTGATTGCACTAGACTCTTGAGGAAGCGTGGGACGAATAGCTATTTCATGGAAGTTTATGGAAGTTTTCTTTGAGTATTGGGTAAGTAATCCTCGAATGATTATAGGGCACGTTAGACAGATAGGATCTAGTGATTCAGTCTTCCTTATTGGGTTTTATGTACCGCGTACTCTAGAACATAAAGAGGCCATCCTCCACAGCCTAGCCAGCATGAGAAGAGAATGTCAGGAAGAATTATGGATAGTAGGAGGGTAATTTAACATGGTAACATCCCTTGGAGAAAATAATGGAGGAATGCATTGACAAGACTCAGATATGGAAAATTTTAGGGACACAATATCAGAGCTGAAACTGGTGGAAAAACCATCAATGGAACCTTCACCTGAAACAACCAAAGGGGAGATCAAAATTATATTTCCTCCAGATTGGATCGATTCTTGGTCTCGAAACAAGTCGTCTCCCGATACATATACATGGAAGCCTCCATCTCCCCTGAATGGGCTCGGATCATTGGCCGGTAAGACTGGAAATCGACCTCAAAACAAGAACAAGAAATAAGCACTTTGGACTGTAATCATTTTGGCTCTGAGATCCTAAGCTGCTGGGACAACTAGAATAATGGTGGAGGAAAAGAGAAGTGGTGAGAAGAAACCTGATGTATACCTTCCAACTAAATCTAAAAGAGATCAAGCAAAGAATTAAGAAGTGGAACAAAGAGCACTGTGAAAGCATCTTCAAAGACCAGGAGGAGATAAGAAAGAAGATGGAGAGTGTCCAACTATACATTATCATGGAGGGAAGATCAGAACTTCTAAGAAAAGAAGAGGGGCAGCTCATAACAAAACTAGAAGAACACTGAAAATAGGAGGAGATACTCTGGAAGCGGAAATATAGAGTTAATTGGTTGAGTGAAGGAGAGAAGAACACACACTTCTTCCATAAAGAAATGGTCCAACATAGACAGCATAAAAGGATCTTCTCTTTGAAGAATGAGGGTAGAGAGAGAATAGTCTATTATGAGGACATGGAAGATCTAGTTGTACATCACTTTCATGCCTTACTCTCTGAACTGGAGCAGGATCAATATGAAAAAATCAACAGAATCACCCAAAACATTCTACATCTCATCACCCGAGATCAGAACCTCGGCCTTATGAGGGTGGTTTCAATGGATGAAATGGAGGAGGTGGTAAAAGGTATGTCAAAAAATAAAGCCCCAAGACCTGATGGCTTCACCGTGGAATTATTTCAAGAAGAATTGAAATTCATAGGAAAATACGTACTAAATGTGGTGGAGGAGTCAAGACTGCACCAGAAGGTATGTCTGAGTCTCAATTCCACTTTTATATCGTTATTTCCTAAATCTGCTAAATCAGAGGATCCCCAATGATTTCGCCTGATTTCATTATGTAATGTCATATACAAAATCATTTCTTTTGTTATGGTTAAGCACCTTCAACATTTGTTTCCTTCGCTCATATCTTCTGAAAAAGTAGGCTTTGTCAAGGGCCACAAAATCCTTGATGGTTTTATTACCTCCTAGGAAGCGATTCACTCCTTGAAGCATCTGAAAGTCCTGAGGATGATGATTAAACTGGATTTATCTAAAGGCTATTACCTCATTATTTGGACCCTCCTCACCAAATTCCTTCAATCTTATGGGTTTGACCCGAGATGGATCTCATTGATCGAGGCTCCTCCCGCATCTATTCCATTCTCCTAAATGGTTCCCCCAAAAAATCCTTTAACCCTAATTGGGGGCTAAGAGAGGGAGACCCCCTATCCCAATTCCTATTTATTCTGGTTATTGAAGGCCTTGGAATAATCCTACATAAGGAAGCCCAAAATATCAAGATCTGTCGTCTTAGGCTTTGGGGAAATGACCTACCTCTAACCCACAAGAAATTTGTAGACGACATCATGCTCTTTTGTCATGTCTCGTTGAAGGAAGCCAAAATCATTAAAGATACCCTCCAAGTGTTTATGGAATCCTTTGGCACTCTTATTAACAATAAAACATCCTATATCCTCTTCTTTGATACGACTAGAAATATCCAAACCTTTCTGGCGAGATATTTGGGGTTCGGTATCAGCTCTCTTCCCATGAAATGCTTGGGAATTCCCCTTGCTAAAAGCTCCCTAAAAATTTCTTGTTGGATTTATCTTCTCCAAAAAAATCAAAGTAAGCTCAGAAATTGGAACTTTAAAGCCCTCAATATGGTTGGCCACATTGTTATCCTTAAAGCACTCTTGCAATCCATTCCCATCTACCAACTATCTGGAATAGTTGCGCCCAAAAATATCTGCAATAAAATGAAGGAAATACTCAAGAAATTCTTGTGGGGAGGGGCCAATCAGTTGAAAAAATGGTCCTTTGTAGGTTTTTCATGCCTCATAAAACATAAGAGGGAAGGGGAGCTAGGCCTGAGAGACCCATTTATTCTCAACCATGTATTGGGGGCGAAATTATGGTGGAGATGGTCTCATGGAGGAATGAGATTGTGGAAGTAGATATGGATGAGGAAATACGACATACCCAACTAAATAGAGGATCTTTTAAGATATTGGGACCCCCCTAAATGATCAACCATCTAGAATCTAGAAGCCCAAAACAAAGATCTTATTTTTCAACATTTTTTCTAGGAAATAAGGAATGGTAAAACCCCTCTTCTGGAATGAATCTTGGCAAAAGAGGGGAAAATTATTCCCTAGACAGGAGTTGAGTGATTGGTTCATTTATGCTATGAACAAAAATTATAAAACATTAAAACAATACTGGAGGGAAGAAATCAATAACGGTGGATAGAGTATATGGAAGGATAGGATAGACTGGCCAAATGGACTGTATTCAGATCAATGGATCCATTTAAATAAGGAGATAGGCTTGAGAATAATCACCTTCCAAGATGGGCCAAACATCGTGAGATGTGGATATGATACGAAAGGATCATTTACAGTCAAGGAAGCTTATATGATAAAAGCAGGATGGGGACAGGAGAATCTGCATCAAGTCAGGAGGAAAATTTTGGGAGGAAAGTGGTGTTTGAAGGTGTGTCCTAATTCATCTTGTTGGTGTGTATAGGCATAATATTAACCTGGGATCAATTGACCAAAAAGGACCTCCACGGTCCCTAGATTTGTTCCCTCTACGGAAATCAGGGGAAATGCTTGAACACCTCCTAAACTCGTTTCATTTTGTGGAGAGAAAATGGAGACAAGTGGAAGCGCTATTTGGTAGGATAGATCGATACTCGGGAAGCATAAAGGAGGTCATCATAATCTAGAGACAAGGCTTATACTCTAGCTCAATCCTTAACATAGCATGGGCCCTTGCCCCAGGGTTCAACCTATGGGCAATGTGGAAGGAAAGGAACAGGAAGATATTCAAAAACATTATTTTGGACCAAGAGATAGATTGGGAAGGAGTTAAGAGCAACATAAGGGAAACCATCCTCTCGGAGAAGTGGACGCCAGATTATTGGCAAGTGGCTCCGTAGGAAGCAAGAATTCTCTAGGGTCAACACCTTGCGCCTGGCACGGTCTCTCCAGCCTCGGTGAAAGTTATCCCTAACAAAGGGGACACCATCAGGATCTTCAAACCTCCTCCAGATGGATTCATCAAGCTCAACTTTGATGGATCCTCGAAATAAAATCCAAGACAAGCAGGAGCTGGAGGGATTTTTCAAGATCATCAGGGCACAGAAAGATTCATATATGCTAACTCCTAGGGCTTTGCTAGAAACAATGAAACATAATTCATAGGAGTGCACCAAGGTCTCCTCTTGGCCATCAGGCTAGGATACATAAAGCTAGTAATCGAAGGAGACTCTTAGCTAGTTACGAACACTTTAAAAAAACTCAACCAAGAAACGAGGTAAGACAAATTCAGCCAGAGCTGGCGTAGAGCTCAGCATGTGCACGGATTTAGGATATAGTCCAGAATTTGATTATATCATTATCACCCATGTAAGGGGGGAAGGGAACAAAACTGCTGACCTCCTGGCGAATTGGGGTTTTTCTCACCTAAGTGAACCTATTGAATTAATTAGGCCTCCTAATGTTAATGAACAACCATCGATCAAGCTGCAGAGCATCATAGAGCAGGACAGATCGGAGGGTGGAAAGCACCCAAAGTTCCAAGACTCAGCTCCCCGATCGAGGTATAATGAGGAGGATTGGCCTTCCCATCAGAATTTATGATAGTGGCCTCGGATTTGAAGCCCACCACCGTCCACATGAGTTTCAAGGGGGAAGGTGGTACTACTGTATGCAGATAAAGGTGAGGTGGCGAGATGGAGGACCGCGCATGGAAATTAAAATAGGGTGGGAGAAGGCATGTGGGTATTGTGAAGGTGAACTCTGGTGCAGGCACGACTGCAGGACAAGAGACCTCAATTACTCACCCACCTCTGTGAATTTCAGGTATCTACCTCGTTCTCTCTACTCTGTTCACACAATGGTTATGTGTTTTTAGTTGCGTCGGGCTCTATGGGAGCCAAAGGGGATCGAGCAGGGCTGGTATTGTCTCTTGATGGATAGCAGTGAGTGGAACCATTCTGACTCAATTTGGGGGATAGATGGGGTTCTGTTTGGTCTCTACCGATGTGTAGCTTTAAGAATTGGTTATGGGTTCTGCATGCTACAAATTTGAGAGTTTCTGGTAAGGGTTACCTCTAGGATGGAATGGTGAGGATTCTAGAAACCTTTTCTATGTATAGAGTCAAGGATCACTCTAGGGATGTGGTTATAACAGAGGTTTCACATATCAATTTCACCCCAAGATATTGGGGCTCCATCCGCATGGGGATTGTGAGTGAATTATACCTAGACCCAAGAAAAACGCATCGACACCCCCTTTGTCAATTTAGAGGTCGATAAATTAAAAGATGAAGGGAACCCTTAGGGTTTGGGAGTAACTACTGGGGCGCATGTGTCCATTAGGGACGGGGGTGGTTGATACTGAGTAGGGTATGAAAGAGAGGGGTCTGTGTAGGGAAGGGTTGGGGAGAATTTTTGAGAAGAGACCCCTAGGGCACCTATGTTACGTTAAATGGAATTCTTGGACCTTGGCTCGCTTAAATTATTTGTAAGTATGCCCCTGTTTGATTAGTTGGACATGTCACTTGGTCTAGGACTATGGGATGGCTCATGATATGGCTCGCTCCAAGAGTCCTGCACCTCATGGCCACTCCAAGAGCCCTACTGCTTGTGGCCATGATGAGAAGGATAAAGGGAAGGCATTAGAAATCCAACCTATCCCCCCCCCCCCTCCCCCCCCCGCCCCCAAGCAAGGGAAGATGTCTAAGGTAGGCAATCGACGTGATTCAAGAAGCAACAACAAAATACCCTGAAAACACAGAAGAGGAGATCCAAATTCTCATTGAAAAGCCGGAAGTAGTTATAAATAAGCATGTAGAGATAGATATGGATACTGAGGAATGGAGAGGTCTAATTCTACACCCGGTCCAACCCAAAGAAATTATAACACAATTCAGAAAGAAATTGTATCTTTACTAGTCTATGAAGAGCATCCTTGGCAAAGCCTTGGATCAGATTTCAATGAGCCTAGTGACATTATCCAAAGACTTCCGAGATTATAAGACCGAGTTTGATAATATTAAATTCCAGTTGAGGAAACAGGATGGGCACCTTCAGTGTATTGAGCACCAACTCCCATGTATTTCCAAGCCATTTGAGCAACCTAGAACCTCGGTTCAAGACTCGACACCTATGGAGTCGGCCTCAGTTCTAAAGGAGGCTGAGTAGTTTATGACGGTTTAATTCTGTCTTTTTTCTTAATAGTTACATGCAACTAGCATTTAAATTTAGGTGTTTAGTTGATATGATAGTCAATCTCTAAACAACTATGTATGTGTGAGTATCCGGGATATGTTTTCTTGGAATGACAAAGTCAATAAATTAATTTACTGGATGGCATACCACACCATCAGGTGGCCAACAGACTCGATTTCCTGTTCAGGGCGAGTTAAGGTCACCAAACTGGTAATTCTCGTTGTATGTTGTTTATAAAATGAATGAAAAAGAAGTACTACCAAGCTTACAAAAAAAACATATATAAAAAAAAATTGAATCATTCAAGCAGGCCCAATATATAATTAATTCTCTTTACCCTCTCATATATTTATGTACTATGATATTAACTCTTTGAACAAATCAATCTTCTCAAGAAAGATGGCTTTCCCCTAAATATGAACTCATTTCAGTGATCTGAAACGTCGGGTTATATAAAAGACTCCTCCACAAATTATGACACTCTATTACAAAACTACTAATGGGGTTCATCTTCAGGACCAAGGTGAGAAAAACAGATCAATCCAAAGAATTAAATAGCGGTGAGCTGCATCATGTTCGAGAATTAGCCATTAGGAAAATAATATAAATTAATAAAAACTAACCATAACAGCTAATTTTTAAGGAATTGAAGTGAAAGGGAAGAATTTAATAAATAAGTATTATTAATAATTTATTAATATTGAAAAACTAATTCAGTCTAAACAATTAGTTAAAATGGAATTTATTTGAAAATTATTAAATGATTATTGTTAAAATGGAGTTAATTAAAATGAAATTAATTTAAAATGATTCTATGATTATTATTAAGTGATTTATATATGTATGTCTGTATGTATGTATGTATGTATGTATGTATGTATGTACGTTGAAATAATATTAATATTCATAGATATATACATATATAAAATAAATAAATATAAAAATCATTAAAAATCGCAAAGGAAGGGTCCGTACTTAACTCTTATTAGATTTCTATCCATCGTCTCTATTGAGATTATTGGCATGTTTCTCAATTTCAATAGTCTCTGTCAACTTCCTATGGTGGAAATGATCAATCTTCGCAATGACCTTAAAATTTTCTATGATGAGATGGTGTTTCATTTTTTCCGCGTGCTTAACAATAGCTGAGGATTGAGAACGATTATACCTAATTTTTGCTGCATGTTCACGAATTCTCATATTAATGGAGCAACCAATCTCTCCAATGTGGGGAATCCCACATGAGTAGTGGATTGAATAAACCCCTTTCATGTATGTAGGTTCCACATGGTCCTTAACAGATCTAAGGGAGCTCTTAATCATATTAAGGGGCTTGAAGGTAGAAACGAAATTATTCTTCTTAATAACATGAGCAATATTGTATGTGGTCCCATAGATGAAAGGAAGAAGAAAATTTGAAGATTTTCCATCATGATATTTCTTAATCGAAGAGACTTTATTTCTTTTTGAAAAGTAAGAAGAGCTAGATGTCTATTGTAGCCATTTTTTCTCAAATACATCCAGAAGATGGGATTTCTCATCTTCCAGGTGGCATCTGATACCCTTAGTGTGCGAGTGGCAAGGGTGTTAAGAACACCAAATTTTTGTGCAAGGAAATGGCGAGAATTGGCATGAAGATATTTCTCAGTGTGAGTCTTCTTACGAAACACCTAGTGGGACAAGGAACCATATTCCAATATGGAGAGGAGAACACCAAGGAAAGGAATACTAACATCTATTGCAACCTCCATCGTAAATTTAATGGAGTCCGATTGAGAATTTAGGCGAGAAAGAAAAAAATATAACTTTTTTCGACCATGGGGCCGGATGACACAAGTATCGTCTACAAATATTTTCCAGAGCTTGAGCTGACATTGAGAAGAGGAAAAAGCTTAAGATTCAAAATCCTCCATGAATAAATTAGCAACAACAAAAAAGAGTTGAGAACCCATGACAATACCATATGTTTTCTTATAGAATTTACCTTAAAAACTGAAAAAGATAAAAATCAGGCAAAAACCAACTAATTTGGAAGTATTATCCTGAGTAATATGATTGACAACATGAATTGCCTCATTAATTGAATTAAACTACAAATTTACTTAAACTACATTAATTTAGAGTAACAAGTTAAATATTAGCAAATAGATGATAAATTAATTTAATAAAAGATGACAGATTAATAAAGAAAATAAATTTAATAATATAGAGGAACACGTTAAATATTACCACATACATCCGAAATTAATTTAATAAAGAGCATGACAAATTAAACTAAACCAATATTCTGGTGAAATTAATCTAAAGCGAATTTAATAAAGAGCATGACAAATTAAACTAAATCAATATTGTGATGAAATTAATCTAACTAGAAGGATCATGGTATTTCTATATTCTTGGTAGATTTATAGTTAAAATCGATCTACACTAATTTAATTTTCTTTTATAAATAAGTTATATTTTATCAAAAACTATAAATCAATACAATAAATTCTCAATATCATAATTCATTTTTATTTTTATTTCACTTTTTATATAAACATATTTTTATTTTGTTATTTTATTTTATCTCATTTAAAATATTTATGTTATGTTATAGTAATATTTATTTATTTATTTAAGTAATTGTTTTATTCAAAATGTTAAACATTACACCTATTTACAAGATGTTAAAATGCATGTGATGTCCATTGTAACCGGCTAAAACAGTAAAAGACGCACTCTGATGGGGCCTAGTTCAGATATGGTTCAGGGCAGGCAGTTTACTTTCTCAGCATAAGCATACATTCTGATGGTTGAGATATGGATCAAAGAAGGCAGTTTACTTTCTCAGCAGAAAGAAAAATGGACATGGGAAATGGACATGGGATTACTGAAATGAAAAGAGCTCAGATTTTGAAAAGAAATGTACCTTGAATCCCGGCCATTATTGGCAGAAAGCATGATCATTCCATCCAAACGGTTCCTATCCATAAAATAATCGAACCAAACACTGTAATAATTTTGACAGGAAGGTCATGCATCAGATGTAATTTGACATAAACGGACATACATCAAAATTTTTGATATGAATTTAAAAAACAAATTACCATCGCATCTATGGGAGCAGCGTGAGAAAGAAATAATAACAAAATGCATTTGTAATGTAGAGAAGCCATTAGTGTTGAATCACTAAGTAACTTAACAGTGGATGATCCAAATCCAATGGCCGCCTTCTCTATCACATATACAAATGAAATGAGCACTCACGCTTTTTGTGATGCTTTGAGCCGACATCAACACCAAAATATTTTATAATTCCTTACAAATAAATGCAATAAAAATAACTAGTTCAGACTCTGGCTACATGCCAAAGACATGGTCTGCATCTTGCCAAAAGAGTAAGCACCAAAACGGATAATGGCAATGGCCATGGTAATTAGCTCTAAGTTAAGTTTTTACTTTCATTGGATTACAATATAATCTCCAAAGACGCAGTTTGATTGATAAATTTATAATAAAAGTTGGCGGGAGCATACGATATCAAATCAACTGAAACTCAATTTTACAGTTGTGTTTTTAATTTAAGAGGAAAAACTTTTAGAGACAATTTTTAAAAACCACCCTGCCCAATGTTCAATTTTGATGACTTTCAAGGGGTATTTCTAAAACTTCTCTTATATCCCCAAAAAAATCTTTTATATGGTTATGGTAAAACTGCCACAAGCCTAAACCTAATGTAGAAGTATTTTTTTGTAGTAGTGTGCTAAAGCTATTTTAGACGATGGGGTGATTTTTTTTTATCCGCCCAACCATAGCCTTTGGGACAACAATTAATTTCTAAGAAGCTAAGGAGAAAGGATGTTTTCATTGCCTACATACCCATAAGAATCCGGTGAATATCTACCCAATCTTGGTTAATATTCGCCCTGGAATCCATGCTATAGAAACACAATATACTAGGATTTCTTCACTTACAAATTTAACAAGACCCAATCTTATTACCCTATAAACCCACCTATTACACGATATATTAACTCACTTCTCAATACTTACTACGAACCAACCCCAATCTTCCTTAAAATGGTGATTTGGACAAAGAGAAAACTGAAGTATTTAAATCCTCCCTTAATAGCCATTGAGAAAATAGATTAAAAAAACTCAATATTTATTTAATCCTCTTTATATAGACCCCCGAAAGAATTGAGAGTTGGATTGTTGGCAATGTACCATTTTCCATGGAGAATTTTAAAAAGATGTTATATAAACATTCTAATTGTCTTAAGATTCACTCTTAGAAGATTAGAATGTTTCAGATAATAATTTGGAATTATAGAAATATCTCTAAAAACATTTTGGGAATTTTCATTTTGTATAAGTCTGCTTATCCCTTCTATGGACAACAAAAAAAACAAGCTAGAGAGGGCACATCCTTGATGAAGACCCATCTCCCTAGTAAATAAATGGGACACTACTTTATTGATTATGAGTGCAAAAGAGGTAGAGATGATGCAGATCATAATGAAAAATATAAATGAGTGGAAAAAACCTAAATGCATGGGTAGAAACATGAGATATAACCAATTGAATCTATTAAAATATTCTAGGAGATCAACCTTATATACCACTTATTTCTAATGATCCAACAAAATAAGGTGAGGCTTTCATGGCCAAAAGAATGGCATCATGGATTTGATGCTCTTTCAAGAGCCCTAATTGTTCAAAGGGTATATTTTTTTATAGGATGTCCTTATGCTACACAACAATAAGTTTTGATATGATTTAATATATTTTTTTTTAGAGGGACATTGGCATAGAATTTCCAAAGGAAGAAGGATATTAGAATTTGGGAATGACGACTATGAAATTTGTTCTTAAGGGAGCTATAATTCATTTGAATTCCTAGATAATTCAATAAAATTGAGATATTCACCAAGAAAATAAAAACATTCTAGATAAAAATCAAACAAAACTTTGTTACTCATATTGTTTTTCTCTTTCTAAAAAACTATGAAGTATCCTCACCAACACTTGTTGTGTCCCCTTTGTCATAAGAAGACACTCCCTTCCTAATTAAACAATTTAGGAAAGAATATTGCAACATTTATGATATGATCTTTTATGGTTGCCATGTTTTCCTTGAATATGGATTTCGAATAGTCGAAACCTACCTTTGCCAGGTCTGCAAACAAAGTGGCATGAGAACCATCCTCCTTTGTTATATAATTCCTAGATTTTATAGCCTTTCAATGATTGGAAAATAAATGGAAGAATTTTGCATTGTAATCCACAACTTGTAACCAAAGAGCCAAACTATTCATCTCCAATGGTTTCTGCATATCGAGAATAACTATCATTTTCTCGTATTCTAAATAAATTAGATGATATTTAAGGGAATATGACAAGGGACCCTCTAGATCCTTGTCAATAATATATTTTATCTTATTATCTATTTCCTCAAGTAATTTTTTATCCATCTCTCTTTTATTATTTTCCCAAAAGATAATAGTTTCCTTGGATTGCTTTAAGTTTTCATGAAGTTGTAAGATAGGAGAAGCTCCCTCATCTAAATTTATCTACCTAAATACTTCATTTATGATAAATTTAGATGATGGAGCCTCAAACCAATGAGGCTTTAACTTGAAGCTATAATGAGACTTTGGGAGAGAGGGTTCTATCTCTACGATAGTATGGAAATGGTGCAAGTGATCACCCATATAAATCCACTCATGATATCTTAGTGGGGATTCAAGAAAGGAATTTGAGATAAGGAAATGGTCCAATATATTCTTTATGATAGCATCCCCTTCCCTGTTATTTCTCCAAGGTAATGAAATTTTTGAGGGTTGAATATCTAGTAAACCCATCTCCTTTAGAGATTTTAAGAAAAAATTCACAAAGGGATTAATATGGGCTCTATATCCTCATCTGTCATAGGATTTTAGGTTAAACTTAAGTCTTTTCCTAATGTAATACCCCTAAGTTTCTATGTAAATATTTTTTTATTTTTATATTGAACTATTTCTAGATGTGAAGGCTAGAAACCCTTGGTCGACTTGAATTAAAGTGAACAATAAATTATGATGATGTAATAAATGATTTTTTTGTTAATAGAAAATTTGGAAACTACTTGGGAAAGAAACACTAGAGTAAAGAGATTCCTGCCAAGATTAAATTAATTTTCCTTTAAATAAATCCTACAAATGTTGGAAATAATGAGAGGGGGGGGGGGGGGGTGAATCAGTATTCCTTTCAATTAGAGCATTAGTTAATCTTCATTTATTATCAGTGTTTGTACAATGATAAGAGGAACAAAAATTCACACAGTTTTTAAGGTGGAAACCCACTCCGAGACAAAAACCTCCTAATGATTTTCTAATAATTCTTTAATATTCAACTCCAATTGAAAATAAAGCTCCAACTTTCTATAATCTAGAAAAGCATTCTTCGCCAGCTCCCACTGGATGAACGCTGCAACGCCCGAGATTCTTCAGTAGTCAACTAAACAGATGCCCTCAATATCCAATGAGCTACAACTCACCCTAGCACCACCCTACCACCCTATAGAAGAATAAAATAAGAATGGACTCCCGTACTAGGGAAAATGGTCCACTTTACAATGATATGGAATGATGTAGAAGAAGAATATATATTAGACCATAACCCCAACTTTGATACAATCACCTAATGATGATCCTAGACCTCCCAACACTGCCTCTTCAACCCTTGGCAAATAGACACTAGTACAATTTGTACAATAATGTATTTACAATGACTAAGTACAATGATACCTTTACAATGATTGTATGCAGTGCTGTCCACTTGAAGACTTCATATGATGAACTTCTTGATGTTGTTATGCACCTTGGTTGCTCCTCTTGTCATGCTATCATCTATTGCACCTTGCTTTTCCTTTTTTCCGTAGAAATTCTGGTCCTTTGCAACCCTTGACAACACATGATCTAGATTTTTCTTGCCTTCTAGGAGCTCGATATTGAATCTGGTGTATCTCTGTTATTTCAGATCCTCAATATCTGATTTTTGGTCCTGTACTAGTCCTCTGAGTCTTCTTTCCAATTCCATAGGTTTGACCCAATTTGGATTCTTCAAGAGAGAGTTATACCCAATTTCTCACATTGCCCTAATTATGAACTGTTTTAGCAGAGCGCACTTGTACGGAGTTCCACGTGTCATTGTTTCTTAATTTGCCTCTGAAATTGATAGAGAGAAAACTAAAGACTGTTCACTATCTGCCACCTTTTACAAAATTCCAATCTGATACTCAAAGAGAGAGTTATGACGATTTTACCAAGGTCACTTCTTTGAGATGAATTTCAGGAGCCTACAAAAACCCTTACTTCCACAGATCATATCTCCAAAAATATTGTGTAACTTGATCTGAAATTTTTACTGAAGCTTCCTCGAGATTTTGGCTTCTCCTCTTAAAAATTTCAGCTTCTGATCCTTCGTAGAAAAAAATTCAGAGAAAAAGTTCCACGATGACCTATTTAAGATGGCCAAATCCCATGCATGAGGAAATGAAGATCACAATTTATATGAATGCTTAAGTTGAGAGGGGCTTCAACAAGTGAAAGTGGGAGGGATCTTAGGAGCTTAAAAAATATTAATTATGACTTTTCAATGACCCATGCCCCAACCCCATGGGTTTTAGCCCACTAACTGGGGGTACAAACTTAAAACATGAATATCACTCAAACAGTGAAGAATTACATGGCATGCCATATATCGATGGAAACATCTCGACAAGTAGAAACCATCAAAAGAATTATTGACCTAGAATATATTAATTTTGTAAGTCAAAATTCCCATGCAATATTGGGTTAGCCCCTGGTGCTGCTTGGGTTGACATCAATGACAATCGTTGATCAACAAAAAATACTTAGGAGTTGATTAGTAAGATTTAATATGATGGGAGAGAAAATATATCAAATCCCATTATTTTAGAAAAACATTGAGTAAAGGGTGGAATAAAGCATCGCGATATAGAAAGGCGGGCTTTAAGGGAAAAAAAAATAAATCCTAGGCTAGTGGGTTGGCATACCCTGAAAAGTGAGACACCATGAAGGAAAAATATGATAGGGAAGTAAGGAAAAAATACCTTATATCGAATCACAAGAGTTTATTGTTTCATTTGGAAATTAATCTCGGCTCTTGGGGAATTGGTAGATTATTTCATACTCGGGAGGATAATGTTTCTTCCCAACTTCATTTTCAACGACGACCATGGTTAGAAAATTTGTTTACGTTTATTTTTTGGAAATATTGTAGTTATAATGAGTGTTTATTATAGTTAGGTAAAGTTGTTGTGATTAACTTATTTTCCTCCTAGGTATGCGAGTAACCAGTAATTGAAAGTATACTTTATGATAATCTTACGAAGAAATTGTGCTCGCATGGGTGGTGATAGAATTAACAAAATTTTTATGGTGTGGTAATGGTATAAATTTGTCAAGGCATATTAAATTTATTGAAAATAGGAATATGTTGCATGCTATATATATATATATATATATATATAGGAGACCTGGTTACGATAATATTGGAGATTATTGTTGTTATTTATTTTATTTATTATTTATGAAGGTACCGAAACTCACTGTTTTTATTTATTTAATTCTGATAGAAAGGAAATTGTGGGCTTAGCTTATAGAAATAGAAATTAGAGGATCTAGAGATATAAATTTGTCATCTAGGGGTGTGATTATTTATGTGTGTAATTTCTATCGAACTCAGGGTAGTTTTATTCCCTCATACACTCATTCTAATTTCTATATAAATTATTAATTTTGGAATTAGTATTTTATATTTTACATATGTAAACCTACATTGATTCACCAGAAGTATGGTAAATCACAAATCAAGTTCTGAGGAGAGACAATACTTGCAATTTATCCCTGGAAGGGAAAAATAATCTAAGCCCAAAACGGGGTGTGTGTGAAGGATTTTCTAACCGTCTCAGTGATGAATTAAATACAACCTTTTCAATAGTCAAATGTTGAGATGAACAATGAGACTGGTAAATTAAAATTCAACAACTTAAAATAAGTTATCATCAAGGGCCACAGATATTTTGAATTCAATGATCATGTCCACCACACTTAACGCGATCGGATCTTAGACGAGGAAGCGATAAAACCAAAGTGGTACCCTAGGTAGGGTGGAAAATGAATAATTAAAACACATGCCTGATATTTGTATATCGATTATGTGTAAGGGGATGTGGCAGAAAAAAATGATTTGTAGATTGTAGAAACCAGCATTAAATGGAATTATGTATGATAGAAAATAATAAAGTTACTTGAAGAATACTATATAACATATTTTGACTTTGAATAGAAAGTTGTACAAGGAAATTGACATCAGTGGTAAAATATATGAATTAGGAATTGTTTATCAAATTCCTAGCAGTAATTTAGGTAGGAAAAACTAAAATAGTATTGGGATTTTCACCCAGACGAGATTAGGGGTGGTAGCTCTAGAATGGAATTTGATCGTTAATCCTTAACTTACACCCCCAAAAAAAATTATAAAGGCTAGTGTAGGAAAATGATGTTGTATATGTTGTTAAAATTTGTAAGTCAACAAAAATTAATAATAAGGACAAATAAAACTTAACGTGGAGAATAAACCTTGAAACGGGTATTATACATCTGTCGTCTTACATCCAAAACCTAGAAGAATTATTTCACCTCAATTTTTGAAATGAAATTTGGTAGTAAAATATATAACAAGAATTTCAATTTAAAAAAAATTACATTTCTCTGAAAGCAGTGAAAAGGATGAGAATAGTAACAGAAAAACAATTACACACTATTAAACTAATAAATTTCATATATCCATAAGAGAGAGACATAAAAACTTGAGAATGATAACCACATTATAGTATACACTATGTGTAATAACACACATAGAGCGCGGAGACATTTTTTACAACTAGATAATTCCAAATTCGAAAAAGAGAAATTTGTAATTAAGGGAAAAAAGTAACATGTAAATTACATGAAACTTCTCTACTTCCAAATTTGTAGAGTTTGTTCGTACACCAAACGAAAAAATATATATATAGTTCTAGACACTGTATATTTATAATAAATTGTGTACACAAGCATATAAAGTGTGAGAAGCCTAAATAGAGTGTGGTTTCTTTTAGGAATAAGAAACAAAAAAAAAATCATATTCTCGATCATAGGAAGTTGTGGCTTCTAAACTACTCAAACCCTTATAGAAGGGGAGGAGTCCTAAAAGAAACAAGATTAAGAACAAGCAATAGATGACCTTAGGACTCTTGAAATGAAGTATGGGAGCACTAAGGCCCAACATATATCGACCTGTAGCAGTGGAGGAAACAATCAGCGAATGAAGAAGTCTATACATACAAGAAGGGGAAGATGGAAGGAAAATAGGTATACACACCTGCATAAAAACAAAGGAAAATAAAACGTAAGAATGAAAAAGAATTGGAGAGAAGACAAACCAAACAAGTGGAAATGGTAAACTATAGTCGACTAACATGAAACTTCTTGAGAAGCATAACTAGTAGAGATGGACTTCATCCCAAATATTCCTGAAATATTGAAGGTCAAACTGTAACAAAAAAAGAGAGTTAAGAAACCTTTAAGGTCGCGCGAGTAAGTTAAAAATGTCATATTGATACGATAGATATACTGTAATACTTAAGGGAGCAATATTTAGTGGAAAAATAAAAATATAAAAAATATAAAAATATAAAATAAAAATAAAAATAAAATAAAATAAAAAAATAAAAAATTACCCCCAAATTAAAAAATATATAAAGCGAGTAAAATGAATTTTACCTAGCAACAAAGCGATGAATCCACGCACCATAATTTCTTGTACTTTATTTTTTTTTTTCTACATTTCAAGTCTAAAACAAGGCTCATCTTTTGTATCTTTGTAGGTTCATCTTGAAGATGAGTCTTGCTTTAGACTCAAAACGTAGAAAAGAAAAATGAAGACTCTGGATAAACTGAATTCTCAACCTCCTAACTTGTATCATAGAAATTTGCAAACTATCATGCTTGTACTTTTTCTTCCTTAAGGAAATAAAGAACTTCAACTGTACATAAAATCTTTTAGATAGTTGCACTTGGAAATATTAAGAAGAGACAGGATAAATTGATAAAATTTCAAAAGTAATAGAATTTGTATCAGTGCATTGAAAAACGGTAGTAGTAGTCAGAAAAGAAAGGAAGGAAAAAAATAATAATAACCAATTTTTGCAACCCAAAAAAGGGGCATGATATCACTGGTGGTATTTAAAGTGATTAACTCCTGGTATAAGGATAGACGTTTCCACGAACTTAGACAAACTCTAGATCCCAACCACCTGGTAGTGTTCAAGAGCAGTCTGTAGACCCACTGTGTTCTAATCGAAAGAAGAAGCCTGAATGAGGAACTAGCCATGTGAAATCAGGTTGTTAGGGTTTTGCAAGCTATTTCTTTACCGTTTGATCCATGTAATATATCAGTGTCATTTAATTGAGATGGAATGACATCCCATGTGAATATCACATGGACAAGGTCAACGTGGCTACCTGCCATTAGAACTCAAATGCAAAAAAAAACACAAATAAATCCCTTTACCTCGAGCTACAAGATCTTGCACATGTTAGTGAAATACATTTATATAGGAACATCAATGCCAATATTTATCCCTATAGTTGCATAAATATCAAACAGTTAAGGGTACATTCTATTATATTACAAATGTTAGGTTATACCTCGAAAAGGGTGAAGTGGCTAAGTATCAATGTTTTTTTTCATCTGATAGGAGACAAACAAAACACAAATAAGAGAAATAACCATAATAGTGAACATAAAAATGACCACAGAGATGAGCATGGGGCAATATTTCCTGAAGATAAGGGAAGCGTATACTTGGATGTATGGAATGAAAATATTATATTGTCCCAATCGTGGAGTATATAACAAACGCAAAACTAAAAACTTGACTACCGTATGGAATTAAATTTATGTTCCATAATAATCATGATGAAACCACTTCTTTTTAACCTTATGATTGGGGATGTAGTGAAATAAAAAAATTTTGGAAAATAAATTATTACCATCACTATTATATATCTCCCTAACAAAATTACACCGCTAGGTATTCTTTTAAAATAAGGAAGTGAATAATGGGGCCATGAGAGGGAAACCAACATGGAAAATAATGACTCATATTATAGGAATTTTTACAACAAAAATTACATAAAAATAGTTAAAAAATATTTATATTAATGAATACCTGTGACAGATGGTATAAGAGCCTTAGTTTCAACACTGGGCTTGGAAGGAACCACCATATTAAAATTAAATATGTGTAGCAATGAAAATGTGGGATGCTTATAACCATTTCTATTATTTATAAGGTACTTGAGCGAAGTATATTGCAATATAATTGCAGAGAATTCCCCTCTAGCCATAACAAGCGGTGAAGAACTATACGTTAAGGTGGGAAATTTTAGTACCCCACAAACCTCTCAGTTTATGGATTTCATAAAAAATATGCAACAAGATTTCACACATCAGAGGAGTAGTAATGAACACCTGCTAAAGGCTAGTGAAGAGAAAGAAATAATGATAAGGAAGTTGACTGAAAAATCTAGCCATAGAAGTATAGAACCATAAGGGCTGAAAAGGAAAAAGGTAGAAACATAATTGAATAATTTTGAAATCGGAGTGGAGTCAGATAAGAAGTATCCAAAATCACTAAAAAGAAAGAAGAAAATGGAGTTACAAGGAGAGTTTACGAAATTCAAACCCCCTAATTTTAATGGGGAAAAGAATAATATGTGGAAGCATGAATTATTAACATGATAAACTATTTTCAAGTGTATGAGTACGAGATTAATTTGAATGCCAAATAGACTATTTACCAATTGTAGGTGTCAAACCAGGAGGTAACTCCTCAAAATCAGAATGTGTATTAGCTGAAGAATGTACATGCTTTTATAGATGGGAGGTGAGGCTATTGGGATTCATCTCCCAATGACTCTTGGCCTTCCTTATTTCCTAATATTACATAATATACAAAAATACATATGCACACCCATCCATAGGATTAGGTGTCAACATTCCCCCTTTAATCCGAAGGGATGTTGGTGAGTCCAAGCATCGATCTGAACTTTTCAAACTTTTCTCTTCCAAGTGCTTTGGTGAAGATGTCAGCAGTTTGCTCATTTGTGGAACAATGATGTAGATGGATGGTTTTGGCCTGAACATGATGTCGAATTAGATGGTACTTTGTATTGATGTGCTTTGCTCGATCATGGAACTTTGGGTTCTTGGCCAACTTTATTGCAGAAGTGTTGTCGATCATGAGTGGAGTGGAATACATTTGTTTCATCTACAAATCTTCCAGGATCTTCCGGAGCCACACAATTTCTTTTTTTGCTTCAACTGCTGCCACATATTCTGCCTCGGTCATGGAATCTGCTGGAACTGACTATTTGTGTGATCTCCATGAGACAGCTCCTGATCCAAGACTCATGGTGTAACCTATAGTAGACACCCCTGTTTCTTTGTCGCCATCAAAGTCTGAATCAGAGTATCCGATCAAGCTGAAGTCGCCTACCTGTGTATATTTGAGTCCAAAGTCTTGAGTCCCCTTCAAGTACCTTAGCACTCTTTTTGCAGCAGACCAATGTCCTTCAGAAGGTTTTTGCATGAACCTTGAGAGGATTCCAACAGCAAATGAAATGTCAGGTCTGGTGGTGGTCAGGTAGATAAGACTTCCTACAAGCTGTCTATACTTAGTTGCATCCTCAAATTCCTTCCCTTCAATAGATGCGAGCTTCAAGTTTTGTTCCATTGGAGTGGTTAAGGGATTACAGTCATCCATGCCAAATTTGTTCAAGAGATCTCCAATGTACTTCTTTTGAGAAAGAAATATGAATTTAGGATGTTGAATTACTTCAATACCCAAATAGAAATGAACATGACCCAAATCAGTCATTTCAAAACCTTTCTTCAACTCTTTCTTCATGGATGCAATATAGCTCTCATTGTTTCCTGTTATCAAAAGATCATCTACATATACCACAAGATATACAACTGTTTTTCCAACTTTCTTAACAAACAAAGTTGCATCATCAAGATCAAAGTGTTTGAAATCAAGTTTCAGAAGATGCTTGGTCAACTTCTCATACCAGGCTCGTGGTGCTTGCTTGAGGCCATACAAGGATTTTACAAGTTTGCAAACTTTGTGTTCTTGACCCTTTATCACAAATCCTTCTGGCTAGGACATATAAACTTTCTCCTTTAGATCTCCATTCAAGAAGGATATTTTTACATCCATCTGATGGACTTTCCATCCATTCTGAGCTGCTAAGGCAAAGAGAGTCCGGATGGTGGTCCATTTTGCTGTGGGAGCAAAAGTTTCTTCATAATCGACTCCTTCTTTCTGTGCGAACTTTTCGCCACAAGCCCTCGGCCCGTGTTTTTCAAGTGAGCCTATCCGCTTTGTACTTGTTCTCAGAGACCCACTTACAACAATTGATTTCCCGTTCCCAAAGGCGGATCAACCACTTCCAAGTGCCCTTTATCAAGGCATCATACTCCTTCGTGATCGCTTTTCCATTCATCATGAGAAGCGGCTTCTTTGAAGGAAGTTGGTTCATGATCTGTAGACAAACTCAATTCACAGTTATAAGCAATATCCATATCAACAGGGGAATCAGAATTATCTACATCACCTTCGATTTCTTGAGTGGAACTTCTTGTTCCCGTTTTTCCAACCTCATCAGGATGAACATCCTCCAGTGTCTTTGTCAGCCATTTGGGGGGACCTTTCTGAGATGGCCCTGGCTGGTCACTTGACTGAGTTGGGATTGATTCAAGATTCAATCTCCCAATTTTGTCAATCACATCATCCAATGTGTCATTCGTGGTTGTTTCTTCATGTGGGGGAGAGTGTGGTTCAGGAAATGATTCCACAGTTTGATTCAATATCGGAATCCCCCCTTCAAGGTGTGGAATCACATTATCAAATTCTTTGAAAGACTTCGCATGTGTGAATCTATCCAGGCGATCAAGTTGCCGCTCAACAACCTTGTCACTCTTGGATGATTCAAGAAATATGACATCTCTTGCTATCACAAACTTCTTATTTGCTTCATCATAGAGACGATATCCTTTGGAGGTATTGAAGTACCCCAAGAAGATACATTTTCTGCTTCTAGCACCAAGTTTGTTCCTTTGACCCTTGGGTATCAAGGCATAACAGGTGGACCCAAAGACCCTGAAATGCTTTACCGAAGGAATGTGGCCATGCCACATTTCAAAAGGAGTTTTGTTTCTAATTGAACTTGAAGGACACCTATTCTTTATGTAAACAGCACATAGAACTGTATCAGCCCAAAACATCAATTTTACATTCTTGAAAAATAACATGGGGCGGACCATATTTAAAATAGTTCTGTTCATTCTTTCAGCTACACAGTTCTATTGTGGATTATATGGCACAGTGGTTTGATGTTTGATTCCATGTTGACAAAGATAATTTTTAAATTCGTTTGAAGTGTATTCTTTTCCATTATCAGTACGTAGAGAGCCAATATGTGTTTGTGCATCATTTTCAATCCATGTATGAAAATTCTTGAAAGTTTGAAAAGCATTAGACTTATTCTTCAGTAAGTAAATCCAACACATTCTGGTGTAGTCATCAATAAATGTCATCATGTATTTGTTTCCATTTGTAGAAGCAATAGGCATAGGGCCACATAAATCTGAATGAACAAGTTCAAGTTTTCTATGTGCTCTGGAGTGTGAATCATGAAATGGCTGTTTGCTATGCTTTCCTAGAATACAAGCATCACATTCCTTAGGTTTTCTAGGAATTGTAGGCAATCCATCAACACCATTTTTCTTCAACAAACGAAGGCTATCATAGTTTAAGTGTCCAAATCTAGCATGCCATAAAAGACTTGATGGGAATGTACCTTCATCATGATGTGAACTGAATGCAAAGTTTTGAGCATGAGCAGATGAACCTTTCAGCTTCAAGAGTCTCCCTTATTCTATTCCCTCCATGACAAGTGAGTGATCTGATGCTGATCTGACCTCTGCCTTGCCATCAAACAAGTGAACTGAGTGTCCTTGCTGCCGGATTTCGATCAGGGACAGCAAGTTTCTCTTCAACTCCGGGAGGTATAGAACCTCATGTAGGATATGATCGGGAAGACCAGGCAGTTTAAGCCTGACTGTGCCAAGCCCTGATGGCTTGAGTTTGGATTTATCTGCGAAATATACTGCTCCATCAACTTTGTCAGTGAATTCTTCAAAAAATATTTTCTAAATGTCATGTGACATGTTGCTCCTGAATCTAGCAACCAATCATCTCTCCATGAAGTAAATGAAACATCAAAGAGGTTTTCAGTTACTCCATTGTTACAATGTGCTAGAACATAGTGAGCGGATTCAGGTGCTTTACCTTTGTCTTTGTCATTGGTTTTACCTTTGTCTTGATTTCTGTGCTGCTAAATTTTGTTCCATGGTGTTCTGCATTTGGATGCATCATGTCCATCTCTATTGCACCGTGTGCAATGAAGATTGGATTTGTCAGCTTGTCTGCCCCCCCCTTTCTGTGAAGTTTCTTCTTCCTCTTCCTCTTCTGCCACCTCTTCCTCTGGATGAATCTGGAGCATGACTCTTTTCTCTATGTGCCAAGTATGCAGCCTCTTCGGAAGATGAAGGGACTGTCATCTTCCCAAAAGCTTTCTCTCTTTCTGCAAACTTTTGCTCAAGTTTATCAAAGGTGATATGGTCAAAGTTTCCACTTGCTTGCAAAGACTCAAGATAATGTGAGTAAGTCGGATATAATGCCTTAACATATGCTATGAGAGATATGTCCATTTTTACACCAGTGTTTTCAATGTCATGCATTATAGATCTTACTTCTGAAGCTAAAGCAAGGGGATCATCATTCTTCATTTCAAGACTGAACAGCTTAATCATCAATTGAACATTTTCTAATTCTGAATGTGAATCATAGAGTTCTTTTAGTTTCTTCAAGGCTCCATAGGCATTTGAGAATGATGAAATATGGTGACTCACCTCTTCACTCACTGAGGCTGCAATCAAGGCATAGGCCTTGCAGTTCTTGTTTTCCCAAATGGAAAGCTCTTTGTCTGAAGTGGGCTTTTCTGGTGGGTTTTCTGCTTGGCCTTCACAGATTCCTTTCCACAGCTCATTAAAAATGAGTGTGTGTTTAATCTTCCGAGACCATTCAAGATATTTCTCTTTGCCGGAGAGAACCACCCCAACAATTGAGATGAGAGAATGCATTAGATTGCTGGAAAAAAAATCTTCTGAAGAGGAAAAATTTCTGCTATACAAACTTTTAATTCTTGAAATCTGCTCAATTAAAGGGGACAAAAAATATTGCTAGAGAAATACTCTAAGTTTAAAAAACTCTTTGCTGGAAACTAATTCTGCTCAAAAACTCTTGCTGAAGACTGAATTTAAAAAACAGAAAATACTTTTTGCTATAAACTGAATTCTGCATAAAAAAAATATATGTATATTTTTTTTTTTTTTGGGGAATAAAAAAAAATTTATGATTGTGGAGGGGTGGTATGGAGGGGAGCAGTGTGAAAGGGGATATGTAATGTATGAAGGGCGTTATGGAGGGGCGGAAATGTAGAAGAAGAAGCGGTATTTGAAAGGGGCTGTATTACATATGGAAGGGCGTATTACATATTAGAGGAGGGGAGGTATATGGGAGGTAGCATAATATAATATGGGAGGCAGCGTAAATGTTATATGGGAGGCAGCGTAAATGTTATATGGGAGAACAGAACGTAATATATTACAACGCACCAATGTAATGGAGGGCGAGTATATAGGGGAGGCGGTATTACAGACAGTGCGAGGGTGGTAATATGGATAGGCAGCGGTATATATTGACAGCGTGGTATATATATGAAGGAGTTAATGTTAAACGCAGGAGGGGCGGTGTATATATATTGACAGGCAGCGCTGGTGAATGAGGCGTGGATTTAATATTGACAGCGTTGGATTATAATGAGGCGTGGATTGGATTGACAGCATTGGATTATAAAGAGGTGTGGATTGGATTGACAGCGTTGGATTATAAAACCAGCATTTAAATATAATGCATGGGCGTTGAAATGTACAGCGTATAAAATGACAGTGGAATGCTTTTGCAGGGGCGTGAATGTTATATGGAGGGAGCGTTGTAATGCAAAGGAGGGAGCGAGTGAGGGGAGGGCTGTGCGTGCGGCCAGAGGGAGAATATAACAATGCGTTGGGTAGGGAATAGGGAATAGGGAATGGAACAGTGAGGGAGAGGGAGGTGAGTGAGGGCGCAGGGATGAATGGAGAGGAGCGCTGGTCGATGGAGAATGGAGGAGGCCCAAAAGGGCGTTACAAAAAAATAATTTGAAATGGAATCTTGCAGAGTGACAGAGCTTGCAATTTGCAGATTGACAGAGGAGCCTGCAGTCTTCAGGAGCTGCAGGAGTTGGAGCTGCAAATGTCAGGGCTAAATAGAGAAAAAAAATGCAAAATAACAGTCTAGAAATTAATGAGCAGCAAAAACTATTAAAAAATATTGACTGAGCAAAGGAGAGGGAGTTACACCACAGGGCAGAAATGCCAATAGTGGAGCTGGCTCTGATACCATGTCAAACTAGGAGGTAACTCCTCAAAATCAGAATTTGTATTAGCTGAAGAATGTACATGCTTTTATAGATGGGAGGTGAGGCTATTGGGATTCATCTCCCAATGACTCTTGGCCTTCCTTATTTCCTAATATTAAATAATATACAAAAATACATATGCACACCCATCCATAGGATTAGGTGTCAACAGTAGGGAAAAGCTACTCTTTGCTGGGAAGAGGCCAAAATTTTACACCTATTGGAAGAGAATACAGCTTCTTGGGAGAAATTCCAAAAAAAATTTAGGTCTCGATACCTGAGTGAGTGATACTATGATGATCGTGCAAAGGAGTTACATGAGTTAAGTTTCGGACAATTAAATATGGATGACTTTGTAGTGAAATTTACAAACTTATTACAGTATTTTCCCTATATTAAAGAAGAAAAAGCCAAGGTGCAATGATTTTTGAACTATTTACCATCCCCTTACAAATAAAGGATTGAATTCGAAAATCCTAATATGGATGAGGCGATAAGGAAAGCCACATTGTGTTGTCAGTAGTTCAAATGTTAGTTCCCTATATTACTAGTGTAGTCCCTTATTATTGTTAGTGTATCACCCTTATTGTTATTGTTGTACCCCTTTAACCCCCATATTATTATTATTATGCCCATACATTATTATTGTTAGGTTGGCTAGGATTATATTGTGACCCCATAGATTTTTATATATAGAAAGGAGGTTTTATCATTTGTATCATCCAAGAATTGTTCATTTATGAAATGTAACAGACATTTCCCCCTCGAAGTGGCTTATTTATAGGGTGTTTATCTCTCTTTTCTTCTATTTTTGGAGCTGGTTTCATAACATTTGGTATCATAGCTTTGGATTTTAGGGTTTTGCTGCTCCAAATAGGTCATCATGGAATTTGTGCAATAATGTTGTTTCTACGAAGGTTCAAAAGCTGAAATTTCCACCATGTGAAGCTAAAATCCCTAGGAATGTTGTGTAAAACTTTTAGACCTTGATTCATAATATTTCGGGAGATACAATCTGTGGAAGTTAGGGTTTTTGCATGCTCCTAAATTTCATCTAAAAGAGGTGACCCTGGGAAACTCATCATAACACTCTCTCTCTGCATTAGATTGGAATTCTGTTAAAAGTGGCCGAAATTACATGGACTGTATTTTCTTGTATCTCAATTTCAGAGCCGAAGGAAGAAACAATGACACGTGGCACACCGTACAAGTTCGCTCTACTCAACCAGTCCATAATTAGGTCATTGTGGGAGATTGGGCATAACGCTGCCTTGAGGCATCCAAATTAGATCAGACCTGTGGCATTTGAAAGAAGATTCAGAGGGATACTACAGGAAAAATTTTAGATATTGAAGTTTCGAAATCACAGATATAATTCAGTTTCAATATCAAGCTCCTCAAAAGCTAGAAAAAGGTGTGTATTTGTTTTTTTAAAATTGCATAATATTTTCTTGAAAAAGAAGTTTGAAGTGATTCCAAGGGAATATTGAGGAATTTTTATGAGCATTGGGTTCTATAATTCCTCCCAAAAATAGTTCCATGCCAATTAAGCCCTCTAAAATCTCTACTATGATGCATGAAGAGGAAGAATTGTAGTATGATATATCAAAATTACCATACCAAGTACGACAAATTTTGATCTTACAAAGAGCAATCAAAGATGACATAGAGGGTTCAAAAGAAAAAATGAAGGATAAGTTGGATGGTTTGAAGGATCAAATGAAAGCTAATATGGATGATAAGGTAGTGGAAGATCACATCGAGCATCAACAAAAAGTTCTCCAACTCTCAAAGGATAACCTAACTTTGGTGCAGGATTGAATGAAACAACACGAAGATCAACATCCCAGTGAAAGAAGTTCTGAAGCAGTCATAGAAATAAGAACTCGACAACTACCAAATTGATCAATTTCAAAGTATCTCATCAAGTGGAAGAACTTACTCCTTGAATATTCCACATGGGAGGATGAGAATTTCATACAGAAGCATCAAGAAATAAGCAAGCATTGAGGACAACACTTGCTTGAAGGAGAGGGAGATGGTAGGTCCCTATATTACTAGTGTAGTCCCTTATTGTTGTTAGTGTAGCCCCCTTATTATTATTGGTGTACCCCTTTAACCCTCATATTATTATGATTGTGCCCTTGCAATATTATTGTTAGGTCAACTAGGATTATATTGTGACCCCATTAACTCCTATATATATAAATGAGGTTTTTTCATTTGTATCATCCAAGAATTGTTCATTTATGTAATGTAAAGGAGGTTTCCCCCTCGAAGTGGCTTACTTCTAAGGCATTGATCTCTCTTTTCTTCTATTTTTGGAGTTGGTTTCATAACATCAAGAATACAAGTGAAGACTTAAAACTGTGGAAAAGTAAGGGCAGAAACAAGATTGTAATGAATACAAAAATATAAAAACCTACTTATCATAATATTTTTTGAAAAGATCATTAGAGGAAGAAATTCAACAATGGAAATGTAAACCATCCTGCACAGTCTCACACTGGGTCAAAGCCCATGGAACTGAACTAAAAAAAGAGCGGTGCGGTCAAGGAAAGAGAATTGTTGAAGTGTTGGGGTTGTGGCGAACCCCACTTATTAAGGTATTGTCTTCATAATGCACAATTTGTTCAGAATATTCAAGCGGTCCAAGAAACAACAACTTTGATTGATGTTGCTAGAATTATTCCCGGGATTATTGCAAAACTAGAGGACAAACAATTTGAGCATTAATATACTATGATCAAGATTGAAGGTACCATTTTAAACCATTTTTTTATGTTTCGATTGATCTAGGGGATATTTGAAGTTACAATAGTCCCCAAATGTGGAAAAATGTAAATTAAAACATAAAAGCTTCAAGAATGAATGGTTGGTACAATTAGCAACTGGTACCAAAAGGAAGGTAACTAGTCAAATGATATAGTATATCATTGACTGAAATGGTTATCTTGTAGAAGTGTATTTAAACACTTTTCCCTGAGGATCCTATGTTATATTAATAGGCATGAACTAGTTAGATAAATAGGGAGACGTTATAAACTGTTTCGATAAAGCAGTGAGTTATATGAGTCAGGATGGGAAAATCTAATTGATTAGAGGTAGACCAAAACCAATATCAGTCTCAACAATTTCAGCCTGATAGCTGAAAATGAATCAAGTAAGGGATGCTAGATATACATGGTGCAGGTGGAAACAAATAAACATAAAACATAAATGGAAATTTTAGAGACCCTACCATTCATCAGTGAATTCCAAGGTGTATTTCCACAATAAATCCCAGGTTTACCTCCTTGTAGAGACATAGATTTCTCCATCATTTTGATACTAGGTGCCAGCCCAGTGTCTATATCTCCTTACCTAATGACTATACCAGAGTTATTGAAACTAAAAATGCAGTTACATGAACTGTTAAACAAATGTTACATCAGACCTAGTGTCTCACCATGGGGGGCATGTACTATTTGTCGAGAAAAAGGATGGTACATTTATAATGTGCATCGATTATCGCCAATTGAATAAGTTAACTATCAAAGATAAATATCCGTTGCCTCGAATTGATGATTTGTTAGATCAAGTGACGGGAGAAACTATATTTTCAAATATTCATTTAAGTACTGCCTATACCCAACCATGGATAAAATATGGAGATATTCATAATAGCTTTTAGTACTAGATATGTTCACTATGAGTTCATAATGTTACCCTTTAGTCTCACTAATGCACTAGCAACCTTTGTGTGTTTAATGAACATCGTACCTCACAAACACCTTGATAGGTTTATGTTGGTATTCATAGATGGCATTTTCGTGTATTCTATAAATGAAGAATAGCACAAAGAAAAATTTATATTGGCGTTACAAAATTTAAGAGAACATTAGCTATATGCTAAATTGATCAAATGTGAGTTTTACAAAGACAATATACAGTATTTTGGTCACGTCATTTCCAAGGAAGGGATGTAAGTTGATCCTGAAAAGGTTAGGGCTATTATGAATCAGACCATAGCTAAGGATGTGTCAACAATCGACTCATTTATGGGGATCACAAGATATTATCCAATATTTATATATTTTTTCTCAAAATTGGTTCACCCTATTACTTCCTTACAGAAAAAGTGGATAAAATTTGAGTAGACAACAAAATGTCAGGAAAGTTTTGACAAATTAAAAAAATTACTGAAAGTAGCTCTTATATTGAAAATTTCAAACCCAAACAAGGAATTCATTTTTTACAATGATGTTTCCATGGAAGGTCTTGGGAGAATTTTGATGCAAGAAAATGCAATAGCAGCCTATGAGTCTAGGAAACTAAAAACACATGAAAAGAATTACGTTGTATATGATATGGAGTTGGCTAATGAAATACATGATTTAAAGATGTGGATTCATTACCTATTAGGAAAAAAATTAACTTATTAAAATATCATATCAGCCTCAAATATTACTTCAGCTAACCATATCTCAATGCTAGATAATCTAGGTGGCTCTCTTTCCTTAGTGAATTGAATTTTGATATTAAACACATAAAAGGGAAATAAAATAAAATTGAAGATGCTCTAAGCAGACATGAACATGCTGTAATGGGATTATTTATTAGTAGTATTAGAACAGATTTTGTAAAGCAGATTAAAAATACCATTTCACGAGACCATAAATACATGGAAATTCAACATAAATTGCAACAAACAGAAATTTCGGGTTATGGGGAGAACTCTCGAAAAAATATTAATCTATAGGAACAATTTGTATGACCCCAATGTGAGTGGTTTAAAACAGTATATATTAGATGAATATCACAAGAAATCATATGCAAGCCATCCTGTTTATCAAAAACTGATAACAACAGCAACGAAACAATTGTTTTGTCCGGGACTGAAAAGGGAGGTGGCATAATACTTAGAAAAATGTATAAAATTTATAAAATTAAAGGTGGAACATCAACACCCTACCAGGTTGCTGAACCCACTGCCTATTCTCGAATGAAAGAGGGAAGTGATTTCATTGGATTTTATTATAGGATTACCAAGGAAAAAACAACAACATGACTACGTCATGGTGGTGGTGGACACTTTGATTAAAGAAACGAACTCTTGATTGGTGCAGTCTACTTTTGGAACCACATAGATTGTTAATTTTTCATGAAGGAAATTTTTCGACTACATGGCATACCGAATATGGTAGTGTCAGAAAAAGATGCTAAATTTACCTCCAAATTTTGGAAATATCTGTTTGGTGGCATGGGAAATCAACTAAATTTCATCATTACATATCACCCTCAAACAGATGGAAAAATAGAAAGGACTAATCAGATCTTGTAGGATATGATATGAATGCATGTCATGGACAAGCCTACTAGATGGGAAGATTTTCTGCATTTAGCAGAATTCACATACAACAATATCTACCAAAATTCAATAAAAATGAGTACTTTTCAAGCTTTTTAGGGAAGAATATGTCATACAACACTCAGTTGGAGATAGTCGGATGATAGATTATAATAGGACTAGATGATTTGCAGGAAATGGAACAGGTAGTACGAAATACTATATATAGCATCAAAATGACACAAGACCAGAAGAAAACTTATGCAGATAAGAAAAGAATTCATAAACAAATTAAGATTGGAGAATAATTTTATTTAAGAGTGAAACCAAGGAAAAGTATTTTAAGAACTAGGACCTCTGCAAAAATTGCGGTATGATTTTGTGGATATTTTGAAACCTTGGATAGAGTTGGTCTAATAGCATATCAGGTGGATTTTCCCATCGATATTAAATTTCACAATATTGTTCGTGTGTCTTTATTTAAAAAGTATATCCATGATAATTCCCATGTTATTGGTTCGAACTTCATATAGGTGGAACCCAAAGAAAATTTATTTCCACAGCCACTCCACATATTAGATCAGAAAGAGATCTTGCTCGAGAATCAAGTCGTTGTTTAGGTTAAAGTGAAGCGGAGGCACTTTACACCTGAGGAGGCTACTTGGGAGCGGGAGAAAATAATGAAAAAAGCTTAACCACCATTTTTCAAGAATGAAGCAAATGAAAAATAAATATTGAGGACTATGTTAATTTAAAAAAGAGGGGGAAAATATAATACCCCTCTGTTTCTATATAAATATTTTGTTATGTTTAGACTGAACTATTTCTAGATGTGAAGGCTAGAAAGCCATGGTGGACTTGAATTAATGTGAACAATAAAGTATGATGATGTAATAAATGATTTTTTTGTTAATAGAAAATTTGGAAACTACTTGGTAAAGGAACACAAGGGTAAAGAGTTTCTTTCCAAGATTCAGAAACCAGTGTTGGTGAATGAGATAAAATTAATTTTCACTTAAATAAACCCTAAAAATCCCTAGGAGTTGATTAGTAAGATTTAATATGATGGGGATAAAATATATTGTATCTCAAAATTTCAGAAAAACACTAATTAAATGGTGGAATGAAGCATCGTGGGAGAGAAAGGTGGGCTTTAAGGAGAAAAGAAAAAAAACTACGCTAGTGGGTTGGCATACCCTGAAAGGTGGGGCACCACTGAGGAAAAATTTGATAGGGAAGTAAGGCATAAAATGCCTTATCTAGATTCACAAGAAGTTGTTAATTCATTTGGAAATTGATCTCAGCTCAAGGAGAAATGGTAGATCAGTTCATAGTTGGGAGGATAGTGTTTCTTACCAAGTACATTTTTAGCAATGACCACGGCTAGAAAATGTTAGGTCCCTATATTACTAGTGTAGTCTCTTATTGTTGTTAGTGTAACCCCCTTATTGTTATTTTTGTACCCCTGCAGTCTCCATATTATTATTATTGTGTCCCATAAAAGCCCACTATTGTTATTGTTGTGCCCTTACATTATTATTGTTAGGTTGCCTAGCATTATATTATGACCCCATGGACTCCTATGTATAGAAAGGAGGTTTTTTCATTGTATCATCCAAGAATTTTTCATTTATGTAATGTAAAGGAGGTTTCCCCCTCGAAGTGGCTTATTTTTAAGTCGATGATCTCTGTTTTCTGCTATTTTTTGAGCTGGTTTCATAACATTTGGTATCAAAGCTTTGGATTCTAGGGTTTTTCTACTTCAAATAGGTCATCGTGTAATTTTCGCTATAAATTGTTTTCTACGAAGGTTCAGAGGCTAACAAAAAATACCATTTGCGAATATATCCTAAGGAAATTCGTGTAAAAATTCCAGATCTTCTTTCTCAATATTTTTAAAGATAAGATCTGTGGAAGTTACGATTTTTGCAGGCTCTCGAATTTCATCTCAAAGAGCTGACCTTGGGAAAATCTTCATAACTCTCTCTCTAAGCATCGGATTGTAATTTTGTAAAAAGTGGCCAAAAGTAAACAGAATGTAGTTTCCTGTGTATCAATTTTAGAGCCGAAGGAAGAAAAATTGACACATGGCACACCGTAAACTTCGCTCTACTGAACTAGTCCATAATTAGGTCATTGCGAAATATTGGGCATAACCTTGTCTTGAAGAATTCAAATCAGGTCAAACCTATAGCAATGGAAAGAAGATTTAGAGGGCTACTAAAGGACCTAAGATAAAATCTCAGGGATCCAAAATTACAAAGATACATTAGTTTCAATATTGAGCTCTTCAAAAATAAGATAAAGGTGTGTAGTTTTTTCAAAGTGCATAAGTCTTGTTCGAAAAATAAGTTTGAAGTGATTCCAAGGGAATATTGAAGCATAGATATCAGTATTGGGTTATAAAATGGCCCCTAAAAAGAATTCAATACCCATTAATCCCTCAGAAGGCTCTACTATAAATCATAGAGAGGAAGAAGTGCAACATGATATATCAAAATTACAAGACCAAGAGCACCAAATTTTTCTCTCGCAAAGAGTAAAAAAAAATGAAATGGAAGTTTCTAAGAAAGGAATAGAATATAAGATGGATGGTTTGAAGAAAGGCATGGAAGCTAAGATGGATGGTTTGAAGAATGGCATTGAAGCTAAGATGGATGACATGGAAGCTAAGATTGATGAAAAAATGAAAAGCAACATGGAAGACATGAATAATGATCTAAAAGCAGACATGGAAGGGGTAACAAAGTTGATACAAGAAATGATTCCTAATGGTGAAAAGGTAGTAGAGGAAACTCATGATGAGAAAAAAATAAATGTTAATCATGATTTCATAAACTCTAATGTTGGATTGAAGACCCACCATATTCCAAAGATCGATATGAGGAAATTTGATGGCAAGGATCCCTGCAACATAGATACTATGGATGGAGAAATATTTTGATCTCCATAATGTGCAAAACACATAAAAGGTACGCAATGAAACTTTAAATTTAGAACAAAATTTATTTGTATGGCATCGATAGCTTTTCTCTCGTAAATGAGGAAATGATATCACATTATGAGGATACAAAGAGAAACACCTTCTAGCGAATTGATAAATCTCAAACAAAAGGCTTCAATGGTGGAGCACATTGAGGACTTCCAAAAATTAAATATAAAGGTCACTGATATTCCAGAGGAACACATGATTGATTTCTTCATAGGAACTTTAAAGGATAAGATCTAACGTGAGGTTTTCCTTTGGGAACATGATTCATTGGAGAAGGCATTTATTTTGGAAAGAAAAATTGAAAGTAAAATTATGGAAACAATGAAGCCTACCACTCACATCTATAAAGATGGAAGTGTTCCTAATCCTATGCTTCCATAACCTACAAGGTTGTCACCACAAAAAATGGAAGAAAAAAGAGAAAAAGGGCTTTGCCACAGTTGTGATAGAAAATACACTAAAGGTCATAAGTGTGCTGAGAAGAAATTATTTTACATATATTGTGAAGAGGAGGAAGAAAATACACAAGCAACTTCAAAAGAAGAGGATATACACTATGAACCAACCCTAGAGAAAGAAGAAATGAGGCTGACCATATCCTATAATGCATTGGTAGGAATTACTGCTCCTCAAACTCTTAATATAGAAGGACATATCAAGAGGAAAAATGTAATAGTGTTGATTGATTCAGGTAGTGCCCATAATTTTATTAATTTTAAGGTAACCAAGGAATTGAATTGCTTCCCATACCCAGCACTGGGGTGTCAAGTGATGGTTGTAAATGGAGGAACTATAAATTTCTCTAGAAAATGCCATAATATCAAGTTAACCATGGGGGAATATTTATTGAATAGTCCAATACTTTCCATTCCAATGGGAGGTGTGGATGTTGTACTAGGAGTACAATGGTTGCAATCTTTGGGGATGGTAGCTTTTAATTTCCAAGAAATTTTCTAGATTTTTTTTCGGAAGGAAAGGAAGTTGAATTACGGGGTATTGTAAGGAATTCGGGAAACATAATAAGCTCTAATGTCATAAAAAATATTCTGAAGAAAGAACAACGAGGTGTAATTGCACAATTATGCTCACTAGAAGTTCCAACATCAAAATCATCTATTTATGCATATCTCCAAGAAATCTTGGAAAATCATTCCAGGGTGTTTGAAACTCTCAAAGGACTCCCACCTCTTCATGATCATGATCATGTTATTCATTTGACTCCAGAGAGTGTTCCCCCAAACATCAGGCCTTATAGATATCCTTATGTCCAAAAGAGTGAAATTAAACGTATGATTGCAGAAATGTTGGAGGTTGGTATAATTCAACCTAGTCAAAGCTCTTTCTCTGCTCTAGTAGTATTGGTGCACAAAAAGGATGTATCATGGCATATGTGTCCAGATTATAGGGAACTGAATAAGCTCACTATTAAAGATAAATTTCTTGTTCCTATGATTGATGAATTATTGGATGAATTACATGGATCAAATTATTTTACCAAGTTGGATCTTCGTTCAGAATATCGTCAAACTGGAATGAAGACTGAACATATTCTGGAAACAGGATCTCAAACTCATGAGGGTCATTATTATTTTTTTTCATGCCTTTTGGCCTTACCAATGCACCGTCTACATTTCAAGGGTTGATGAATTCCATTTTCAAACCCTTCCTTAGAAAATTTGTGTTACTATTTTTTGATGATATATTAACTTACAGCAGCACTTTGAAGGATCATGTTCAACATATTAACGGGGTGCTCAAACTATTGAAGGATAAACAACTATATGCAAAAACCTCCAAATGTTTCTTTGGAGTATAAGAGGTGGAATATCTTGGTCATATTGTATCTTAGGCAGGTGTTAAGATAGACCCTAGCAAAATTAAATCCATTAAGGAATGGAAATTCCCCACAACCATAAAGCATTTGCGAGGATTTATTGGGTTAATAGGGTATTATCGCAAGTTTGTCAATAATTATGGGAGAATAGCAGCACCTCTAACAACATTATTGAAGAAAGATGCATTTTCATTAACTCCTAAAACAACTAAGGCCTTTGAACATCTTAAAGAGGAAATTTCACCTTGATCCAGTCTTAGCTATGCCAGACTTCACAAAAACCTTTATTCTAGAATGTGATGCCTCAGGAAATGAAATTGGTGTTTTTTTTAGGAAAGAAGGAAGACCCATTGCTTTTGAAACTTGTCTAATCAAAAGAAAGTATTAAAAAAAGCTATCTATGAGAAGAAAATCTTGGAAATACTACATGCACTAAATAAATGGTGAACTTACCTAATCGGAAGACATTTCAAGGTAAAAACTGATCATGATAGTCTTAAATACTTTCTGGAAGAAAGGCTATCTTCAGAAGAGCAGCAAAAATGGATCACAAAGATGTTGGGTTATTAATTTAAAATCATCTACAAAAAAGGGAAGCTAAATTTTTTTACAGAAGCACTCTCAATAAAGAATGAGGAGGTGGAATCATTTCTTTGTGTCATTTCTATTATCCAACCACATTGGATAGCCGTATCAAAGGAGGAATGGAAGAATGAAGAAGAAGTATGGAAACTCATTCAAAATTTGCACCAAGATCCCAATACATCTGATACACTTAGTTGGAAAAAGGATTCCTTATGGTACAAATATCGCTTATATCTTTGTATGAATTCCCACCTAAATAAAATATTCTTTTGGAATTGCACACCTCTCCCTTAGGAAGACACTTAGGATTTTTAAAAACTTACCATAGGGTGAAGAGATAACTTTTTTTGGGATGGCGTTAAATCTGATATTCAAAATTTTGTGGCAGAATGTTTGGTTTGCTAGGAAAATAAAGTTGAGAGAATTAGACCCCGGGTCTGCTACAACATTTATCCATTCCAAGTCAACGTTGGGAGGAGGTTTCATTGGATTTCATCATAGGTTTACCTAAGTTCGAAGGACAGAGTTTCATCATGGTGGTAGTTGACAGAATTACCAAGTATGCACACTTTTGTTCATTATCTCATCCATTTAAAGCAAGTACAGTTGCTACTACATTTATGGAAACAAGTCAAAAACTACATGGAAACCAAAATATTATTGTAAGCAGCAGAGATCACATTTTCACTGGAAATTTTTGGACATAATTATTTTCTTATTTGGGTACTCAACTAGCTCATAACTCATCTTATCATCCTCAATTTGATGGGAAAACAGATATAGTGAACAAATTTTTGGAAGGATATCTTAATTTTTTTGTATATGATAAACAAACACAATGTGTCAAGTGGTTACGTCTGGCTAAATGATGGTATAACACTTCCTTCTATACCACAGCAAAATGACCCCATTTATGGCACTTTATGGATATCATCCACCGTCTATCACAACATATTTAAGAGAAAAGTCTAAGGTTCAAGCAACAGAAGATCACATCAAGCATCAAAAAAAAGTTCTCCAACACTAAAAGGATAAGCTAAATTTGACACAAAATCGAATTAAACAATAGGAATATCAACATTGCAGCGAGAGAATTTTTTATGTAGGAGACTAGGTATTTTTACGACTACAACCATACAAACAAATGTCCCTCAAGCAAGCTAAGAAGAATAATAAATTATTTCAAAAGTATTATGGTCCTTACAAGGTGTTGCAAAATATTGATACTATGGCATAGAAATTGGAGCATCCTACTTATTCTTGAGTGCACCCAGTTTTCTATGTTTCATGGTTAAAGAAGGTTATTTGTGACAAACTTCCAGTTCAAACAATATTTCCAGAACTTGATGAGGAATGAAAAATCATATTGGAACCTGAAGCACTCATGGAAACAAGAACTCAACAGCTACGAACTCGATCAATTTCAGAGTATCTCGTCAAGTGGAAGAACTTACCTACTAAAGATTCCACATGGGAGGATGAACATTTTATACAGAAGCATCTAGAGCTACCCAAGCATTGAGGACAACACTTTTTTAAAGGAGAGGGGCATGTTAGGTTGATATATTACTAGTGTAGTCTCTTATTGTTCTTAGTGTAGCCCCCTTATTGTTATTGTTGTACCCCTGTAGACCCCATATAATTGTTATTAGTGTGCCACATAAAAACCCACTATTGTTATTATTGGGCACTTACATTATTATTGTTAGGTCGGCTAGGATTATATTGTGACCCCATGAACTCCTATATATAGAAATCATGTATTTTCATTTCTATCGTCCAAGAATTGTCCAATTATGTAATGTAAAGAAGGTTTCCCCTCCAACTGACTTATTTTTAAGTCGATGATCTCTCTTTTTTGTATTTTCTGATATGGCTTCATAACATAAAAAAAAATTAAGTTTATTGTTTTTGGAAATGTTATTGTTGTAATTAGTGTTTATTATAGTTAAGTAAACTAGCTGTGATTAAATTATTATTTTTTTCGACATGTGAGTAGCTAGTAATTAAAAATATACTTTAGCGATAATCTTATGAAGAAATTGTAGCCAAGGGTGGTGGTAGAGTTAACGAAAATTATTTGATGTAGTAATGGTATAAATTTGTGAAGGCATATTAAATATCTTGGAAATAGGAATAAGATATATATATATATATATATATATATATATATATATATATATATATATATATTGAGGAGACCTGGTTGTGATGATAGGGTAGGAGTATCATTCATACAGTAAATGTTTATTTGTGAATGATGCTGGAGAATATTGTTGTCATTTATTAAATTTATTATTCGTAAAGGGTACTGGAAATCATTGTTGTTATTTATTTAATTCTGATAGAAAGGAAAATGTGTTCTTAGACGATAGAAATAGAAATTAGAGGATCTAGAAATATAAATTTGTCACCCAAGGGTGTAATTATTAAGTGTGTAAGTTCTACCAAACTCGGGGTAGATTTATTCCCTCATAGACTCATTATAATTTCTGATATAAATTATCAATTTTGGAATTATTGTTTTATAGTTTATATATGTAAACCCGCAGTGATTCACCAGAATTACGGTAAAGCACAAATTACTGTTTTATAGTTTATATATGTAAACCCGCAGTGATTCACCAGAATTATGGTAAAGCACAAATTAAGTTCTAGGGAGCGATAGTAAAAGTAATTTATCCCTGGATGGGAAAAATAATCTAAGCCCAAAACAAGGTGCGCGTGAAGGTTCTTCTAACCGTCTGAGTGATGAATTAAATACAACCTTTTTAGTAGTCAAATGTTGAGATGAACGATGAAGCTGGTAAATTAAAATTCAGAAACTTAAAAGAAGTTATCATCAAGAACCACAAATATTTCAAATTCAATTATCATGGCCGCTACACTTAACGCAATCGAAGCTTATATGAGGAAGCGATAAAACCAAAGTGGTACCCTGGCTAGGGTGGAAAAATGAATAAATAAAAACACATGCCTCAATATTTGTATATAGAGAAGGTGTATGGGGATGTGGAACAAAAATTCAATATGTAGATTCTAGAACCCAGTGTTAAATGGAAGTATATATGATAGAAAACCACACAATTACTTCGAGAATACTATACAACATCTTTTGACTTTGAACTGCAAAGTTGTGCAAGGAAATTATCTGTGGTAAAATATATTAATTAGGAATTGTTGATCAGAGTCGTAGCGGTAGTTTAGGTAGGAAAATTTGAAATTGCCTTGGAAGTCGATGGGTAATCCTTAACTTACATACTAAAGAAAATTATAAAGGCTAGTCTAGGAAAATCATATTGCATATGTCGTTAAAATCTGTAAGTAAATAATGCTAATAATAAGGATAGATATAGCCTAATAGAGAGAGTAAACCTTGCAACAAGTATTATACATATGTCGGATTACATCCAAAACTCGGAATAATTATTTCACCTCAATTTGGGGAATGATGTTTGATAGTAAAATAGATAACCAAAATTTATTTATAATCATTATTATTAAAAAAATATTCTCATATTATTGTGCTCACAAGCTCTCTCTAACCTAATGTATAAGACATATTATAATATGTTGTTTTGTCTTGTATTACATTTTAACTTAGTGAAATTACATATTAAAAAAAATAATAATAACAAAAAAAATAATAAACAATAATTATAATATTAGATCTAAGATTTTTGTGATTCATAAATTTAGATAAATATTTTTCAAATTAATTACATTATTATGAATTGGTGGATGTTTTGAACCATCTAATGTGGTTCATCTTCACGACAAGGTTCGAAATGCCGAGCAATTCAAAATAATGTGATTAATTTCAGAATAATGTGATTAATCTGAAAGGTATTTATCTAAATAATTATAATTATTAATAAAAAGTTTTGCCATGCCAAATTACATTAAAAAGTAGCAATAATAAAATTAATAAAATTAAAATTAATAATAAAAACTTTATTCTGAATTGATCGACGTTGAACCATTTAATGTGGTTCATTCTCACCACAAGATTCGAAATGCCGACCAATTCAGAATACTGTGATTAATCCGAAAGGTATTTATTTAAATAATTATAATTATTAATAAAAAAATTTGCCATGCCAAATTACATAAAAAAATTATCAATAATAAAATAAATAAAATTAAAATTAATAATAAAAACTTATATTAAATCTAAAACTTTTGTGATCAATAATATAGATAAATGTCTTTAAAATTAACCATATCATACAAATTTAATAATTATATCTATAATTATTAATAGAACTTTTTACTATATCAAATTACATTTAAAAAAATAACAATAATAAAATTAAAATAAATAATAATAAATTAATTTATATATATAGATAGTAAAGTGACCACATATATATATACATATACATTTTAACGGTAAAGTGACCCAAAAAAAACATCTAACCTAATTATTATCATATCATTATAACATTATGTGACTCCCCAAGTGGCCATTATTTAGAAAACAAAAAGTGCATGTGCACATGAAGATACTCCAATCATAATTTCATTTACTATTTGGCATTATATTTAACGTGAGGAAACATGTCATGCGTACGACTATTTTTACAAAGTCGTTAATATATTGACTGGCAATCCATATGAGAAGTGGGGTATACCTAATTCAAGTGTAAAATCCGTAACTTTATGGAATTGTTTTTTCCTTGCAGGTAACATGACATTTTGGAATTTTAATGCTCTGTCGATTTTGACAACAGATAGAAGTTTAGAGTGATTACGGATCATTTGAAACAGGGTTTGAAAGGTACACGAATAGATCTTACAGCATTGTCGTTCCACAGCTTTCAGACAATTTAATGTGTTGTTCATTTTTACAACAAAGCGAAGATCATAGCAGTCGGGGATCATCAACCGGAGGAGGATTGGTGAAGTACTAGATTGCGTGTCGATCAATTAATTTGGATCCGCTTTCTATTCAAATTAGTTATATTATGTATTGGTAAAGTTTTCACAGAGAAATCAAGAGTAAATATTATATATTTGTAAAGTTTTTACAGAAAAATATTATTGATAACATATCATTGTATTCCTATATTCGATTGGCGTTGTGGCCCATGTCCATTGGGTCGTCCTGAATCTACAATAGTGCCTACAATTTTTCACGGCGTTCTTTGGGGAGACGTTATCAGGGTTTCCGAGGATAGGATGTATGCGCAACAATGGGGAGACCCAGGGTCATACAAAGGATCAATTTTCTATCTACAACATCAGAGTTATTGTCCTCCGCAATGTATCAAAGATCATACTATTTATTTAAATTTATCGTCAACATCAGAGTTATTGTCCTCCGCAATGTATCAAAGATCATACTATTTATTTAAATTTATCGTCAACAATGTTATGAAAGATCATACTATTTATTTTATTTTATTTGAAATGGAAAGAAATAATATTTATTTGAGAAGAGTATTTTACAAATAATAATTTAGATGAGAAAGAAATAAAATTTATTTGAAAAGAGTATTTCACAAGCAGTAATTACTGTATGAGGAAAATGTGTATATGAGGAACGTTGATGGAATTTGGGGCACATAAATAGGTGATGGAATATCATGTCTAAAAATGGAAGTCTAATGGATAGTTATGGAGTTTGGTCTAATAGTATTTATTTCCCATCCATCTTACCACTGAGGTTGGTGTTGTGATGGTAGATGTGGCTTGAGAATCTCTCTAATGCTTGGGTGTGTCTGAGTAGAGTTGTGTGCAATATGAGGACTTGGGGATGCCATCCTGATGTCATGTATGATTCAACTGATTGAATTCATCATAATCAACATCAAAATGGATAGATAATATTAGTCCTTTATTTATGTTCCTATGCTTTGCATATGTGTTCTCGTATGTTGTCCCCTCATGTTTCCTCTGGAACCTCTACTCAAGAAACTCATCTATGGAAGAGAAGGAAAAAAAATTTATATGACACCATTGCTTCATTAAAATGATAAAAAAAAATATGACTAATGAAATAATAATATGCATATCTCTTATCTAATACAAAAATATCTCTTATCTAATACAAAAATTCAAGTACTTGAGAAAAAAATATGATATATGGAGTGATTAAAAAATGGAAGAAAGCTTGTTAAATAGATGGTTTAGTCATGTGCATGGGTATGAAAACAAATTTAAACATTAACTATCGCCTATCATGTAGAATAAAAAATTATATAATGTTCTTTTTATAGGTACAACAACATACATATTAACATCTTGCTAATGTTTTAGGAATAACTTAAGGATGGCTAGGCAACACAAACTAGAAAATTATCGCACATTAGAGACATGTTTTGGTTTTGACCAACGTAAACAATTATTTTATTTTTTTCATGTTATTTCCCACATATTGTTAGAGGTCAACAAACACTTCCATGAATCACATCAATCAATGAAAAATGATAGAGTATAACAAGATTTGGATGCTGGGAAGGTGGTGAGTGCAAATATAACTAAATTACTTTATGTATACATTTTAAATTAGAGTTTTGTTGAAATGAAAAGTTTTGTTTAATGTTTTAGACAAGTTGAATATGGTTTTGAAAATCCCCAGGCTATGATAAGAGAAGCACAATAAAGAAACATTAGTGCTTATAGAGAGATAAGTCACCTACATGGTTGTGGGAGTTATGGAGAGTTTTAATAACTCAAAAATGAATTTAGGAAATCCTTAATTATCCACATGGGACCCTAACAAATATGTTTGATATGCTAGTAGGAATATGACATTTAACTTAGGAAAGGGCTTAGCCACAACACATTCAAAATAAGTAAGTGAAAAATGAGAGTATTACCATGAACTAATCTAACATAAAAATTACAGGGCTCGTATTGCAAATTTTTGTTAATAAATTGATTGTGGTATCAACATCACTGTAAAGAGGAATATGGCATTTAGCTTGGGAAAGGGCTTTTCCAAAACACATTCAAAATGAGTAAGTGAAAAGTGAGAGTATTACCATGGACTAGTGTAACATAAAAATTATAGGCCTGGTATTGAAATTTTTTGTTAATAAATTGATTGTGGTATCAACATCACTGTAAAGAAAACATATTTTCAACCCAGTTGCTTTAATATTAAAAATTTTGCCTTGTATATATAAACATAACCCCAGCCCTCATATTTAAGAAGTGATGTATATTAGAATTTTTCTCTAAGTATAGGTATTAGAATTTGGTTTTTTATGCAGCATAGAGCTAGGTGGCCATGGAACAAAAGAATGGCTCGCAATCGACAATCATGGGTTCATTTAAGAAGGCACAATTACAAGCATGGGGGTGGAGGGATGGGATGATTACTCAACTATCTATTAATTCCCTTGAGTTTCAATGTAGAAAATAGAATAATAGGGTAGGATATGGGTAGTGTGTTCCTCTAGAAAAGGTAAAAAAATCATACTAGTAATAAAACGAAGGGGTTTGTTGACGGGAAGGTATTGATGAATAAATATTCTTTCTAATATTTCAAATGGTTATGGGATTTCCATGTTCACCTAGTTAATCTAACCTTGTTCATCATGGAAAATAAATTTAAAAAAACACTATGTTATATTGTGGAATTGATTCATAACTTGTACCATGAATTGAAATGCATGCTTCTCCTTATAAAATGTTTGAACACAAAAAAAAACAATGGTGCCGCGTATATATTTTATGCCATAGGCCATGCAAAAAATATCTCAAGCAAAGAGAGACCACGAAAGATTAGCATGTAGATAACCCATGAGACATTATATATGCATCTAAATTATAAATGAAAAAAAATAAAAATAAAATATAGGGAAGTGAAATGGAGTAGAAATCGAGAATGTAGAAGGGATTAACCCAAAAAAAATTCCACATAGAGAAAAGCATAGCATATATACTACTCAAATAGCTAGCTCTCAAGAGAAATTTTTCTTCCAAGGATTTGAAAATATGCATACCTTGGCTATTAAGCTCTTATATTAATTGCTAATAACCCTAGGACTATTACAATGCAACTGCCAACTGCAATTCTTTACAATCTTTCGTTAATATGCTAGTTTTTTAGTAGAGAATAATGGTAGTACTTTAATCAAAATGTATAAAAAATGAGGACACCGGTAGTCAACACACTTCCGAGTTTTTCCATCCTTCCATACATGAGGCATGCATCCCAAGGCATATATCACAATCATGGAAAATTTTAAGGATGGAAGTTTATCTTAAAGTTTAGAAACCTTCGGGAATCTTACTAGTCCCTAATATCCAAATTTTAAAATGTTTGATGGTAATTTTGTGAAAATGTTTAGATTTCTAATTATTTTATATTATAAAATATAAAATATTGGCGATTTTTAAGTTAACATAATTTTATACTATAAAATTTGGGCGAATTCATTTTTAGAAAAATGGAAATCAGCGAATCATTTTTTTGGAAAAAGCATGGAATATTAGCCCAACTGCGAATATTAGCCCCTAAAATTTTCCCTAGAACATTCACCACTAGAACAGCATTAACCTTATTTACCAATGAACCATGGATAACCCTTTCCTCCTTGTGTACCATCTAAAAATTAACATGCACCTCATATAACATAATGTAGAATAGTAGAGTTTAATTGTATGCCACTAACTATATTTTAGGCCCAACCACAAGCCATATAGTGTCAAAATCTTATACCCAAAAATATATTATGGTTAGAGTTGCTTGAAATAAATAGGGAAAGACTTCATAGTAAATAATCGAGAACCTCAATAAATATATCCTAACGTGTAATAAATCGAGAATCTCTTCACCTACATCATACAAAAATAGCTCTATTATCATTCTTCATGCCATGTGATTTTAATAAAATGAAACATGCGATGATGAAATTTTCCATATACCATTGATATCAATATACATCACTTCCTTGCATTCATAATTAGAGAAAAAAGAGCGATATGATCACTTTCCATTCATTAGTAGAGCCATTCTGTTAAGTGAAGCTAACCATGAAACTATGAATGAAACTAACATTTCACATTTCAGATTTTTTTCCACTCTTCCATCATAAGCTTAATACATCATAACACGTATTAACAACACTAATAGCTATCTCAAGACATCGTAGCACGTATAAATAACCATATATTTAAAACAATCTGAGAGTCACATCTCCTTATTAGTCCCCACGTGCATGGGACTAAAGCGATCGATGATCCTTTACCCAACATTAAATTGTTTTAACTAACCATCGCAAGCATGGTTTAACCAATGTTTTAGAAGAAATATATCTTCAAACAATTTTTTATGCAAAGTTTTTATTTGCACCTCTTATTGCAGGGAAAATAGTATAATTTAAAAAAAACTTAGGTTTATCATTTCAAATTGTTTTAGATTTCACTTCAATGTTAATTTAATGGTAGGTTGTAGTTAGAATTATTGGGAAAACATTTAATGCTTTTATAAGATTGAAAGTCACCACTATGATGTTCTTAGCCGCTTAAGCCACCGTAGTACATGTCCAATGCATTACAGAGCTTAGTGGCCAGCTGCATGTCATCACCTCCCTGGTGCTAAGACACTGTATAGAATTCATCCTGAAAATAAAGTGATCAAGATATGAGGTAAAGAAAAGTGTCGCAGATGGTCAAGATCTATCCTGACATGCTACTTATGAAATTCCTTGTGCCAAAACGACTGTTGGTGCTAGAGAAACTGTTAGGAACTATTCCAGGATTCGAGGCAATGCTACTTCTATTTTGAAATGGGATTCAAATTTTGTCCTTGCTCTCGAATATCCAAATCCATAAGCTAGTACTTGCATGTTTCCTTTAAGCTCATTCAAGGAGCGCCCTTTGTCGAGCCAGGCCCATAGAGATATTATTTGTTTAGGAGAAACTTTTATGAAATGGATCAGAGGGAAAGTATGACCCTATATTCAAGGTTGCCATGCTTCCATGGAATTCTAAGCATACAAAAGATAATCTATTTACGAGGGTGAAAGGAGGCTTCTAGAACCTGTTTGCGACTCGGAGAGGTAATTTCCTATCCCTCTTCAGAGCTACAATAATTTTCTTAGATGGTCACTTAAGAGACTCAGGAATTGTTGCAATTCCCTTTGAATAACTCTGATTCTCCAATCCAAAGTAGGTTTGTGGTCGGTTTCTATGTCTTCACTTTCTCTTGGTATGTTTCACCACAATCCATTGCTCTTGAAACCTTTGCTCGATAGGTCTTCGATATGCTTGGCTAGACTAGAATAGTCATAGTGATACCAAATAAGAATCCATCATCTTCAACTTAAATCAAGTGTGATTCCAGTGAATGTTTTCTAGAATACTATGGCTCCATGGTGTTATCACTCGAAAATTGGACAAGCAAAGGTGACATTATTAAATGTCACGGAGAAGGATTTACAGTGCTGATGCATAGTATAGAATCTAATTTTTTTTTAAAATATCTAAGGTCCAAAGGAAAAATTGAATTACACACTCAAGACACTAGCAGAATGCGCCTTCGCACGCATTTTTCTTCGATAGGCGCGCCTTTGCGTGGCTTTCCCTCAAAAATATTTGTGGACCTGAGAGTGGTGGAAGTCACTTTCCGAGACCACAAGGCACACTCTAGGAAAATGATCCCACACTTGAGGCCGCCCAAGGAAAACCTCCTAAGCCTCCTTGGGACCTCAAGGGAGCGCACAATGGAATCAAGTGGCACACAATGGATTCAGCCCCCTCTCTTAGGTCACCATCCATCAATGTACCAAGAGAAGAAAGGACAATTTGAATTCATCTATAAAAGTCCACCAAGATATGAACAAAAGGAGAGCACATTGTTATGCTGGCCAAAATTTCTTTGAAGCATCCAACAATGTGTAATCCAGAGCAGAAGTAGAGAGGGAATTCCGTTGTTGGCCATCTAAGAACTTCAATCCTTTGGATTAGAGAAAGAGACCTTACACCAAGAAGCTCTAAGGTAAAAACATCCTTGCATCAGGTCTTATAACTCCATAGTTCTAAGGGCCCCTTGGAAAGTGTGTAAACATACTAACTTTCATTCCTAATAGCAAACAATAAGAGGGGACATTGAAGACACCATTAGTATTATTGTTTTGTTTGAATCTATATGATCTTTGGTGTTTTTGTTTATTTTAGTCTTGTTTTCTCTCTACATATGCACACTATATCATTATTTAGTGTGTTTAGTGTTTTATAACATGTTCACTAACATGCTAACTCTTTTGTCTATATGCCTGTGACCAAATCTTAAGAGGCAGCGACCACTTCCCTTAAGCAAGTGTGAATTGGTACACTTGTGCACCAAATCCACCAACACAGGATTGGCAACTCCATTGATTTTACTTTTTCTATTTAATGTGGTTGTGCCTATTGCAGGGACCATTTCTCGGCTCTAGAGTGTGGCTTGGATAGGCCCTCTTCTCTCCTTCTCTGCTCCTTCACCCTCAGTTCATAAGCTCCGGAAAATTTGTTGCAGGAAATTCACGCGCATTTTACACAGATAGACGCACCCAACCACATGCGTTCAACACTAACCTGCGCGATATATTCCACGCCTCTATGAGGCATTTCCACGCAAAAACCAAAAGAAAAAAATTTCTGCTATTTTCCTTCATTTCCTAATTCTAAAGTGACTGGAAGCCTATAGAAACACTTCGAGCACTGTGTCAAGTGTCCCATGACTATTTAAAACTCATTGTTGGTTTCATTTTAGTAGTGTTAGTTTTAAAATTTCAAAGTTTATTTTCACAAAAAAAAACACATAGTTTAAGTAGGGGGAAATTTACTTGCAATCTGAAATAACTTATTTATGTGAACAAAGACACAAAAAACACATAAATATTTAGCTGGATAAAGTGGACATAATCCACACATGCTTAGCTAATTTTTCATTTTTCCTAGTTTAAAGTCATTAATTTCCTAATTTTGGCACTAGGAGACGGGACCAAGAAGTAATTATCTTAAGAAATCAAGTCATCTCTACTTCCTTTGCACCTTTTGGTTACCCTAGGCAAGCATATGAAATCTCTCTTCTAATAATTTTCCAAATCCCTTTAATTGATCACTTAGATTAACTAAGCAACATTGTAAGCGACCCATATCCGCATATTATTTGCTTATATCACGTAACAACCAAACGTAGATTAATAGGGGATGTGTAAAGGATCACCGCATAACTGCATGTTAAAACTATGCAATTTTTCACTTCTTTTTCACACACTTTCACACCATAAGTGAATTAAATCCACCTTAAAACTAACCTAACTAAACTCATAAACTCTCCCCACATGGGCCACAAGAGAAATTATAGTTTAGGTTAGGACCAAGGGGGTAGGTATCCAATAAGAAACCTTGGTCAGTTTACATCTTGAAACATAGAAGTTGACTTTTTAGGGAACTTTAAAATCTCTCTATCCACCCATGGAAAAGAAAAACCGAGCACCACAGAGACCTAATTCAGAGGGTGTTGATCTTAGGCCCAGTGTGTGTGATATTATTTGGGGCTACCTGACCCATATAATACTCGGTACTGGTAGCTAATTTACCAAGAAGCTCAATACTTGAATGCTCACGTGGGACGGTGGTACTTAGTATCAAAATCTAGGGCATCCTTCCCTATAGGTGACGGTGCATGCAGCACTAGAACCTATACCCATTACCTTGGTTGATTCTTCAGCTGCTGGAAGGCATCGCCAGTTCTTTTGAGACGTTAGCCCGAGTAACCATCAGAATATATCTTCGCAAGGCCTAGTTACTATTGAGAGTGTGAGGATGTATAGGTCTCCCGGATTTTGAGTATCACGTGCAAAACAACCAAAACCATTTTTTGACTGTTTTATCACATAGAGATAATATAAAGGGAAATTAACTTTTATTTTCACTTTATTTTATGTACGTGGTCACCATTTTCGCTTTGACACTTCACCTCTCATAGAACTGAAGATTGTTTTTCCAAAACCATACCTATTTGACACCATGATGAACCCAACGGGACCTCGTCGATCTAGATGCCTTTTGGACCTCCCCCCATTTCCGAGAGGAGTTTCAGGTCTTTCGCCATATAGGCATCAGAGACAGAACACTTCCACCCTTATCAGCTCATCCTTTATTGGGGCATCTTTAGTTGGGAACCCTCATCGATCACCCGACGCCACACCAGTGGACACCCCCACAAGGTCACCACATACCACTCCTCCCACAACCCCTAAGGCCATAGGAGGGCTACCCATTCGGGAAGCCAAGTGAAATAGGAGTTGGGTATGCGCAGACAAACCCTACACCTAACCAAAACACTATGTCTTCACAATGTGCAATGGCTCTCAACTCGGAGTCATCATTCTTAGCATCGTTGAACTTGCCCGATCTAACCAAGTTAATGAACGACCCTATTGGACACAACCTAATGTGTCCCCCCATGCCCACGAAGTGGAAGACCCAGGAAATCAGGTTATGACTTTCCACCTGAGGTGTTCATCAAATAACATCATTGATGATACTATTCGACATAGACTATTTTCGTGCACCCTAACCGAACTAGCTGCGAAATGGTATGTGGAGCAACCATCTGCTACACATGGAACTTTTATCGCCCTCGCTACTGCGTTCCTTACCTATTTTCAGTTACATGTCAACCAATATTATGGGATGGAATTACTGACCCATTTTAGGTAGACACCCTCCGTCCATATCTTGGACCATCTCCACGAATGGCAGTGATGTCATAGTTTGTACAAAGATAATCTTGACAATCGAGTTCTGCTAGACTTGTTCCTAAAAACTCTTACTGCAGATATTTCAAAAGATGTAGCAACTCAAAAACCTATGTCTGAAGAGGACGCCATCAGTAAGGCCCAACAGATCGAACTAATTTACATGCAGTCGGGATATATTTACGATATCCTGCCTAAATCCCTGCACCTGCAGACTTACAAAGAATTCTCAGGCACGTTGAACTCTACAGACGGTTTCATTGGGTCATTGACCTAAAATCACCTAAGCAGCATTGTTTAGTACCTCAGTTACACATATGATTCTAATCAGAACATCCCGCAACTCAACTACCAGAGTCATCATGCACCTTTGCAAAGCATGACCAATAGGGCGCAGTCGTACCACTGTCAGCAAGTATGTTCATATCGTCCGGCCCTAGGGACCCAGTACGCAGCTAGAAATGCTGATGGAAGAGCTCCCCCCGAACAACCATTCACAAACTAGGGAAAAGGACCACAATATACCCAGTCCCCAACAAAAAGCCCACCCATTTAGAATAATGTACAGGTGAAATTTGTGTGACCTTCCAAAGAACAACTGCGCCAATCATACAATCAGGAGAATCCTAGCTATCCTCCTAATGCGAGAAGGAAAAAAGGAAAAAATAAACCAAAGGGAAATCCTGGACAGGGGGCAATAATCAACAACGCCCTTTGCGATCTCAAGCTGGATACAGCTCCAACTGAAATCAAAACTAGGAGCCAAACAACTCCCAAGGGCAGAACAAGAGGGTGAATCATCGGACGAACCACTCTTGTGCAATCTGTGGTAAACATGACCATTACACTCACCACTGTCCCGATCTACCTGATCTGAAGAAGCTTCAAGATAACCATCGACAAGGGGGATCCTCACAATAAACATTCATCATGCAGGAGACTTTCCCCCACCAAGGGACAGTTAGCACCCAACAACAGCAAACAACTCTTGATGATTTCGGATTAAACAACCATGAAATCTACATGACTAGAGAAGAAATGTTTTTTCAGACATGGAATCAAAATTACAATACCCCAAAAGACACCAATTCATTAGGGGCTAGAACGAGTGCACCAACAACACCATTGACCATATCAGATATACCTATTGAACCTTTGTCAAATATGGCTAAGCGACCAACTAGGTGAGAAGGAAACCATTCCAAAGTGGCCCATAACTATAGCATTGTGGATGATTTAGCCCAATCTCCCGCCACCATGTCAGCTTTGGAGGTATTACAATCATGCCCAAAGCAAAGTAAAGTCTTACTTTCCGCATTAGGCGCCATCGATCCTACTAATTCACGCCTAATGCCTTTCGATTTAGATAAATCCACCCCTGGGCTTCCTTCGATCGTCGCCTTCCAGATACTGATGTCGGTTCAAAACCTCACCATTCACTGATGTATCACTGACAAGGGTGCACATGCATCATGTCAAAGAAAATCTAGCAGAAGTTAATATCTCCTGAACTAAAGCCATTAGTCATCACATTAAGAGCATATAACGGACACCCATTAGCTCCCGTCAGTCTCTACCAAAAAGTCCCGATCTGTTTAGTCGGCAAGATGGTCCTTATAGACATTGAAGTCTTGGATGCTCAAATAGATTACAATATACTCCTTGGCCGGAGTTATATGTACGCCATGTTATCCATAGCCTCCTACGTCTTCCGAACTATGATGTTCCCCCATGAGGATCGCATCATTACTGTCGACAAACTCACATACCACGACAAGCGACCACTAACAAGTACTCATGTCGTTATACCCTACGTAGACACATCTGCCAATTGTAATGAATAAAATAATGTAAATATTATTAATTAGTTAAGTAGTAATTAGGTTGAAGAGGCACCTACCTAGGTATATAAGTAGGCCTCATTTGTAACATTCTTATCAATTCATTCTTCATACCTTTTAAATAATAATATTTGTATCCTTATTGGATATTCTGATATTCCAAGTCTTCTGTATTATTTAACTTGAGAAGGAACATTGTTCACTACATTTGGTATTAGAGCAGTTCGAGCCTTTGACTGCTTAACCATTGCACAGAGCCATGCTCTCGAATCCAAGTCTTTGACCATAAAATTCGTCAACATTGCTGCCATTAAATAATTTCACTACAATTTTGGAGTTTCTCCGTTTTCTGATTTCATCAGAGGCCCTTGGCCATTTTTAAATAATTTTAAAAAAAATAAAGAAGTGAAAATTAAAAGGAAAAAGAAAAAAAAGAGATATATAAAAATTCAAAAAAAAGGGAAAGGAAAAGAAGAAGAAGAAATTCAAATAAAAAAATAAAATTTGGAAATAAAAAAAAAAAAAAAAATTAAATTAAAAATTATATATAAATTATAAAAAAAAAAGTATTAATATTTTTTTATAAAAAACAAAAACAAAATTTCACCGAAAATGGGCAACCCAAAGGAGTCGACCAGTCATCATACCCCGCCATAATCTGCCAACAGGCTTCCATTCGATAACTTCGCTCCCAAACTCCATGGAGTTGTTCGTTGTAGCCCCAGTTCCCTTGTTGCTGCAGCCACGACCCAACACAACAACGCAACCGGTGGAGTCCACCACCAGCATTGCCTGACAATGGACCTGCAACCGCCACCGCAACATAGTCGCTCTCGTCGCCCCAACCACATCCTTCGTTTACTGCAACCTTAGACACTTGATTCGCTACAACTATTATCTCTATAATACAATTGTGGAAAATTCCACCGAAGGCTACACATCTGCCAATGTCGTCCCTCGCCTCATAAAGAAAAAAAATAAAAATAAAATAATAATAATAAATAAAACAGTTGTCATACCATGTTGGCCCCGACTGTGACTTTCGACAAGCCATCGTTGTTGACTTCCATCTACCACCTATGCCAGCACGCACCCATTGTAACCAGAAGCACGCACCCGCTACATATTTTCTTAGCCTTCCTCCGTCGGTCACAAAAGGTCTCGCACTACCCCACGTATGCTATCATCAAGTCGTCACCGAGTTTGGTTGTTTCTCCTAAGCACTGCACACTCTACTCCATTATATGCATCCACTGCAAGCATTGTCGACTACCATACCACTGTCCAAGTGCATCTAACCATGCATCATATTCTGCATTCACAACTGTATTCTATTTTTTCTACCAGAAATCTACTGTCAAATGCCATATCCACACCCGACTGTTGCACCCAAGGTTTCAGTCCTATCCGTCGTGTTCGTACGCCCTTCCATATTAATCTTCCACATTTCATTGAGAAATTAATTTATCATATTTCAATAAATCGTATATTACAAGTGAAGGAAGGATATTTATTAAAGAAATTACTTATATAAAGTTTAAAGCTAATAAGATATATTAATATTTTATTATAGAGTTAAAATTTAAGAAGATATATTAATATTTTATTATAGAGATTAAGAAGGGGTTATCTTCAAAAATATTAAGTTTATCTTGACTGAAGCAAAATGGCATTTAATTCAAAATTGAAGGAACGAAGAATTTTAGAATCCTTACCCACCAACGCTAAAGTGCTATTTAGCAATATCAATCACAAGAAACAAATACTATCATGGCCTACAAATGATTTTAATTGACCTCTGGAATGCTATCTAATGATGGTATCCATACTCCATCGCATCATTTGGAAGAATGATATTCTTTAATGTCCCAGGCTTTAGACTAAAGTTCAAGCCACACTTGTCCCATTGGCTTCTCCTTCATAGAAAAATCTGAAAGCTAGGTCTCCATATCATGCTTTGATATTAATATATTAAACCCAAAAATACCTTTTCCAATTTGCGCAGGCTTACCTGATGAAGGGGTAGTATTCTCATGATTTTCTCTGCCTATTTTTCCCTCGCACCTGCCACTATCAATGGATTTTTGTTCATATAAAATGACATATTCTTGATGATTATTGTTGTTTGAAACTTGAGAAGGACAATTAGGAAATGAAGAGCTTGCAGTATGGGGAAAGAGAGTGGAAAAGGTCCTGAAATGCATGAGTGAATGTTGTGTATACGAATCGATGATATTACCAACGAGAAAGGAATCCCTGAACTCAAGTATTTTTCCATCTATTTTCATCACCCTTATCAACTGACTTGCGCATAGAACCAACTCGTTGAATCCAACATTGAAACTGTGCATTAACTTGTATTAACCTCATCACATTGAACCTAGCCACATTGAACCTGCACATTGAATAAAAATTTTAAATGATCATTTCTTCTTGGAAAACATGAGTTTGATGAATTATCATGCATAATGTGTCATATACAACTTACCATTCATTAAATAAAAACTATTTTCTACAAAGTATGATCAGCCAATTGCCAAGATTTACAATTAATGGTGATTGTTACTTAATGCTTTGTTATAATGTAAATCTGGTACAGTTAATTAGGGAATCATAGAAATCAACAAATTGTAAAGTGTTATGAGAAATTTATTGAAAAAGTTCCATTATTTCTTACCAAGGACTTTGTTATTTTCAGCAAAAATCAAGGTTTACCATTATTGGTGGGTGTTAGACTATCTGAAAATTTGGTAAGTTTTTTTTATTCCCATTATAAGGATTATAGAACCAGAATTGAACCGCATAGAAATTTTATTGTGGAAGTTCATTTTTGTTGCTTAAATAAAACTGAACCCTCAGTGTGCACCACATAGTTAAACAATGGAAGGACTGTAGCTACAAAAATTTCAAAAATAACAGGATTGTAGATATACACTACATGCAAAATTTTTCTTTTTAGCTATATTCTTTTTTAGGTTTAGTTGTACAGAAACAGAAACCAAAATGTAATGTTTATGTGTTTGGCTCCATGTGATACATGGTACATTAAATTGGTTGTTTTATATAAAATAAAAGCACTCAATATTTAGTTTTTATGCATATAAAGATATTATTCTAATTTGTGCGAATTAAATTTATTTTTGGGTTGGTCTAAAATTTATTTATTGGATATCCTACTGAAAGTTACTTTAAACTCTGGCTAAATTTATTTGATAGATATTAGAATACTATCTAATTTTTATTTTCCATTTTACTAGGCTATATTTGTTGGATTTTGCTTTATTTCTAAATGTTTCTATCCATTTCCCTCCTTAATTCATGAATCTGAATGTTTCTTATAATGCGGTCACTTCACCCTTTTTTCCAAAGATAAATATATGGAGAGGAAATTCAGAGAAATATCTAATAAGATTTAAGCTAAAATAATAGAAATGGATAATACCTAGGATGTAGCAGGGAGCTCAACCCATATGTAGAGCGGATGCAGATGGAGCAGATTTTAGATGGATGGTCCAACTAAAGAAAAAATGTGAGGCAAAAAAATCCAGATGGATGGTCTAGCTAAAGAAAAAATGTGAGGCCAATGAAGGAGATGGTAACTGTACATGTGACTCTCACCACATAAGGCTCGCACAGAGACTTCAAAATCCCAGAACCCTGTTTCTTGCATCTTTGGATAAGCCAAAGCATGGGGAAAAAGAAAAGAGAAAGAGGGAATTGAGTAAATGGCAATGAAACCCATTTTATATGAATAATGTGGAGTGATTTTGGCCTTCCAGGCATATTTGATGTAGATTCATGCAAGGCCTAAGGCAAATTCATTCCTCACAGCTGAAGAAAACTTCGACTCAGTTGGCACAAGCCTACAAGCTACTAGTTCGCAAGTATCATCCGGATGTATGTTGAATCCCCATAAAATTAGGTAGTACAAGAAGAGATGTGTTCAAGTGCATGAATTTTACCACATTTTGTAGGGGAGATTTCTATGACCAACATCTGGACATGGTGTTTAAATATTATTCCTACTCCAGGATTTCACCCAAAAACTAACTCAATATTACACTTAGAAAGTAGATGAAAATGAATCAATTTATATAGTTGAAGTCGCGAGAAGACAAAATTAAACTAGTTTGATTGTATACTTTGGAATGGAAGAGTGGAAATACCATCATCAATTTCTCAACGGGTAGATGAAACTAAATCAATTTCTATAGTTGAAGTTGTCTGGTTTGATTGTGTACTTTGGAAGGGAAGGGAATATTGGAAATCCTATCATCAATTTCTATAGTTAAAGTTGTTAAAATATGAAATTGAATTAGTTATAATTGTGTAATTAATGATAAATCATATGTACTACACCAATGTTTATTATAACATTAATGAAATCAGTGTAAGTTGACACATCTATGTTTATTAGAAGATGACTAGCGATATTAGTTCTTCTTTTTAGATGCTAGTTTTATTTTATGTAAATGTTAGTATTTATAAACTTAGAAATCAAGTATCGTCAAACTCTGTATAGGTTATTAAGGTTGTTTATGTTTTGGTTGACATACATTGCACTTAGATGGCCAACAGACTTGGTTTCCTTCGGGCAGGTTGAGTTCTAATTTTTGTATCTTTGTTGCCCGGTTTTTAAATTAATAGAAAATGGGAAGGAACTACCTAAGCTTACAAAAAAAAAAAAAATTATTAGAACATTAATGAAATTAATGAAATCAGAGTAAGTTGAGACATCTAATTTTTTAGCATATTTCATTAATAAAATTAATATTAATGAAATCATTTTAAGTTAAATGTTTTTTTAGTATTTTTAATTTGAAAAAAGAATTTATCATCTTTAATTTGAAGAAAGAATTTAACAAACAATTGCATTCATACCCCTCTAGGTATATATAACCAAAAAACTAAAATGAATTGATATATGTAACTGCTAAAAAATGCTAGTAGATTAATAAAACCACTATAAGTTGGTAGGCCTATGTCTTTGGCATCTTTAATTAACTTGAAGAAAACCATTAGAAAACAAGTGCATTCATATCTAGACTATAACAAAAACACTTAAATGAATTGTTTTCATTAAAAAAAACATGTTTGCACCTTAATTTTCATAGCTCAAGGTGTTTGACTAAGCTAGTATCATTGTATATATATTAGCTAATCATTTTTATTTCAATTTTAGATAAATTTTTAGAAATAAAGTAAAATAAATAAAAAAATAATATAGGGATATTTATTATTTTTTTATTATTTAAAAATATTTCAATATAATCGTTATTATAAAGAAATATGTAATTAATATATTATTAATAACAAAAGGTTCATTTCACTGTATACAAAAACTTCAATATGTAATTAATATATTAATAATAATAAAATGTGCTTTTTACTATGTACAAAAATTCCAATAAGATATTGTTTAAAAATATAATTATATAAATGATAATAATAATATTGTTATTGTAGAAGCAGATAAGTATATAATAGAGATGATGTTATGTAATGTTATATATATATATATATATATATATATATATATATATATATATATATATATATATATATATATGTTATATTAATATATATATGTATGTTATGTCTAATGTTATTTAAAAAAAAATTAATATATATCTGCTAATATGAAAGAGATGGAGATATTCTACATAATCTTAGTTTAAAAAAATATTAACTACATTAAAAAAATTAATAAATATGTGTGTACTAATATTGAATAATTTAATTTTGAAAACAATATGTGTGTGCTAATATTGAATAATTCAATTTTGAAAAACACTTTTATACAATGTCAAGAGATTAAATAATATTAGATAAGTTTACATTTTACAACATTTAAGTTTTAAGTCATTTAAAATTATTTAGTTTAACTTTGAACATATATTGGCTCACATCTCTTTTTCTCTCATTTTTGTTGTCACTCTCATTTATTGGGAAACCTTAGTTTATCGAATTGAAGGACTAAGTAGTTCGGAAGGAAAAAGCATGACAATTACTTTTGTTTGTACAATGGGATTATTAATTACTCATTGGCTTTATTCAAGACATTTACGGTTGAGTAAATTTAATTTTAAAATTATGTTTACTTTTTAATTCTACTCATTACTATTTAATTCAAACCAGACCATGAGTTCAGTAATGAGACTATGCTCAATTATAGAGAATGTATATATTTGTTCTATTTTAAATGGTAATCTTAAACAAGTTACAATTATATTTCTAGACATGTTGAGCATCAACTCAATCAATATCTGAAGAAAATATTGGGATCTTATATATTGATATTTAGCATAGATCCATAGTATTGAGTTAAGATCTCTCTTTACCTCATGGTATAAAATGAAATGAATGAAATAACTTAAATTTCCACTATATAGATTAAATTATTAACTTACTCTATAAGAATTTACATTTTCCATAAAATTGAAAGTGTACAGATATAGGTTATTAGTCTAATAAAAAAAATTAATATAATTTAAAGTAAGTTATTGATTTTAGTGAATATTATTGCATACAAGTGTGATTATATTATATTAAATTACATTAATTTGAGTAAATACTATTAGATTGCATTAATTTAAATATAGTTAAAATTATTTATTTTATTGATTTCACTAGACAATAATATATTGCGTTACTTTAAATGTAACTAATTGATAACTTTGATTTTAGTGAATATTATTAAAATGATCAAATTAATTATCATGAAAAACTGAATACATAAAAATGAATTCATGAATACCAAATAGCAAAGGAGTATCCTTAGAAATACACCCTATAGAAGGAACATCAATATAAAATAAGCCAAAATACATTAAAGTTTGCGAGAAAATTATGTTAATAATGGCAATATTTAAAATCAAAAGAAAACTCTGAATTGAAATTTTTAGGATATATATTGGATTATTGAATTGTTGTACATCACATGCTATTATATTTTCAAAATTGTTTGGACGAAAAATTAAAGTATTTTATAATAATTCAAAAATGTTTGGATGAAAAATTAGAGTATTTTATAATATATAATTTATAAATTAAAAGTTAAATTTTATTAATTAATATAATTTGGTTATGCAACACTTCATAAAGTACGACCACTTTGAAGTATATATTAATATTTAGTTCATATAAATGGGTTACATCACTAAGAATATGTTTATTGTTTAATAAAATTTAAATTCTATTTAAATGTATTAATTTTTATATTATAAATAATATATTATAAATAATGTAAACTAAGTTATAAATTGGATTGATTTTAGTGAATGTTATTAGATATAAGTGTGATTGAATTAATTTATTGATTTTGGTGAATATTATTGCATTGTATTAGTTTAAATGTGATTGAACTAATTGATTGCACTAAATACTATTGAATTGCATTAGTTTAAAACAATACTTTAAATTAACAAATTAAAAATAGTAATAACAAAACAATTAATGTTAGCCATAATTAAAATAATTCAATTTGAAGATTAATTTTACATAAGTTTATATAGAGATATAAAGTAACCAAAAATATATATAAAAAATAAATTAATTAATTAATCAATTAAAAATAAAATAAACGTAATTTCTTCACTACTTAATATGAAGATGAGTAAAAATAATAATTTACTTTTTAGTATGAGGAAGAATTAAATATTATTTCTTCACTACTTAATATGGAAATGACAGAAAATAATATTATTATTAATATTACATTATGTTTAATTCATTATATATATATATATATATATATATATATATATTCTTGTCAATCATAAGTAAAAAATTTCAATGTATATATTAAATAACATAATTTTATATTTAAAATTAAAGAGAGAAATAAAGTAGTTTAAATTAAAAAATTTCTGATATTTTCACTTTCCATAATGAGAGATGTGTAATTTATTTCATTTTTAATATGGAGTTGATATATAAAAATTAAAAAAAAAAAAAAGAATTTAAAGTGGTTTGTAAAAAAATTATTTCAATATGGCACTTGAGTACAAAATTTTAACATTAAACACACAGACGCAGAGATATGTGTAATTCGTTCAATTCTTACTATGGATTTGATATGTAAGATTTTCCAAAATATTAATAATAAACTAATTAAATGTATGCATAAAATAAAAGAAAAAAGATCAAGGGATCAAATTTCTTTTGACTCTTTCATCATTATACTTATTACTTAGGTAATTGATCCATTTTAAAATAAAATAATCATATTACTTAATTACTTAACTCCATATCTATTAAAAATAAAATAACCATATTACTTAATTATATAAATACTGTAATATGAAAATATAATATTTATATTCATATTTAATATATTGTGATTTTATTGGTAAGTTTATTATGGCATATATATTTTATTTCTTCTGGTTTTGAACATGTGACTTCTTAAGAAGAAATACATACTCTTAACCATTAAACCCAATCAAACTATATCATATAATTAATAATAATAATAATAATAATATATTATTTAAATCTCTGATTACATATTATTTAATGTTTAATACACTACTCACTCAATTCAATGAACCCTACAACGTATAAGTGTGATCTTTGTTACACTCGCAACACAATCCATGGTGAATCTTCATATGTTTGATCTTTCTAGATCTGTACTAAACTCTTTCGTAAATGCAATAAAAGGACAAAGTATGGCCAGTCCATGAAGCTTTCACGCCGATTGCTGAAAAGCTAAGAAACTTGATTCGTGGATATAGGGCCACGTGTCCCAAATCCATCGTGTCCGACACGACACATATGGATTTGAATCTGAAAACCCAGATTCGATCGTGTCCATACAAGACATGTCGAATCCCGATCATGTCATGTACGATGTGTCATGTTTGAACATGATCGAATCTGATTCTGCTAGACAAGAAAAACATGAAAGTCCATCTGCTAAGTTATAAAAGAGGGTTTTGCCTCACTGTTTCTCACCATTGTTTTTATGTGAGTTGAGTATAGAGCAAGGATTAGTATGGAGCACGTGAGTGTTTTCAAAAGGTTTGAACAACCAGTAAGTGCACTTTCTCTCTATGTTTTTGCATTTAGTTCGTTGTTACTGTTTGCATGTGCATATGTTTTACATATTTGGTCAATTTTTTTTTTTTTGCAGTATTCATGGCTCAATCACAGGCAGTAAGGCAACGACAAAGAAAGGGGAAGAATTTCCTCATTGGAGATGCCCCTTCTATCCCTATTTCATCGGGGTCTGAAAACATTTCATCTATTTGAAGTGGGGTTGCAACAGGAGCTTCAAATTTTCAGGGAAAATAAACTTAGGACCCCAAATACCCATTGTGAAATATGTGACAAGAGAGGTAGGGCCAGGAAGCAAGGCAAAGGGAGGAGGCAGTGCTACATGGAAATGTAATTTTTGCCACAACCATTTCATGAGCACATATTATTGTGTGAAAGCTCATATATTGGCTTTGCCAAGTTGTGGCATTTCAAATTGTACACAGGTGCCATTAGCAAGGAGGAAGGGATTGGAGAAAGAGGCATTTGTTGGTGCGGAAAATGTGGAATAAAAATCAAAATAAAACAAGAATGATGACCCCCTTCCATTTTTTAGGAAAATAAGCAACAAGTTCCCTTTTGAGAGTTTTAGTGGGGGACAAGAAGTAAAAATAAAGGCAATTGAACTTGGTCCAATGGACAAGATTTTCCAAAAAGATAAGAGGGAGGAGCTTGATCTCACCATTGCATTTTTTTTTCTATCAGAACTTCCTATACTCTAATGTTTCACGGTCACCTCTATTTATTGAGATGTGTTGAGCTCTAAGTCAAGGGGCTCCATCAAGGTATGTGCCTCCTAGGCTAGAGAAGCTTAGAACTACATTTTTTACAAAGGAAAATAAAGAGGTGGACAAAATTCTTGAGCCTATTAAATCAACATGGTCAACATTTGGGGTTAGCATTGTTTCTGATGGATGGACAGATCCAACATGGCACCCACTCATCAACTTCATGGTGTCATCGTTGAATGGTCCATTTTTCTTGAAATTAGTGGATGCACTTGGACAGTACAAGGATGCACAATATATGGGTGAATTATTTATTAAAATTATTGATGATGTAGGTATCGATTCTTGTGTGCAAATAATTACAGATAATGCACCTGTTTGCAAGGCTGCTGACATGATTATGGAAGCAAAATATAAAAAAATATTTTGGACACCTTGCACTGTCCATTAATTGAACTTATCACTGAAATCTATTGCCTTTGATGTGCTTTGGATTGGAAACATTATTGAGGATGCACGGCATATCCGCAACTTTTTACAAAACAATACAAATTCCCTCACTATCAACAAGGAGTACACCAATCTATCATTATTGAAGATTGTGGATACATGGTTTTCCTCTTCATTCATCATGTTGAATATCTTAAGGGAGGTCAAGACCGCTCTTGGGGCCAATTTTATCTCATATTTTTGGTTTTTTTGGAGAAAGACGGATCAAACAACCTCAAAGAAAGTGAAGGACATAGTGTTGTATGATGACTAGTGGGAGAAGGTAGATCTACAAATTCAGATTATGGACTCTACATACAGACCAACCCATCATAGGATAGGTTTATGAGGGATGGGATTCCATGATTGAGTCTATGAGGACCATTGTTTTACATAGACAGTGCCTAGAGTATGAGACATCACCAGAGGCCTTCTTCACCAGCATACAAGATATTCTTGTCAGCAGATGGGATAAGAATTGCACACCTTTACATTGTTTGTCTCACTCCTTGAACCCAAAATACTACATCCATGAGTGAATGAATGGTGGACCCTCCCACAGATTCCCTCATCACATGGATGGTGAAATCTCACAGGGGAGGAAAGATGCATTCAGGAGGATTTTTCAGGATAGGGCATCCCTTGATGCGTTGGAGGATGTCTTTGCATAGTTTTCCACTGGCACTGGGTGATTTGCAGGCTATGATGTGATTCGATATAGGGAGGCTAAGAAGCCCTATTCTTGGTGGGAAACTCATGGGGCAACTAGCCCTCCTCTACAGCAGTTAGCCATCAGGCTCCTCTCTCAGGTGACTCCATCCTATTGTTGCGAGAGGAATTGGAGCACATATGGGAATTTGTATAGTGTGAAGAAGAGAAGGTGTGAGCAGTCCAGGGCGAAGACAATGGTGTATGTGCACACCAACCTTCGTCTCATCTACAGGCAGAGGGAGGATTGGTTGAAGGGAAATACAAAGATGTGGGATGTCTTTCCTGATGATATGTATGTGGACAATAGTGTTGAGTTGGCATTGGCTAACTTGGATCTCAATGATCCAATGCTAGATCCTCTCATATTTGATGATGGTGATATATTATAGAGGGGTCATCCTCCACACCTACAGATGCAGAGATGACATTAGATATAGAGGAGGAGGATGCAACAGAGCAGAGTATTGGTGAGCATGATGATCAGGATGAGGAAAGTGATGCTGATTATGATGATGAGAATTGATGACTCATGAGTCATGAGCTACCTACTGTGGCACTGCATTGAGGGTTGTAGTTGTTTTGTATTTTCTATTTCTATTTTCCATTGGCAGTGTTCTACCTAGAGCTTAGAGGCTAGTACTTATGTAACACATTTTGATTTTGATGACTTAATCAGGAAACTACAATATCTTGTCTTTCTCCTATTGGATCATTGATGAATATGTCTATTACTTTGTAATATGTATGATTATATGATGTATCAATGTATCAATATATCATGTATCATGTATCTTAAATATTTGTAAAACTTACATCTAGATGAAGATCTATGTTTGAATCAATGAATTTGTATGAATTTGTGTAAGAAATATCTATTTTTTAATATATATATATATATATATATATATATATATATATATATCATGTGTTTGGACGTGTCCTTTTTCGGGGGGTCGCCGTGTCCGAATCCGCGTGTCCATCATGTCCTATGTCCCTGTGTGAGGTGACTTAGCTGAAAAGCCAGACTTGGCTGAAAAGCCATCACTATATGTGATATCCAATGTGTATGGTTTCTTTGAATTAATTATTCTCTAATATAACTTAATTGTTAGATTTTTTATAGATTTAAGTTTAATTTTCAGATGTGGTTTGTTTTTGTTTTACAGAGTTTTAGTTAATTTTGTTTAAAATTGATAATAATAAAAAGTTTACAATTTTAACTTTCAGATTTGTAATTTGAAAATTTTCAGTATTTTAATTATTTTTGAGCAAGTTAAATTTCTTTATATTTTGAAATTAGAAAATTTTCAGTATTTTAATTATTTTTTAACAAGTCAAATTTATTTATATTTTGAAAAACAAAGTTCACATAATAATAAAAATATCTCACCCAAGATTATTTTAAGAACTTAAAATAACAAAAACATATTTAATAATTAAATCACCCCTTGTTTTCTTTTAATGCAAAATGATAAAACTTAAAATAATTTTATCCTTTTAGAGTTTACGTTAACATAGAAGTACATGCCATATTTCTTTTACAATAGCACGTATAAATAAAGAGCAGTAGCTGACCTTAAAACATTGAACCTTTAAAATGACACAGATTTTAGACGTGAACACATATTGACACTGGTTATAGGTATGAGCAGGGACTCTGCAACTTCGCTCGGGCTCTTATGAATCTTATAAAAAAATTTCACAACATTCTATACAAAATGTTGAGTGGCATAGGTGGATATATAAACTTTTGTTTTTTGCATAACGCCCTTCTTTTAGTAGATATCTAAAGTTTTTCACAGTGGTTAATGTCTCTATAACTACTATTTCGGAATCTCAATATCCACACCTACTCATTATAACAATCGTTCATGGGATAGGAAACCCAAAAAAAGGTTACAAATACTTTTCGAAATGCACAAATTACGTATGAAGCAAACTCTATAATCTGATGAAAACAAGTAACCATCGGCTACACAATACCATCACTACTATCATCCAATCACCCGTTTCAGAAAATTTTCTAAGTACGTCCTCTGAACATTTCCCACCGTACAAATTATTTGAATATTTAGATATTAGTATACATTCTTTACGGCCAGTTAAATATTAAAATTTAAAGGTGTTTATACTCTACATCAGTGTTATTGTTATTATGTATTTGAATTTATGATTATAATTACACCCATATATAAGTATTATAAGGATCAAATGTCAAGATATTTGATTATTTTTGGAGCTTGGGGCTTGAAGACCCAAAATTAAAACAAATGTAGGCTGATTTAATTTTTCTTTTTAAATATATTATATTCCACATAAATATCATGACATAATAACAAGCTTCTCAATACTATAAGTTATTTTTATTTTTCTGATTATTTTATTTTTATACTGTTATTTTTTATTTTATAGAGTTACTTTTATTTTTATCTTACCGTAACCCAATTAAAACATTATCTCTACCACACTAAACTAAAAGTAAAAATCAAAGATTAATCATTTAAATTTAATATTCAAAATTTACAAATACATTAAAATAAAATTGGAAATGATTCATTATTAAACATGTCTATTAACTTTATATTTTGTTTTCTCTAAATAAATTTATATTATTTTCTAAATGCTTCAAAAAAGTTATAAAATGCATAGTTTTTTCCTATTATATATATATATATATATATATATATATATATATATATATAAACTATGACACTTTTTGATATTTTGTTAAAATTGGGAAAAAAATTGTATTGCATATATGAATTGAATACTTTGAAAAAATCTTGAGACACTTGAATTGTGGAGAGTTCACAACTCAAACTTGTGATACAAGAAAAGACAATTTTGATCCGAAAAAGTACTAGCAAATTAGAAAAATATTAATCGTACAAACTTGAAATATATGTTAATATCCATATGTTGTAATTATTGTTTTCTGCATCAGGGACTAAAATGAAAGTTTATATAGTAGGATTACTTCACTAGCACAACCACATTAATGAATGTGGTTGATATACCCCATAAGATAATTATACAACCGAGTGTGAAGGCTATGTGTAAGTATGTATGTGCTCAACTTAGAGTTGACATGTGTCACTCTTAAATAAATAAAAAATATTCTCTCAATAGAAAATAAATGTCCTATAATAAATAATAAAAAATAATATTTTACACATGTTTAATTAGTTGTCACAAAAATACAATTTAAACAAAGAAAAATTACACATTGTTTTTTCACTCTAAAATAATTTTGCACTTGAGAAAATTTGATCTCTCTTCTCATGTTAGATTTGTGCTTAAGATGGATCTATGTTAGAGGCTCATTTTACAGCCCAATGTGAAGGCTATGTGTAAGTATGTTCGTGCTCAACTTAGAGTTGACATGTGTCACTCTTAAATAAAAATAAAATATTCTCTAAAAAGAAAATAAATGTCCTATAATAAAAAGGAAAAAATAATATATCATGCATGTTTAATTAGTTGTCTCAAAAATACAATTTAAACAAAGAAAAATTAAACATTGTGTTTTCCACACTAAAATAATTTTGTACTTGAGACAATTTGATTCCTCTAGGCTCATATTAGATCCGTAATTAAATGGATCTATGTTGGTATCATCCATCTACCATTACTAATGAAAGAATACATTAGCCAAATAGATGAAGTAAATGTCTTGTCAATGAAATACAAGGTTAAGTCACTCACATATAAAAGTTATTTACATTCCTATTTTTGCATTACACTTAGTGATTGGCATGGATAATTTGTTAAGTCACTCACATATAAAATCTATTTATACTCATGTTTTTTATTTGCACTTAGTGATTCCCATGGATAATTTGTTAATTATTGTAATACGAATTAATATAAAAAAAATCTCACCCTTACTTTAAGCAAAGTAGTTGGAATGTACACAATATAATTGGAACAACTTTGAGTTTGATCAAAGTTAAGAATTTTATTACTATGTGCTTATTTCGACCAAACTGATATGACCATTGTAGTATTGCAATGGTCAAACTGTAATCTATATTCAAAAATCAAATCTAAAAAACAAAATGATATTAAAAAATAATAGTGAAATAAATATAGTATATGATATATTAATAGATCAAACAACATTTCATGGCATCTCTGGGAATTGTCACCTTGTTTGTGGGACCTTCTTCTTAATCTTAGTATATAGATATACATTATCACTATTTAAAAAAAATGTGAATTTTTAATGTAAGACTAGCTAATTCATTCTATTAAACAATGAAAAAGAACTAAACACTTCACATACATTTTGAAATAAAAAACTGTATAAATTAGATTTTAAAAATATCTATTTTATCCATTAACCCATATTTTACATACAAGAAAGAATATTTTTAATAAAACAGATTTTAACTAATAAATTAGTTCATCTATATTTCATATTATTAAATCATTATCCAATTATTAAAAAAATCACAAACATTTTAACTATATTCAATTTTAAACAGAAGTTAAACCTTTGTCTTTAAAAAGTTTTTTTTTTTTCTCATCAATTCAAAAATATAAAAAAATAATTTTCCATTAAGCACTAGAAAATATTATATAACAATTTGAATTTTTAATATAACTTAATAATTATATAAACCCTTCATGTTCATGGTTCGAATATCGGACATGGCTCGTAACAGTATAGGTGGTAACCTAAATGACCTCGCATGGAGAACCAGAAGAGCACTTGCTACGGGAAGTTGGGGCTAGGGCTTACTTTCAAATGTATGGCAAATAGAACGCTATGAACGAAACGAAAGCAATTGAAATGAAAGGATACAAAACGTTTCAATTCCACTAGGTTTAATGGCTTCAATCCACTCCACTTATAATGTGGCAAAATATATGATTAATCCACTCCACTTATAATGTGGCAAAATATATGATTTTTTAATTTAATATATTATTTATTGATTTGCAACTGAAAAATAGTTTACATTTTTTGAGGTTATATAAAATTAAAAAGATTTTCTTTAAATCAAATTTTATTCATTTAATTATTAAAAAATCAAAATACATCAAATCCACATTCATAAATTGAAATAAATACACTTACCCATATTCAAACAATGACAAAATAATGTCTTGTAGTCCATATGACATATTATTTATAGGGCCTGGCTAATACGACATATACTGTATCTAACGTTATTTTTCAATATTGTTTTCTAGTCTATACAATATTAAATGTTGGTGAGTAGTATATGCTCACTCTTAGATTTAAATTTGTTTAAATCTAGAAATTGACATATACTTCCCATCAGCATTTCATAAGGTATAGACTGAAAAATATGTTACCTGTTCCGCGAACATTATTTAACATGTTCAACAGAAGGACACGGACAGAAAAATTGATGTTTCGCTGCGATATTAGTATATTTTAAAATAATTAATTTAGATCTATTATAATTTTAAATCTATTAATTTTTGATAAGGATAAAAATTTTCTAGGTGTAAATGTTTTTAAGTGTAAAACTTGAGGAGAGGTTTGCATTACATTAATTTGATCTAGTTCAATTGTGCATAGTCACACTTGTTGAATATCTAGGTAATATGATCATTTTATTTCAAGATGGATTAGTTACCTTAGTATATTCAGAAATTTGATTATTAATAAGTAAAATGATGAAAAATGATGAAATAAATTTTTTCAATTAAATCTTTTTAGATGCAATCCTATTTTAACTCTAAAAGAGATTTGATTGATATAGGACGATATCATATATATCTAGTTGACATTGAGTATTTTATGTATAATTGAGGTTCTCGAATGCCACATTAAAATGTTAAAACATTTCTCCACATATTTTTTCTTTTTTGCATCTATTTAACTATATTATTATTAATATTTTCAAAAACTTTACATATGAACTCTTTAGTGCAAATTGAAAGAATTACAAATCTCTCTCATATGATGAATTATAAAGAAACTATACCCTACCCCTTGTTTGTGAGACAAGGGATCCTCCTCCCCTTGTTTGTAAGACTATGCATAGATTTAATTATTTAATTATTAATATTTTAGAAAATTTTACATATGAAATTCATAGTATGAATTGAAAGAATTAAAAATATCTCTCATACCATGAGTTAGAAAGCAACTATACACTACCCCTTAGTTGTCATTGAAATGTTTTATGTATAATTCAGGTTCCCACATTAAAATGTTAAAACATGTCCCTCTCATATTTTTTCTTTTATGCATACATTTAATTATTTTATTATTAATATTTTCAAAAAATTTACATATGAACTCCTTATTACAAATTGAAAGAATTAAAAATCTCTCTCATATGATGAATTATAAAGCAACTATACCCTACCCCTTGTTTGTGGGACAAGGGACCCTCCTCCCCTTGTGGGATTATGAATACATTTAATTATTTAATTATTAATATTTGAGAAAATTTTACATATGAAATTCATAGTATGAATTGAAAGAATTACAAATCTTTCTCAGACAATGAATTAAAAAGAACTACACCCTACCCCTTAGTTGACATTAAAATATTTTATGTATAATTCACGTTCACACATTAAAATGTTAAAACATGTCCCTCTCATATTTTTTCTTTTATGCATACATTTAATTATTTTATTATTAAAATTTTCAAAAAATTTACATATGAACTCCATAGTATGAATTGAAAGAATTACAAATCTCTCTCATACTATGAATTTGAAAGAAAATATATGCTACCTCTTGTTTGTGGGACAAGGAAACTCCTCCCCTTGTTTGTGGGACTATGCATACATTTAATTATTTAATAATTAATATTTTAGAAAATTTTACATATAAAATTCATAGTATGAATTGAAAGAATTACAAATCTCTCTCATACCATGAGTTAGAAAGCAACTATACCCTACTCCTTAGTTTGACTATACTAAATCTACGAAGGAATATACTCTCACAGGGACTTCACTCAATGAACCTCTGACCTATCGTGTGAGTTTGTGGCATATTAAACAATACCATTAATTTGAGTTCATATTGGAAAATACCTTTAAAAATCACATTATTTAAACCCATACGAATATGAACCCAATACATCTTCCTAATTCAAAAAACCCCTACTTCCACTAAATATTGCAAGTATCCATTTTTTCCTTAACATTTTTTATACCCCTTTATATTTTTTCATTAACTTTGAAATCCATTTTGTATACCTGCCAATATAAAAAACCTTTACCGCGTATATATCCCCCAATATATATTGTCATTTTTTCCTCAATATATATCCCCCAACATGAACCCACCTGGTATGGTATTGCTCTCCTAGTGAAGCCCTTATGTATACTCTATCCTCTTTGATTTTGAATATATAACTTCTTACAAGAAAACACATGCTTTAAATCATTGGTTCCACTCAAGCTATATATATTTCGTGTTAAAATATTTTACTCAACCTACATATTAAAATATTTTTTATTGATCTTTTAAAAATTATATATAGCAATTCTATATCAAAAATAAAAAAAATTACAAATCTCTCTAATTATAAAAATAAAAATTAATTTAAATTATATATATATATATATATATAACTTCTGATTGAACCTCCAGAGATAAATAACTTTTTGTGTTCGTTTAGGTGAAAACTCAATTGTCTTGGGTCAATACTTCTTTATTATAAATTTTGACTCGAATTTTTTTATAAATTTAATTATTATTTAAAATAATGATTTTAAACATACTTCGTATTCTTAAAATATCTTAGAAATTGGTTTCAAAACTTATTCTTGTAAGAGAACAAAGCAGAAGTAATATTTGAGATTTTACAACACGCTGAACGAAAATTACACAAATTAACTTGGTATATCCATAGCCGTAGCTATAGCTTACTTTAAAATTCTCTGAGTTCAAAATTGCGACTAAAAAGATAATCAATTGGAACTTAGTGAAAGATATATAATCATTGATATTATTAGACCACAAAACTTATAAAACCAAACCTACACATAATCACTAAACTACAACCTTAAAACTATATATCACTAACCTTATCCACTAGGGTTAAACAATCTCACATCTCAGGATATTAGTAATCATAAAGCACTCTTCCGAATTTCTGAACTGATATGAGTACCGTAAGAAACTAGAGCAAATCTCATGTGTACGACTTCCTGTGCAAATTCTTTCATGAATTGACGACGAAGCCATGTTACGAGTGGGGCACACCGTACTCCAAATCGAGCTGTAAAATCCATAACTCTAAGGAATTGATTTTGTCGTAGTTACATAAGATTTTGAAATTTTGATGGTCTATCAATTCTGACAGCTGAGCAAAGACTAAAATGGTTTCGGATTTTATCATTTTCAAGCTCAGCTGATTTTATAGTTTTAAAATCTTGAAAAAGACGTATCAATGTTGCACGCAGGTATATGTCCTACCAGAGGAAAAACGGACATGCCATTCTGTGATTGTTACGAACACATGGCACCATTATCTAACCACAATCATAAATTTGGATACCCAACAAGGAAGCCATTCTAATATATATACATATGGGCTAACTAGATATTATTTGGATGGATGTTATTATAATTAGATATTAGTTGGATGTTATTATAAGGATGGTGTTAAATTAGGGGATTCGTTATTATAAGGATTGTGCTATAGATCTGGTCTCATTTACCATTTAGCCACAGGGCATAGGAGGCCGAAATCTTGCCTCAGGGCCGAATTATTTCAGACCACAGAGGGGGCCGAAATTCTGGCTTTAGGGTCGAAATTCGTTGGCTACATTTTTGCTATAGGTTGATGCTAAAAAGGGAATGCTTTTCTTGCTTATGTTGGGGGGCCGAAATTCTGGCTTTAGGGTCGAAATTCGTTGGCTACATTTTTGCTATAGGTTGATGCTAAAAAGGGAATGCTTTTCTTGCTTATGTTGGGAGCGGTACCTCTATACTCACTCTTTTTGGTATCATGTATTATTTTAGATGCATTTATAATAATGAGGATTTATTTTGTATGTGATGATCTCCAATTTTCAACATGGCTATCTACTAAAACAACACAATCTAACTAAACAACCTTTTTGTTTCCAAATAAACCTAAAAAGCATCATATTTTAGTTGTCTCATTATTTTTATCACTTCATATATATGCCACTAGCAATGGACGCTTTCAAAGATTTAATAGCTCACATGAAATTGTTGCTTATGATATAAGAAAACTGAATATCATTTTGTTTACTAATTTTTATCTTCAATTTTTCTCGATTTATGCCTTACGGTATTTCCTTTGCAACATCTAGTGTAATTGCTAATTTTAAAATTATATTTACTTTTTAATTCTATTCATTTCTATTTATTTCAGACCATGAAATTAATAATAAAACTATGCACTATTATAATATACTATATACATTTATTCTATTTTAAATTGTAATCAATTTCCCTAGAATTTGAAACAAGTTTCGAAAGATGTTGAGCATCAACTCAATCACTATCATAATGAATAGAGAGATCTTATACATTGATATCTAGCATAGATCCATAAATTTGAGTTAAGATCCCTCTTTACATCATTATTTCATATTATAAAATGAAATTAATGAAACAACTTAAATTTCCTTCTATATGGATTAAATTATTAACTTAGTGCATAAGAATTCATATTTTCCATAAAAATGGAAGTGTACAGATATAGGTTATTATAGGTTATTAGTGCAATGAAGGATTTCTAATGTAAAATAAGCCATTGATTTTAATGAATATTATTGTATACAAGTGTGATTGAATTATATTGAATTGTATTAGTTTAAATGTGATTGAATTAATTTGAGTGAATATAATTAGATTAAATTAATTTAAGTACGATTAAATTTATTTATTGTATTGATTTTATTGAAAAATAATATATTGCATTACTTTAAGTGTAATTAAATTAATTGATAACATTGATTTTAATGAATATTATTGGAATTATCAAATTAATTATTGTGAAAGCTAAATACATAAAAATAAACTCATGAGTGCCAAAACAACCAAAGAGAATCCTTGAAAATAAACCATAAAAAAAAGAACATTAATATAAAATAAGAAAAAAAACATTAAAATTTGGGAAAAAATATATTAATAATGGCAATGTTTAAAATCAAAAGAAAAACTCTGAATTGAATTTTTTAGGATACATATTTCATTATTGAATTTTTGTACATCACATGCTATTATATTTTTCAAAAATGTTTGGATGAAAAATTAAACTATTTTATAATATATAATTTATAAATTTAAATGAAATTTTATTAATTAATATAATTTGGTAATGTAACACTTCATCAAGTATGGCCACTCTGAAATATATATTAATATTTAGTTCATATAAATGGGTTACATTATTAAGAATACTTTTTGTTGTTTAATAAAAAGTAAATTTTATCTAAAATGATTAATGTGTACATTATAAACAATGTAAAATAAGTTATTGTCTCGAATTGATTTCAGCCAATATTATTGGATTGTACTAGTTTAAATGTGATTGAATTAATTAATTGCACTAAATACTATTGGATTGTAATTGGATTGCATGTGATTGAATGAATTTGTTGCATTGATTTCATTGAATATTATTGGTTGACTTGAATATATAGCAATAGATCTAAGACTTAGTATGGCAGAGATGTTGCCACTTAAGGTTATATTTAAAAATAGTAAAATAATATTTTGAATTAACAAATAAAAAATAGTAATAGCAAAAAAAAGTAATGTTGGTCATAATTAAAATAGTTTAATTTGAAGATTAATTTTACATAAATATTGATGACGATGATGATGATGATGATGGTTAACGTCCACTCAGACCAATATTTGGCCTATCTGACCTAAATAAAATAGTTATTTAGTTTGATTTAATATTTTATTCATATGCTCCAAAAGCTTGGAGAGAAGCCTCCCGAGCTCACTATAATTTTGACATCTTAAAAGGCTAGTGAAGTCAGTATTGCAACAAATATTATGAAATTGAGCTCTAATGTGGTTGTACTCGGGGCACTCTAAGAGGAAGTGATTTTCATCCTCGATGTTCATCTTCTCACAGAGATGGCAAATCCTTTCCATCCATGGTGTTTTGGGAACTGTCCAGTGACCTGTTTCACTATGGAGCTCATGAGAGTTCGTTCTAATCTTGGCTATATTAATTTTCTTCTTTGAACTAGTTAAAACAGAGAGATACTTTTGATATTCTAGGGTGGGGTTGATGACCTCTTTATAATATCTTAATTCTCTTTTAGCTGTTAGATCTTTCTCACACCACATTTTTTCTTTGATCTTAGAAGTAACAATTTTTTTAATGTTATTAATGTTTTGCAATGCAACATTATTGTCAATCTCCCAATGGTTTAACCAGGCCCTGATGTATTTATACCAACCTCGTTTAAGCCTTAGGTGGTTTTGGCTGGAATTTAAAGCTAGCTTAGAAATTCTATGGTCTCCTATGCTATTGAGCTTGTGCTTTTACAATAGAATCCTAGTCATAGCTAGGCTCTCGATAGGGGAAAGACCCACTTCTATATGGAGAATAGGATAGGGTGTATTACTTTTAATTTTAAGTTTATAAGCTATAAAACGCTTCTGGATTTGCTTAATCTTTCTCCAGGATTCTCTAGAGATGCTGCAACCCCAAACCTCACATCCATATAAGATAACAGGAGTGACCAAAGTTTCAAAGAGGAACTTCTTTCTATCCCACATTACGAGGTTTTCCATTTTACAATTATTTTCAAGACCAAAATAAGCTTTCCACCCCCCATTAATCCTTTTCTGAATGTTATAGTTCCAATTGAGCTTGTGATGAATATCAATTCATAGGTACTTGTAAGAAGACACTTCCTCCAAGTTACTATTGTCATGCATAAAATTAGCGTAAGTGTCTTTCTTGGATTTGATAATCATAACTTTCATTTTTTCAGTGTTAACAGACATACCCATGGTAGAGCAGAAATCCTTAAGAATTCTAAGTTTCTTATCAAGATCATATGTGCACCTTGCGAAAAGAACAATATTGTCAGCATAGAGAAGAAGGATGATGACTATCCCAACTAAGATCGTGCCAGTACACCCTACTTCCTCTAAACAATCTTCTAGCTTGTCGATGTAAATGCCAAATAGGGTAGGGGAGAGGGGGCAACCTTTTTAAACTCCGATATTACACTTAATATCTTTCGACCACCCCTCATTGCTCTTTAACTTGGCAATTACATTCTCGTATAACCTTATAGTGGCCGCTCTTAGCTTGAAAGGAACATTTAGCGCTTCTAATCTATTCCATAGGTTCTTTCTAGGAACCGTGTCGAAATCCTTTCTAAAGTCCACAAAGAAATAGAAGAGATTGGATTTATCATTGAGGCATTCCTCCAAAATGATCCTAAGCGTAACGAGGTGGTCCGTTGTTGAGTGCTACCTTCTAAAACCCTCTTGGCCTTTAGCCTACTTACCTTCACTTTCAAGCCAAATGCTCAACTTCTTTTCCAAAATAATACCATATAACTTGGCTAAGAGAGGGCTGATCATAATTGTATGATAATTAGAGGGGTTATTTGTATCCCCACTTTTAAAAATAGGGATAATGAGGCTCTGAGTCCAAGGTTTAGGGAACCCTTGCTTGACTACTTGGTTGAAAAGCTTGTGGATGTGGGGGATGAGGACAGGACCTCCAATTTTTAATATTTCCGCCTGGTAACCTTCAATGTCTTTAGCTTTCCCATTTTCCATGCGTTTAACCCCAAAATCAATGTCTTCTAATGAGAAAACTTCTTTCATTGTGAGTAGGGTTTCAAAATCCCCGTCATTTGGAGATTCATAAAGCATTTTAAGATATGAATTCCAGTTGTGTAAAGAAATTTTATTATTATCTTTAGTTTTCCTAGTGAGAATCTGCCTCCAGAATTTCTTAGGAGACACCTTAGAGAGGTGTAAGAGATTCTCTTGTCTTTTACGAATATATTGCGTTTTTTTCCTTTTAGTTAGGGCTTTGTAGATTTTTATCTTGTCAATTTTGAGAGATTCATCAACAGCTTCCTTAATTTCTCTCCTCGCACTTTTACAATCTTTGTCATACCATGGGTTGGTTTTGCTATTTCTTTTATTACTTGAGACTTTAATTGAGAATTTGTTAATAGAATATGAGAGGGTTGTAGTAAAACTATGATAGATCTCATCTATGTTGTCTATACTAGATAAAGGAAGAAAATTAGTTTTTAATTCATTTATAAAGAGATCAATTTTATTTCTATCAAAGATTAAGTTATTTTGACTATAAGGATTATCTTCTATGTGATCTCTATGCATGACAAAATTGAGAGTTATGAGTAAAGGCCTATGATCAGAGTCAGGCTAGTGGTTGTCTAAGATGTCAAAATTTATTATTTCCTTGTATAAAGGGAGATCGGAAATAACATAGTCTACCACACTGCTGCAAAGCCCATGGATGCAGTTCATCTGGATATAAAGTAGCCAAAAATTAAAAATTAAATGTAATTTCTTCACTACTTAATATATAGATGAGTAAAAAAAATAATTTACTTTTTAGTATAATTAAGAAATATTGTTTCTTCACTACTTACTACTTAATATGAAGATGATAGAAAATAATATTAAATAACAAAATTTTCATATTTACTTTAAAGAGAAAAATAAAATAATTTAAATTAAAAAATTTCTTATATTTTTACTTTGTATAACTAGGAGATGTGTAATGTATTTCATTTTTAATATGGATTTGATATATAAAAAATTTAAAAAATCAAAAACAAAGAAAAATTTAATGCGGTTTGTAAAAAGAATATTTCAATATGGCACTTGAGTAAAATATTTAAGATTAAACACACACACATAATTGCTTTCTAATTCATAGTAAGAAAGATATCTGTAATTCCATTAATTCTTTCTATGGATTTGATATATAATTCCTTCAGTTCTTACTATGAATTTGATAACTAAAATTTTCCAAAATATTAATAATAAACTATAATTATATATGCATAAAAAAAAGGCATACTCTTAATTATTAGACCCAATCACACTGTATACTATATATATAATTTAAACCTCTAATTGCATAGTATTTAAGGTTTAATACCCTACTCACCCAATTCAATAAACTCTAAAATGTATAAGTGTGATTTTTATTATACTGGGAGTCGTATTTCTTGGGCTATCGGTACTCACAGCTGAATTTAAACTAATTTAAATCCAACTGTGAACAATATATACCCAACCACATTTAATAGTAGATAGCCCTAAGAACAGAAAAATTCATGGTGAATCTTCATCTGTTTGATCTTTCTACATCCGTAGAAATCTCTTTCGTAAATGCAATAAAAGGACAAAGTATGGCCAGTCCATGAAGCTTTCACGCTGATTGCTGAAAAGCCGTCACGATATGCGATATCCAACGTGTGTCGTTGCTTTAAATTAATTGTTCTCTACGATAATTTAATTATTAGAATTTTTATATATTTTAGTTTAATTTTCAGATGTGGTTTGTTTTGTTGTTTTTTTTTGGCTGGTTTTAGTTAATTTTCTTTCCTTTTTACTTTTAATTTTTATATTTGTAATTTGAAAACTTTTAATATTTTAATTATTTTTTAATAAGTTAAATTTATTTATATTTTAAAAAACAAATTTCCCATAACTAAAAAAAAATCTCACCCAAAATTATTTGAAGGACTTGAAAATATATATATATATATTAAATTACTCCTTGTTTTATTTTAATACAAAATGATAAAACTTCAAATAATTTTAGCTTTTTAAAGTTTACGTTAACATAGAAGCACATGCCATATTTCTTTTGCAATTGCACGTATAGATAGAGAGAAGTAGTTGACCTTAAAACATTGAACCCTTAAAATAACATAATAGATTTTAGACGTGATCACCTATTGACACTGGTTATAGGTATGAGGAGGGACTCTGCAACTTAGCTCGGGCGCTTATGAATCTTATAAAAGCATTTCACAACATTCTATGCAAAATGTTGTGTGGCATAGGTGGATATATAAACTTTCGTTTTCGCATAACGCCCTTCTTTTAGTAGATATATAAAGTTTTTCACGGTAGTTAATGTCTCTGTAACTACTATTTGGGAATTTCAATATCCACACCTAATCATTATAACAACCGCTCATGGGATAGAAACCCAAGAAAGGTTACAAATACCTTTCAAAAAGCACAAATTACGTATTAAGAAAACTATATAATCTGATGGAAATCATCAGCTACACAATACCATCACTAGTATCATCATATCACCCGTTTCAGAAGATTTGCGCAGTACGTCCTATAAACAATTCCCACCCTACAAATTATTTGAATATTTAGATATTGGTATACATTCTTTAATGGGAGTTAAATATGGGTGTATATAGTCTACTTCTATTGTTGTTATTGTTATTGTTTTTTTTTTATATATATAAATTTAAGTAGTTCTTTACAATTTTTTATTTATCAAAAAGAGAGAGTAAGTTGCAACATATACACATTTGGTGGCTTCAACTTATCCAAAGGAAACCAGGGCTATTGGTCACCTTAGAGCATTAAATGACATCCAAAATTAAAATTTTTTCTTTCGTCTACTAGCTGCTATGTCCATTTTATTGTTTAAAACAAAGTTTATTTGACAACATGAAAAGTAAAAGCTATCCACAAAAATCATAGAAACTTAAACCAACATATGTTAACCATCTGAAGAGTCAATAAGTGCCGGATCTTTTGTTGTTGAGCCCGTCATGTCAACTTGATGCATCTGTTGAAGCCGCCTTTTGATTCCACCAATGCGAGTTGTGGCATGATATTGTGCTACCCTTATATCCTGACTTTCTTTTTTGATTTATTATAGAATTGAGACCACTGTAGGACTACCTTCACTTTTTTGTAAGCTTTGAAATGCTTTAGCCAGTACACATTTGAGAGTCCAATATGTGTGGATAGATTGATGAAAGAGAGATAGTCACCCTCTTGTATTCCCAAGGTCAGAAACAAAATCCATGTTTTCCTCTTGAGCCTCCATGTCTTCTTCCTTACTGTTGCTTTCTTTCTCCCATCCTTGGATTAGATTACGAATTTGTGGAGGATTGCCTACAGAGTAAAATTCAAAGAGATTCTCCATTATCTCTTTATTCATACTTCTGCCTCGCTTGCTTGGCTCGATCGTGTTTTTTGAAAGCTTCTACTTTCCTTTGTCCTTGGGCTAACGCTTTACTAATTGCCCTTTCACCATTGTTATACTCGAACTGAGGAGCTCGAGAAGCTACTGAACTAAACCTGCGAATTTTGTCAGAGGGTTTGTAGAAGGTGGTATATTGGAAACAGAGAACCCAGGAAATTCAATGGGTCCCCCCGCCACAATGGAGTAAGCCATGAAGATATGCATGCATATCATATTGTAGAGAAAGGTAATTAAACCAATGTAATTAAGGAGGACCTTGTTGGTTGACAAAAGCAATAGACCAAGCTTACCATTATGACTATAATTCTCCCTGTCTACCATAACACAGATAGAATTTACCAATTTTACATGAAGGAAAACTGAAGTAAGATAATGACGGACACTTCTCAATTTATGTGTTTTGAAATCCTCTCTACTCTGGTCATAATGAGTAGAGGTAAGATGGCATACGCCTTTCAAATTTTCATGGTGCTACATGCAGGAGGTTTCATAAAATTGAGAGAGGCTATCAAGGCCTCCATGACATCTCACATAGATATGAAGAAGATGAGCCGAGATACTCTGAATTAGCATACAGAAAAGCGAAATCCTACAAGGGATTCTGAAACAGGGCTCTATGGCCTTCTGAAGGATAAACAAGTTCTGATTTTTTAGCATGCTACAGGGGAATTCATTCCCAAAGCTTACATACATATGGTTGAGATCGGAATGATAACTTATCCTACTACCCTTCCTATGCACATACTAGCTCCATTGTTTTTATTATTGTTATTATGTATCTGAATTTATGTTTATAAGAAGAAGCATATATTTTTAAATATTAAATTTATTTAAAATCAATAACACAATTTAATGTGAGTATTTGATTATTCTGAGTTTTTGGAGATTCAAAATTAAAATGGATGTAGGCTAGTTTAATTTTCCCATTAAATAGATTATATTCCACATAAATACCATAAGAAAATAATATGACTTCTCAATGCTATGTGTCATTTTTGTTTTTATTATTATTTTATTTTTATAGTCATTTTTGTTTTATTGTAACCAAATCAAAATTTTATCTCTACCACACTAAGCTAAAGATCAAAGATTAATTATTTAAATTTGATATTCAAAATTTACAAATACATTAAAATAAAATTGGAAATGTTTCATTATTAAACATGTCTATTAACTTTATATTTTGTTTTCTCTAAATAAATTAATATTATTTTTTAAATGCTTTCAAAAAAATTATAAAATTTATATACATATATTAACTATGACATAGCCCCAAGGGATAGCTCAAATGGTTGAGTTCCCGTTGCTAAAGTACCTTGCCATATGGAAGGTCACGGGGTCAAATCTCCTCGACGCCCTTGGCTGAAAAAAAAAAGATTAACTATGACACTTTTTGACATTTTGTTAAAATTGGGAAAAATTTTGTATGGTAGGATTACTTCACTAGCACAACCACATTAGTGAATGTGGTTGATATACCCCATAGGCTAATTATACAACCAAGTGTGAAGGCTATGTGTAAGTATGTATGTGTTCAACTTAGAGTTGACATGTGTCACTCTTAAATAAAAGAAAAAAATATTCTCTCAATAGAAAATAAATGTCCTATAATAATAAGAAAAATAATATATTATGCATGTTTAATGAGTTGTCACAAAAATACAATTTAAACAACCAAAAATTACACATTGTTTTTTTCACTCTAAAATATTTTTTCACTTGAGAAAATATGATCTCTCTTCTCATCTTAGATTTGTGAGTAAGATGGATCTACGTTGGTTTAGCAAGGAAGCTCATTTTACGGCCCAATGTGAAGGCTATGTGTAATTATGTTCATGCTCAACTTAGAGTTGACATGTGTCACTCTTAAATAAAAATAAAATATTCTCCAAATAGAAAATAAATGTTCTAGTCTGTGAGGTCTTGGTTAAACAGTGATGAGGCAGGCTGTTATAGCACTCATCACAGGTTCAATTCCCTTCCCCGATCGGGGTGATGTATCTAGACATGTTATGAAAGGTGGAGTAAAAAAGTGAAAAAAGAAAAAAATGAAAGGCACTACCAAACTTACAAAAAAATAAAAATAAAAAGAATAAAAAATAAATAAATGTTCTATAATAAAAAAAGAAAAAGGAATATATCATGCATGTTTAATTAGTTGTTTCAAAAATACAATTTAAACAAAGAAAAATTAAACATTGTTTTTTCCACACTAAAATAATTTTGCACTTGAGAAAAGGCTCATGTTAGATCGTACTTAAATATGAATCTACGTTGGTATTATCCATCTACCATTACCAGTGTAAGAATATATTAACCAAATAGATGAAGTAAATGTCGTGTCAATGAAATATAAGGTTAAGTCACTCACATATAAAAGCTACTTATATTCATGTTTTTGCATTGCACTTAGTGATTGTCATGGATAATTTGCTAAGTCACTTACATATAAAAACTATTTATATTCATGCTTTTGCATTGCACTTAGTGATTCCCATGCATAATTTGTTAATTATTGTAATACGAATTAATATAAAGAATCTCACCCTTACTCTACGAAAAGTAGTTGGAATGTACACAATATAATTGGAACAACTTTGAATTTGATCAAAATTAAGAATTTTATTACCATGTGCTTATTTTAACAAAAATGATATGACCATTGTAGTATTGTAACGGTCAAACTGTAATCTATATTCAAAAATCAAATCTAAAAAACAAAATGATAGTAAAAAATAATAGTGAAATACATATATATTAATAAATCAAACAACATTTCATGGCATCTCTGTTGGAATTGTCACCTTGTTTGTGGACACCTTTTTCTTAATCTTAGTATATAGATATGCATTATCACTATTAAAAAAATGTGAATTTTTAATGTAAGACTAACTAATTCATTCTATTGAACAATGAAAAAGAAGTAAAAACTTAACATACATTTTGAGATGAAAAACTGTATAAATTAGATTTTAAAAATACCTATTTTATCCATCAGCCCAGATTTTACATACAAGAAAGAATATTTTTAATAAAATAGATTTTAACTATGGATGAATCTTTCATCTATATTTCATATTATTAAATCATTATCTAATTATAAATCACAAACATTTTAACCCTATTCAATTTACCTTTTTTAGTAGATTATTTTATACTAAACAAAAAGTTAAACCTTGGTATTTAAAGAGTTTTTTTCTCATCAACTTAAAAAATATATAAAAAAAAAATTCTCAAAAAAAAATATTATATAACAACTTGAATTTTTAATATAACTTAATAATTATATAAACCCTTCATGTTCATGGTTCGAATATCGGACAGGGCGCGTAACAGTATAGGTGGTTACCTAAATGGCGTCGCATTGAGAACCAGAAGAGCACTTGTTACGGGAAGTTGGGGCTTACTTTCAAATGTAGGGCAGTTAGAACGCTATGAACGAAACGAAGGCAATTGAAATGAAAGGATACAAAACGTTTCAATTCCACTAGGCTTAATGGCTTCAATCCACTCCACTTATAAGGTGGAAAAATATATGATTTTTAAATTTAACATATTATTTATTGATTTGAAACTGGAAAATTGTTTACTTTTTTGGAAGTTGTATAAAATAAAAATAAAAACATTAAATCAGATTTTATTTATTTAATTATTAAAAAATCAAAATTTATCAAATCTATATCTATAAATTGAAATAAATACGCTACCCATAACCAAACAATGGCACAATAATGGCTTGTAGTCCATATGACATATTATCTATATGGAGTGGCTGATATAACATATACTGCAGCTAACATTATTTTACTGTCTATACGATATTAAATATTGGTGAATAATATATGCTTATTCTTAAATTTAAATTTGTTTAAATTTAAAAGTCTACATCAACATTTATTCCAACATTTAATAAGAATACATATACTGCCCACCAACATTTAATAAGAAATAGACTAGAAGATATGTATGGCCTATTCGGCGAAGATTATTTAACATGTTCTACATAAGGACACGGACAGAAAAATTGATGTTTCGCTGCGATGTATATTACTGTTTTAGGTCAACAAACATATAATAGTTAGTGAAAACCTATGTATAAATGAAGGTAAATAAGCCATCAAAGCCCGTGGATCTTTGAGCGTTGTACTTTTTTATTTTACTCTCAAGTAGCATAGTTCCTTTTCTATTTTTATTTTAGACGTCTTAATCATTCAGATAGATTAAATTTCATAGGCTGTAAATATTTTTCGTAGTATAAGATTTGAGATTTAGATGATTTCTCACAATATATATGTGTTAATTTCAATTTGTAGGTTAACTATTTTCTTTAATTCAAATTCAAATTTTATTATTTTTTTAATAATAATATATAATATTAATATATTTTAAAATAATTAATTTAGGTTTACAAAATTCTAAATTTATTAATTGTCTATTAATTGTTGATAGGGATAAAAGTTCTATAGATGTAAACGTTTTTTAGTGTAAAACTTGAAGAGAGGTTTGCATTAAGTAAATTTGATCTAGTTCAATTGTGAATAGTCACACTTGTTGAATATCTAGGTAATATGATAACCCTATTTTAAGATGGATTAGTTACCTTAGTATATTCAGAAATTTGATTATTAATAAGTAAAATGATGAAAAATGATGAAATAAAATTTTCAATCAAATATGTTTAGATGCAATCCTCTTTTAACTCTAAAAGAGATTTGATTCCTCTCAAACATTGGTATCATATATATCTAGTTGACATTGAGTATTTCATGTATAATTGAGGTTCCGGAATCACACATTGAAATCTTAAAACATGTCCCCTCATATTTTTTCTTTTATGAATTCATTTAACTATTTTATTATTAATATTTTCGAAACTTTACATATAAACTCCATAGTACAAATTGAAACAATTAAAAATCACTCTCATATGATGAATTATAAAGCAACTAAACCCTACCCCTTGTTTGTGGGACAAGGGACCCTCCTCCCCTTGGTTGTGGGACTATGCATACATTTAATTATTTAATTATTAATATTTTAGAAAATTTTACATATCGAATTCATAGTATGAATTGAAAGAATTAAAAATCTCTCTCATACCATGAGTTAGAAAGCAACTATATCCTATGCCTTAGTTGACATTGAAATATTTTATGTATAATTTAGGTTCCCACATTAAAATGTTAAAACAGGTCCCTCTCATATTTTTTCTTTTATGCATACATTTAATTATTTTATTATTAATATTTTCAAAAAAATTACATATGAACTCCATAGTACAAATTGAAAGAATTACAAATCTCTCTCATATGATGAATTATAAAGCAACTATACCCTAACCCTTGTTTGTGGGACAAGGGACCCTACTCCCCTTGTTTGTGGGACTATGCATACATTTAATTATTTTATTATTAATATTTTAGAAAATTTTACATATGAAATTCATACTATGAATTGAAAGAATTACAAATCTCTCTCATACCATGAGTTAGAAAGCAACTATACCCTACCCCTTAGTTGACATTGAAATATTTTATGTATAATTCAGGTTCCCACATTAAAATCTTAAAACATGTCCCTCATATTTTTTCTTTTATGCATACATTTAATTATTTAATTATTAATATTTTCAAAAATTTTACATATGAACTCCATAGTATGAATTGAAAGAATTAAAAATCTCTCTCATACTATGAATTTGAAAGAAACTATACCCTACCTCTTGTTTGTGAGACAAGGAACCTCCTCCCCTTATTTGTGGGACTATGCATACATTTAATTATTTAATGATTAATATTTTAGAAAATTTTACATATGAAATTCATAGTATGAATTGAAAGAATTACAAATCTCTCTCATACCATGAGTTAGAAAGCAACTATACCCTACCCCTTAGTTTCACTACTAAGTCTATGAATGCATATATTCTACCCTCTTTGGTTTTGAATATATAACTTCTTACTAGAAAACACATGCTCTTAACCATTACTTCCACTCAAGCTATATATATTTTGTGTTAAAATATTTTATTCAACCTACATATTAAAATATTTTTTATTGATTTTTAAAAAATTATATATATCAACTCTATATTAAAAATAAAATAAATTACAAATCTCTCTAATTATAAAAATAAAAATAAAAATAAAAAATTAATTATGCTGTAAGGCATTATTATTTGAAAACAAATTCCCTCAGGTGCCAGATGGAATCACTTTGAACCTTTAGATTTAATGTTAGACGATTGAACAATAGTTATTAATAATAATTTCAGCTAATAATTAACAAACTCTTTTCAACCGTTTTCCTTCCGTATTTCACATGGAGAGAGGTTTTAGCAACAGTGATGGAAATGAGATTTTAAAGAGTTTTAGGGCATGTTGCATTAGGGATTTTATGTAACAAACCTTTTTCAACCATTTTCCTTCAGTATCTTCACATGGAGAGAGGTTTTAGCAGCGATGATAGAAATGAGATTTTAAAAAAAATTTAGGCATGTTGCATGAGGGATTTTTTGTTCCTTTTCTGCATATTAAGTGTAATGTACCTCTATTAACACATTTTTTTATTTTTTTTTGTTCAGACATTAATAGCTTATAGACTGGGATGTAATTCCAAACTTATGTCTAAAACCGGGCCATCACCTTCATGTTGAGGTATAGTTGACTTTCCCAATTATATACTTGGTTTTGGGCATATATATATAGTATGACATATGACATAATTTTGACACATGATAAAGATCATTTCCATAAAACTTATATATAGGCAGATGATATATATATATTTCTGATTTATATATGTGTATGACTACTCCTCTTATACCACGCACCAATCATAAAAATGTATAGCGCACTACCCATAGCCGTGACGAAATGTTGGTATATATATCAGAGACGTTGGGTTTATATACATATCACATATATATAACGTAAGGCCTAATGAAATTGAAACATTGGTACACAACGATCACATACTCTCGGACCACATATTAACACAGATATATATATTCATTTGAGACCCTAAGGATTTACATATGTTTCGATCTGAACTCTGGTAGCATTTTCGAGGTTCATCATTTCGTTCTGGGTACGTTGATTTGGCCCGATCTTGGCGTTTAAGTCCGGGGTACCACTTGGATAAAGGTTGTGCCACCTCGGCTTGGGTTCACATGGCTATACGTTGGAACGATACGCTATTCACCCTCAAGCGTGTTCGAGACTGTGGCTTATTAACTTGTTCCGTAGTACTCTACCTACCCTGGTTGACAGATATGGAGGATGTAAATTCGGAATTTAATTGTTACAGTTCAGCCGAGTTTGCTCATCCCCATGACCGTTGTGGTGATGAGGACAAGTGTAGGGTGCTGGCGGGTTAGGGTTTGTAGATTTTGATTCCAGTTGTTCTTTAATTCGCCCATTTCATAACTCTGTTCTTTTTCTCTCTTTCCGAACGAGTAATGTGGCAATCCCTTGGCTTGGAAAACCGATGCAGGAGTGAAGCCTCTCAGAGAGGGTTCTTCCATTCTGTTCTCCCCACACCATCTCTCGGCCTGTTGAGGTTGTTTTCTCCCACAGTCGACTGAAACTCTGAAATCGTGGGTACCTCTGACTTCAACGCAGGTAACTTGTTTGGTTGGGGTTTTTGTATTTAGTTCGATAGCCATTTACCATAATCATATTTCTATTACTAAATCTTTTCAGTCTTTTCACCAGGCGTTTGTTTCAGTGGCTATGAATTTTTACGAGTCAAACAATTTTGTTTACAGTTAACTAAATTTTTCTCCGGTACGTGGTTTCATCTCGGTGCCTGGGGCGTTTCGCGGAAGAGCTTTCGCTCCAAAATCTCTCGGCGTTTAGGTAATAGTCTTGATGATTGATTTTTCGTCCCATCGTCTCTGGTTACGTATCCTTGGTTGCATGCTACTGACTGTAGTCTTTCAGTTGGGGAAACGGCAGTAACTTTTATTGGTTACTCAATAGCGATACCTGAACCTTTACATCTGTACCCATTTTCTTTGAATTGATATACGCACTTGGCTCTTACTGCCATCACATTTTCGTGGATTTCTAATACATCTTCTCTGGTATGTGCAGGTGTCAGTTCTTACTTACCGAGGTGAAGTCTTTCGTTCCCTGTGTATACCCTAGCCTCAGCTACGTGGATTTCTCGCACAGGTTGCTTCATGTACTAACTTGAAACTTCTGCTCATACCTACAGGTCGGTATTCGTGGCATTCTCCTATTCAGATAGCTTCCACATGAATGCTTGATGGCAAGACGTCGGTTCCTGAATTTTTTGTGATGGAACGATGCCATCCTTACTCGCTATAAACTTCTGGTTTTGTCAATCTCAGACATATAATGGATAAAGTTTTGTTTCTAATTCACACTGTCGTCGACAGTAATCTCTGCATTTTAAGTTCTGTTGTGTTTTATTCGGCATTTATGCCGAGACTCGTTAAGCTTCTGATGCTACTTTTTGGTCGTGGACAGTGAATATCGATTCCGGATAGATATATATATATATATATCTGTTGCATATTCTGGTTAATTTGTTTTGACTGAGTTCTCGGCATAATATATTTATTTCGTTGTGATGCCGAAGGACAGTGATTGACTATGTTAAAAGCCTTCAGTTATTCATCTTGTTCATTTTAGACTTGTTCTATATCTATAATGTTCTCCTCTATTTGCATGATATATGAAATTTTCCGTATTTCCAGTCCTGCTAGAGGAAGGTCTGTAGAGTTAATACATTTAATATCTATTGTAGGCTTCCATTGGTTATTTCTCGTATTGAAAAATATACAATGTCTGTCAAGTCTCTTTTTATATCTACCTAGTTCCTTACAGTGTTTACTTCCGTATTGTTATCATAAATTAATCACATGCGTTCAAGATAATATATCGAAATTGATGGGCAACTAGCTATGACTCTCCCATGTGGTATTCCATAATGTTTTATGTTTGCTATATAAGTATTGGTCATATTAATCCTCTAATCTCAGGTATAACCAGAATTTCAGGTGACAGTTACATACCTCCTAGGGTGTGTGATTGATGCCTTACAACACATGTATGAAATATATTTCTATGCTGAATAAGTTTTCAATTGATTCCCCTACTGCTTTAATAAAGAAGATTCAGAGTACTTTGTATTATGTCTATACTCTTCCATGTATTTACAGAAATGTTTATTTGCACATTACATGATCTATTTTAGATGCATCCATGATAAAGTTGACTGAAATTATCTCCATTGGAGAATTTGTTTCAGGATATTTCAGTATCCCTAATTTGTACAGGCAGTAACATTGTTTTTATTTCTATAATTGTTTTTCTTAGGATCTAGAGTATTTCATTCTAGTAACTGCTTAAATTTTTCCTTGAATCCCCCTGGGGTATTTCCTTTGTACAATATCTCCAGATTTAGACCCAGGTTGGGTTTAGACATTCTGGTGGATACTGCCCTAGGCTATTGTTCTTACTACCATACAGAGGGTAGAAGATTGTCTTCTGCTATTTCCTTCTGTTAAAAGTAAGAACACCACAGACTTCAACAATTTCTCCTTTCTCTGCCATTTGGGTTGAATGATTCATTTCCTATTGTTCCTCTCTTATTTGTTGAAGCAGATTAAAGTTACAATTAAAATTATTCTTATCATAATTACTCTTACTCATAATAAAGACTGAAAGGCCAGAATTTCCTATAGTTGAATTTCTTATCTACCATCACACAGAATACTGAAGGTAAATTCATGATAACCAATTCTGGGGAAAAAAAAAAACATTTACACTTCTAATATCGAGTAGTTAATTATATGTAGCCAATTCATACTGCAGGAAATAAAATCCCTGGGTGGTTTAAATACATACCACTCATGCAGTAGACCAACCTCCCAACCGTAGAGTTCTATTTTTCTCCCAGAACTCACCCCCGAGCTGAGAACACCTCCACCATAGATCAACCCCCTGATCTGTTTAGGAGCATCTTATTTAAGCTAATAGTTCCCCAAATCCTATTTCTAATTCTGCGTCCAGAATAGCAGGATGCTTTTCTTCCTGCTTGCCTAGGCTTCCCATTTTTGGGATTCTTTAAAGCTGTTTTATGCTTTCCCTCAGCTTTTCCAGCTTTTTACCTCTTCCCAACTACTTTCCTCATCATTGGGGAAATTTAGATTCTTCCTCAAAATCTAAATTAGAAATAATTCCTTCCAAGGATTTTTTTGAAGGATTGTGGGGAATAGTTGCCTTATCCATCCTCATGGATTTAGCAAGTGATCTCAAAATCTCATTTTTTGGTCAATATGCACACCAGTATTTTATTCATTTCCTCAAATTAAATATTAAATTACATTCACAATTTATTTATCCTTTGGGGTCCACTCCCCTTAGGATTAAAGTTCAACTGTCTAAATTTGAAAATCCAACACATAAATTGGGGGTGTTACATTAAGGTGAACATGAGTGGATTCTATTTGGAGCGGGATTTTCTGTTCCTTTTCTGCATATTAAGGCGAACATATTAAAGTGAAGATGAGTGGATTATCTTTGAAGCATCCACTTTTTGAGTGATAGGAGGCACATGTTTGGTGGGCTCCTTTCTCTTCAAGAGCTTACTCCACAAGGGTTACACTGTCCATGCCATAATGCACCACGGAGGTTTGCATCTCTTCTTATTCAAAAACCTTTATGTATTTTTTTTAGTAAGTTTAAGAAGTATATAATTTGGTAGACACATCTCATGGACATTCTAGGAGTTGGGTAATGGCTCAAGCTCTTCAGCGCTGAGCTATCTGAAAACGACGGTCGGGGAGATTTTCATGTAGTTCCACAACCAAAGATCCCGAGGTGAACCCGTCTAAATCTTCGTTTACTTTTTGAAAGATCCAGAGAAATCTCCTATCACATTTTGAAAGTTCCAGAGGGATTGAGATTTATGGATTGAGATTTATGGTGTAATGTTTTAAATTTTAATTAGTTTTATTAAATATGATTTCTAAAATTGAGCGGGATTGAGATTTATGGATTGAGATTTATGGTGTAATGTTTTAAATTTTAATTAATTTTATTAAATATGATTTATGATTTATTATACTACATCAAAAAATAGTATATATTTTTTTATAGCAAAAAAAAATTACATATTATAATGAGTGAATGTTCTAATTATATATTCATACAAATATCTTAGATTTGACCACGATCACAAGATTCATTGCACCTCTATTATTGAGAAATGATTAATAAAGGATGGAAAGCTTCTTGGGTCTTGACAACAACTGTAAATAGGTGATACATAATAGCTTAGTCCCAACCACCTAAGTTAGAAATTATGATTTCAGAAAGAGTGCATATAAGATGGTTGTGACCAAATTAACTTAGATGTAGAGGAACTTAGTTCATACAAATATCTTAGATTTGACCATGATCACAAGATTCATTGCAGCTCTAGCATTGAGAAATTATTAATAAAGGATGGAAAGCTTCCTGGGTCTTGAAAACAACTGTAAATAGGTGATACAGAATAGCTTAGTCCCAACCACCTAAGTTAGAAATTACGATCTCAAAAAGAGTGCACATGAGATGGTTGTGACCAAATTAACTTAGAATAATTTCATGGATCAAGAATAGTTTGGGAGGGAAGATGAGCTTGAGCTCTAAATGATAGAAATTTGGAAGTGTTAGGGAAAATGGATATTAGAGGAGACTTGAAATTTTCTACTTAATTTTTAAATTATTTCCTCATTAAAATTTCATATAAGATGTTTCTATCGAAATTAACATAAAAGTATTTAATAGGTACGCAAGCTTGAGTTGTAACTTGTACCAATTTTGCATAGTTAGGGGAAATAGATATCATAAAAGACTTGAAATATGAAATGGATACATTTGAATTTATGTGCAGGGACATGATAAGTTGTAACTTGTAAGAATTTTGCACAGTTAGGGGAAATGGATATCATAAAAGACTTGAAATATGAAATGGATACATGTTGAATTTATGTGCAGGGACATGATAAAATTATATGCAGGTAGAATGTAAAAGTCTACAAGCTTGCTTTTGAAGGAACAATCTCAACATCAAATGCTTGAGTTGTAACTTGTAGGAATTTTGCATAGTTAGGGGAAATATGAAATGGATACATCCTGAATTTATGTGCAGGGACATGATAAGTTTTCACTTGTAGGAATTTTGCACAGTTAGGGGAAATAGAAATCATAAAAGACTTGAAATATGAAATGGATACATGCTGAATTTATGTGCAGGGGATTGATAAAATTATATGCATGTAGAATGTAAAAGTCTACAAGCTTGCTTTTGAAGGAACAATCTCAACATCAAATGTACACTTCACAGCATTTTTCCACTTTTTTTCAGAATAGATTTTTTTGTCTTAGGCATAAAAGTCTTTTTGCATTTATTTATAGGCCCCTTCCTTGTCAAATACGTAGCCAAGTCTGTGATCAAGGGAGACAATTTAATATTGAAAAAGAGCATCTTTTTTATTAAATATTTGCTATTCGAACTTGGAATTTAATTAAGTGATTTCTCTTTATATTCTGGCATGACATTTTTTACTAATGTTTATATTAAGTGATATTATATATATCACAATTGAATTTATGCCTTGCGGTGTTTCCTTTACAACATCTGATGCAATTGCTAATTTAAATTACTTTCATATATATATATATATATATATATATATATATATAACTTCTGATTGAGGACAACTTTCAGAACTAAATAACTTTTTGTGTTCGTTTAGATGAAAACAAGTAAAAAAACTCATTTGTCTTGGGTCAATACTTCTTTATTATAAATTTTAACTAGAATTTTTTATAAATTTAATTATTAAGTTAAAGAATGATTTTGAACATACTTCTTATTCCTAAAATATCTTAAAAATGTGTTTCAAAACTTATTCTTGAAAGAGAACAAAGCAAAAGTAATATTTGGGATTTTACAACACGTTGAACGAAAAGTACACAAATTTACTTGGTATATCCATAGCCGTAGCTATAGCTTACTTTAAAATTCTCTGACATTAAAATTTTCTGACGAAAAAATACACAATTGGAACTTAGTGAAAGATATATAATCATTGATATTATTAGATCACAAAACTTATAAAAACCAAACTTACACATAATCACTAAACGACAACCTTAAAACTATATATCACTAACCTTATCCACTAGTGTTAAACAATCTCACATCTCAGGATATTATAAATCATAAAACACTCTTCCGAATTTCTGAACTGATATGAGTACCGTAAGAAACTAGAGCAAATCTCATGTGTACGACTTCCTGTGCAAATTCTTTCATGAATTGACGAGGAAGCCATGTTACGAGTGGGGCACACCTTACTCCAAATCGAGCTGTAAAATCCATAGCTCTAAGGAATTGGTTTTGTCGTAGTTACAAAAGATTTTGAAATTTTGATGGCCTGTCAATTCTGACAGCTGAGCGAAGACTAAAATGGTTTCGGATTTTATCATTTCCAAGCTCAGCTGATTTTATCGTTTTTCAATCTTGAAAAAGACGTATCAATGTTGCACGCAGGTATATGACCTACCAGAGGAAAAACGGACACGCCATTCTGTGATTGTTACGAACACATGCCACCATTATCTAACCACAATCATAAATTTGGATACCCAACAAGGAAGCCATTCTAATATATATACATATGGGCTAACTAGATATTAGTTGGATGGATGTTATTATAATTAGATATTAGTTGGATGTTATTACAAGGATGGTGTTAAATTAGGGGATTTGTTATTATAAGGAAGGTGTTAAATTAGGTGGATTTGTTATTATAAGGATTGTGTTAAATTTGATAGACTATAAATTTTCTTGGAATAATTAATTTTTTTTTCTAAGCCATTTTAATGACCCAAACCAACTAATCTTGTAGGTTAATATGAAAATTTGAGTATTAAATTTCTTAGAAGAGTCTTCGGTGGGTTTTGCTTTATTTTTATTTTTTTATTGTCACCCTTGATATATGGTTTGGAAACATCTCATGGTTGGGAGTCCTTAACCTCTTACCAACTCTATATTTATGTTATTTAGTTTGTGTGTCTTCTTTGTGTATTTTATGAGACTTTATTTATTTTTTTCAAGGTAATCACATTGATTGGTTATTTGATTTAATATTTATGTATATTTACAATTTGTAAATTAGTATTTACTTATGTTAGGTATGTTTTTTAGCATGTTTTTTTTAATAAGCGATTTAAAATTTTATTTTAATTATCGATAATAATTATTAGGTTTATGGTGGGGATTTTTTTTTATAGAATATTCTAAGACATTGTATTATTATGAACAAATAAAAGGTTGATATTTATTTTCAAAGTAGTTATGTTTTTTTCTTCCTTTTAAATAAATTCATTAGTTAAAAAATGTAATATGAAGAAGTGCCATATGAAATGAATTATTATTTTTTGGGCGTGTGGTATTGATAAGATATGGTATTGGTCCATAGTATTGTAACAAGGTCTATTTTACTAATTTAAAATCCCCATAATAATCTGGGAGTAAATATTCATGGTTATATATATGTGTGTGTGTGTGTGTTCAAATTATACATTAATTATATTTATCTTTAATAGTAATAATGATTATTTTATTGGGGTGGTAGGCGGTGGATGGATTCTCGTTAATCCAAATGGAAAAATAGAATACATATATGCTTGGGGGTTGGGACAATCAAGCATATGCCCTTGAACTCATGTTTGGTCTTTCTTTAGTTCAGAAAAAAGGAATAAGGGAGGATTCCATCCTAGTTCACTCCTTAATGATAATAAATCATATGGTAAATGAGACATTGGCATAAAACTACAAACTAAATCAAACCATCAAAAGAATAAAAGGAAAACAGTCCTCTTTTGATAAATTCAGGTTCTGTCATATCCTCAGGGGGCTGAATAAGGAAGCTGATAGGTAGGAAAACTAGGCTTGCCTATTATCAGAAGAGAAAATTATGGTGAATGGGTAGGAGGGAAGTCATATGATCCCCTAAAAATGATTCAAATCGAAAAAAAAATAAAGGTAAAAAAAGAAGACTACTAAAGACATAGATTCAAGTAAAAAGAGAATTGAAGAGCTAGTGAATATTGGTTTATCAAACTATAGATAAATTCAAATATGTGGATGATTAAGTTTACTGGAATTCAGGATGAAGTTATTGGTTGGTGGCTTGATCCATTTCTTTCACTACACCCCCCCCCCCGCAACCCTTAATGTCCTTCTCCCCTTTTTCCTCTATTTTTCTCCCTCCTCACACCTTGTCCCTGTGTTTATGTTTTACCCTCCCTTGTTTTATTCACACTCATCACCCTTGTCACAGTTCCCCCTTATCCCCATGGGCCCTCACACGCCTTGTCCCATCTGGCCTCCTTTCTTAATCTCACTCGTCGATGTTTGTGGAAACTACTCCACGGGCTTGGGACATGGGGCTTTGACGCGTGTCGATTGGTTTTACACATGCAATTCACTTCACATAACCTCATGTGACAATGTATGAGTAGAAGAGTCGAAGTTTACAGGTCCAAGAGCGAGGGATATTGATGGCACATTCAAAGTCCGATAATGCAAGGTCTACAAAATAGAGGGATGCATTTAATTCCATTGAGAAGGGACCGTCAGTTGGAATGGAAAAATCCTCGGAGATAAATTTTATAGGTTGAATCAAGGTACAGAAGAATCATGGAGGTTTGTGGGGAATATGGTAACACAGAGTGGCTGCAGAGTGAGGTCACCCACAGTAGGCTCAAGCTCTATTTATGCAATGTATTCTCGTCATATTATGACAAAAATATTGTTTTTGTTAGTAATTTTGGGTGGATTTTTCCTCCGAGGGAGGCTCTTTCGAGATCAGTAGGCATAGAGAAGGTTCAGTTAGTCCTTTTTTATGTCATCCTAGAGGCCGGTGGGAAGAGGAAATTGGGAAGTATAGTAGGAGACTCAGATAATGTTACCAATTCGTGGGTGGTGAAGTTGTAGGGTGAGTATGTAGGTGGTTTAGGGCGCTGGACCTGTGTGAATTTTAGTAATTGGGCTAGGTTGGGGATATGTGGGAGTCTCTGACACTTGGATTTTGAGTTCTTTCGAGAGAAGGATTCTGGGAGAAATAATAGGTTTCAGTCTTGTGTTAAAATTGGACATTAGGTTCTGGTGGTATGTTGTGGGAGCTTATTTCATCTCTTTTCTTGGTTTAAATCGAGGAAGTTTTTTTTCTGACCTGGAGTCTAGAGGCTAGGGGAGAGATCTGAGATGTGAGGGTAGTGTTAATTCTCGGGAAGATGGTGCTAATTCTCGGGATATTGGAAAGTGGGTGAAGCAGGGAGGTCCTAGGTATGACTGGGGCTTAGAGGAAGATAAGTGGATAGGGACTAAGGTGGGAGAATACAATGGTGACCGAGTTTCATCTTTGTTTGTCATAGCAAGCATTTGGGTTGTTGTCGGTGGGCGTGAGTGTTGTAGGTTCCTGCAAAAAATATTTGTGAAAGTGGGTTGCGTTCCCTGGATGGAAGCACAGAGTAATTCAAAGGTGGGAAGCTCGACCACTGGGCCTTGGGGTCCTTGCCATCCAAGAACAAGCTGCATCTCTAGCAAAATTTTAAGGGAGCATAGGACAAGGCATGTTGCCTATGAGGGATGCTCAGCTGAGCATGAAGAAATAAGAATGGGACTTAGATAATTCAACAAAGTATTCATCATCAGCAGCATGATACACTAAACATGCAAGAACAACAAATAGCCAAGAACAAAAAAAATAGGCAGATGGAGGACAATATTGATGCACTAAAACGTCAATTAGAAGAGCTCAAATTCCCACAGTAGAATAATAGTAGGGAAGTGGAAGAGAAAACCATTGGATTGGATCTCAATATCCTAGCTATCATGGAAGAATAACTAGATGAATATAAGCTCTTCCTATTTTTGGTTTATATAAATATTTTATGATATGTTGCAAATATATTCTTCTTTTGTGGAAATTTTTTCATCTTTATAGTTAAAGGATAGTAGTTTCGAAATACTATGTAAATTTTGAAGAATGGAAAAACCTAGTAGTTTAAGAAAATCAATTTGGAGCCTTTACCGACACTGATATTCTATTGTAAATTACTCATTTTTATGCCAAGAACGGGCTCAAATTAGTACCTAAATCTACTCTTTCCTATAAACAAAATTAATGATTATTTTAACTTTACATTTATAACCATTTAATTTATATAAATTCCCTAGTAATTACAACTTAAATTTTAATTCATAAAACAAACTATTTATTTAACAAATTTACCATTCACAAAAAATAAATAAATATATACTAACATTTATATGACCAACATTAAAGAAACATAGTACCAATAAGATAGTTAGAGCTCTACTAACAATCTTAATAATTCATGTTATAATATATATATATGTATCAAAAAACATTTTATTTACTATAAATATTCAAATATTAATTTATTATTAATATTATTTTATTATGTTAGGAGGTTAATTTTATATTAGAGACCTTTTATAGAAGTAGAATGAATAAAATTAATATTATTTTCTTTATATATTTAAAAATAAAATTAATTAAAATATATTTTAGGCATATTTAAATATATCATTAATAATAGATATTGAAATACATTTCTATCCATAACCCTTTTTTAATTCTAATGTAAATAGAATTTTTTTTTATTTTTTTTTTAAGAGCAAAGAAAACACTCCATTGTATTAATATGTAACAAAACAGTAAATGTGATAAAAAACATATCCTCCAATTGTGCTCAAAATTTGTATATTTAGTAGATAGAGGTTAGAGCCTGTCATTGAACTGGTTACAAAGGAGGTTAATACCATATTATACAAACATGTCTATGTGTCCAAAATTATCAATATGTAGCAGAAATAAGAATTAGCTAAAAATAATGACAGTGGATGCAATCATATAATCATGTCTCCTTGTCCAAATTTATCCTTATCCACCATAAATATACTGGATATTTAAACCAAGAACAACAAATGCAAACAAATTGGAAACAAAAAGGAGAATGGATAAAAAAACATAGTTGCTTGAACCCAATTATTGTGTTATCATGGGAGTTGTATGGATTTGACATCCTACACTTGTCCATCCTTGTAGTGTTTTACTTGAATATGCCAAAACGATTCTTTTAGAGCTTTCTTTGAGAGTGAGTCAGCCCTTATGTTGACTTCTCTAAATATGTTTTGGAAATGTGGAGCTTGTATTCGTTGTAGAAGGTATTTGATGTGATTTATCATTTCAGACCCCTTCCTATTAATATAAATATGAGACAAAACCTTCCACCAAAGGCATAATTTGACCTCACTACATGAGCACATCTGATATGATCTAAAGTGAAGAAAAGGAGGATACAAAGTGTGATTTATCTTTGTCGAAGTGTGAGTTATGTCTATGACAAAGTGTGATTTGTCTCTGTGGAAGTGTGAGTTATCTTTGTGACAAGTGTGAGTTATCTTTTTGGCATCCAGGGTTATCTCTATGAAAAAATGTGAGTTATCATTTTGGCAGTGGTAATTATCTATATGAAAAAGTGTGAGATTATCTATGTGACAAGTACAAATTACATGATCAAAGAATTTTGTACCGAGCTTACCCTTTGATGCTTGTTCAATCCTATTATGATCCAAATCTATGGAATGCTATGAGCCTATGGTTTGATACGATTCTTTGTATGGTAGTGACATGGGATAAAATTTGACTAAGGTAAATAAGGGGTACAATAAGACCAATTAATTTAAAAAGTGCCTCCAATAATTATATTATCATGAATTTTAGGCAGGGTTGTCAAAAAAATTTCATGAAAAAATTATTTAGGGGAAACCATTTAGAACTACCCCCCCCCCCCGCCCACCCCCCCCAGTAAAATTCATGAGAAAAAATTTTTAGAGGTGGTTGTTCAAAACCACGCCCCTCCCCCAATGTTCAATTTTGATGACTTTCAAGGGGGGTTTCTAAAACTTCTCTTATATTCCAAAAAAAAACTCTTAGATATGGTTATGGTAAGACTCCCACAAGCCTAAACTGAATGTAAATGTATTTTTTGTAGTAGTGTGTTAAAGCTATTGTAGACCATGGGGTATTTTTTAGTCTCCACAAAAACATAGCCTTTGGGACTTCAATTGATTTCTAGGAAGCTAAGGAAAAAGGATGTTTTCATTACCTAAATACCCATAAGAATATAGTAAATATATACCCAATATTGTTTAATATCCCCCTTGTAATTTATGATATAGAAGCCCAATAGACTAGGATTTTTTCAATTACAAATTAAAAATAACCAATATTATAACCCTATAAACCCACCTATTACACCGTATATTAACTCACTTCTCAATATTAACTACGAAATAACCACAATCTACCTTAAAATGATGATTTGGAAAAAGAAAATTCTCAAGTATTTGATTACTCCCTTAATACCCATTGGGAAAATAGATAAAAAGTTTCATTCTTTATTTAATCCTCTTTATATATACCTTATAAAGAAATGAGATTTGGACTCTTTCTAAATGTACCAGTTTCCATGGGGAAGTTGAAAAAGATGTCAGATAAACATTCTAATCGTCTTAAGTTTAACTCTTAGAATATTAGAATGTTATCCAAAAAGAGTAAGTGTTTGAGGTAATAGCTTGGGATTATAGAAATATTTCTGAAAACATTATGGGATCTTGCATATTTTATAAGTCTGCTTATCCCTTCTCTGGACAACAGAAAAATAAAGGTAGAGAGAGTGCATCCCTAATCAAGACCCCTCTTCGTAGTAAAAAATAGGGAAAATTTTCCATTAATTAGGAGTGAAAAAGAGATAGAGATGATGCAGTTCATAATGCAAAATATAAATGAGTGGAAAAAACCTAAATGCATGGGTAGAAACATGAGACATAACTAGCTGAATCTATTAAAATTTTTTGGGAGATCAACCTTATATACCACTTATTTATAATGACCCAACAGAATAAGGTGGGGCTTTCATGGCCAAACTAATGGAATCATGGATTTGATGCTCTTTCAAGAGCCCCAATTCTTCAAAGGTATATTTTTTGACAAGATGTCCTTATGCTACACAACAATAAGTTTTGTTATGATTTAATATATTTTTTTGTAGAGGGACATTCGCATAAAATTTCCAAAGGAAGAAGGATATTAGAATTTTGGAATGAGGGATATGGTATTTTTTTTCAAGTGAGCTAGAAGTCATTTCAATTCCTAGAAATTCATTTGAATTCGTAGAGAATTCAATAAAATTTAGGAGATAATCAACAAGAAAATAAAAAAATAATCTAGATAAAATTCAATCAGAATTTTGTTAGTGATAGGTATTTTCCCTTTCTAAAAAACTATGAATTATCCTCACCAACACTTATTTTGTAACCTTTTCCATAAGAAGGCATTCCATTCCTCATTAATGAATATCGGAAATAATATTGCAACCTTTATGATATGATCTATTGTGGCTTGTATGTTTTCCTTGAAGATGGATTTAAAATAGTCGGAACCTTCTTTTTCCAAGTCTACAAATGAAGTGGCATGAGAACCATCCTCCCTTTTTATATACTTCCTATAATTTATAGCCTTTTGATGACTAGAAAAGAAATGGAAGAATTTTGTATTGTAATCCCCAACTTGTAGCCAAAGAAATAAACTATTCATCTCCTTCTCCATAATTTATTTGATCTTAGTATCTGTTTCCTTAAGTAATTTTTTATTGCTCTCTCTTTTTTTTATTTTCCCAAAAGATAATAGTTTCCTTGGATTTATTTAAGTTCTCATGAAGTTGTAAGGTAGGACAAGATCCATAATCTAAATTTATCTACCTACAAACTTCATTTATGATAATTTTAAAGGATGGGGCCTAAAACTAATGAGGGTTTAATTTGAAGCTATTAGGAGACATCGAGAGGGAGTGTTCCATATCTACGATAGCATGGAAATGGTGCAAGTGACCACCCATAGAAATACACTGATGATATCTTAGTTGGGATTCAAGAAAGTAAATTGAGATAAGGAAATGGTAAAAAATATTCTCTATTATAACATCCCCTACCCTATTATTTCTCCAAGTTAGAAAAATTTTTGACAGTGGAATATATAGTAGACCCATATCCTTTAGATACTTTAGGGAAAAAACCAGAAAGGGATCAATATGGGCTCTAGATCCCCATATGTCATAGGATTCTAGGGTAAAATTTAAGTCTTTTCTTGTAATAACCTATTATATTGGAGCAATATATTCTTGAATGTATTATCCAAAAATTTCTTCATGTCCAAATAATTTCAATACAAATTGTGGAACTAAATAGGAATGCCCAAATCCTTTGAATGTAACTCTAAGCTAAATAGCACATGGTTGACTAAGAATTCAAAAATAAAATGGTATGCCATGAATTCCCAAAAATAAAATGTGTCTTTGTGGATCTTTATGTCTTTCTCATCTTCCATCATTGTTTCTTATGATAAAAAGAACTTGCAGGGGGGTAGATATCCCACCAAGCTATTTATGTAAAATTATTTAGTAGGACTAATCAAACCTCAATAATTTAGAGACATAATTTTTATAGGGAAATCATAGCATGGGTTGATGCCTTAAGGGACTCAAATAAAAAATTATATTTACCTTAACATATTTCAAAATTGACCTAATGTTAGGAACTAGAAAGAAATGACCTAATACCCCTAGAATTGGGATTCATATTAGGATACCAAAAATTCCCATATCACCCTAAAGTGATGAGGATAATATAAAATCATTAACATGATAAAACTTTAAAGATATGGTGCTTGTTTATTTTGAGTGAAGATTATAATTTTAAATGACCAACCTAGGGAGGGAGGAAACCTTAGAGTAATTGAATAGAGGAGGAAGGGGATGAAGATAAGGATGGGTCAAATCCTTGTCAAGGACAAGGGGCTAAAGGAGAAAATGATTGAGGAGAGGGGAATGGAATATGAATAGATTTAGTTGAAAATGTCACAAAGGATAATGTTCCTTGTAAAGCCACAAATTAAGAGGGAATCTGAAAGATTAGGAGGATGGAAGACAAAAAATTTCATACATTTATAAGGGGGTGTGAAAGCATCACTATGCGTTTCTAATATTGGGCCTTCAACTAATACTGAAGCATCCAACTTCAAATCGCTTCCCAAATCTAATTGAATTAAGATGACCAAGGGAAAAGAAGTTTTACCAGGTATAACCACTAAATAATTCTTCACTATGATGGGAGTCACCATATTTTCCATAGAATACTTAGAAACCACTTGTGTCACTTTTTATTTGGTATATAATCTTGACCTAAATTTATGTAAGTGTGGTGGTGTCCACACCTAAAAGGAATATCTTTATGATCCAAACGTTTCATGTGAACATGACCCCCAACTAAGATGTTGATGGCATCTGCGATGAATTTTAATAGATTCAAACCAACTAAAATCATATCCATGCCCATATATCTCATCTGTTTGAATGAAAAAATCACTTCATTAAAAATACCAAGACTATTCCCTATCTCCTTAAAGATATATTCCAACCATAAGATAAGAGGGAGAGTCAGGAGATGCACTCAAATTGGAATTGCAACCAATTTTTCCAACTCAACATCGAAGTTGATGTGTATTTTTTTGATAAACAAGGCATGTGATCCCTAACTCCATTTGATTGATAATACTTTTGGAGCATCCTCCCATGATTTCTAGACACGTCCCATCCATGCTTTCACTAATAATATTTTGTACAGTGAGTAACCCAGAAATCCCTCAAACTTTTCTTACATTGATTTTTGAAGAACTTCCATAGCCATCCCCTTGCTAGTGGAATGAAGAATGATGGTAGCCTCCTCCATAGTGTGAATCTTGTTAATATGGATGTCTTTCCCTAATTCTAGACACCATTATTAGACTTTCCACTTAACCAATTATTTTTATTTTTCTTAGGGATTTATTTAACTCACAGTCACAGTGAAACTAATGGATGAGGGGTATCCATAGCCACTATACATATTCATAGATACTCAACTTCCGGGTAAAATTCCCATTCTGTGGGGTGAAGGAAATAGATGACAAGAATTTGGAAGGGGCCTAGAGTCCTTTATGGAGAGAGTGGTAGAGTTTGAAATAAAAACTAATGGGGAAAATAATGTCATTAAGGGGGGAAGAAAATTTTGGAAAGAAGGTAAAACCTTCACACAACTAGCTAGGGAAGAATGAAGATAAGGGAAATTTCCTTCCAACATATTGAAAATAACTTGCATCTTAGAAATCATGCCTATAGTGAGAGAAGAAAAATACCATGCTAATCCACCCATTGTAGAAATATATAACAAATATGGTGTTGGTTTGAGGGGTCATGACCCAGGTTAAGATTTAAGGTTTACCAACAAACCCCTGTACTACTAGCCCTTTCAGAAATGGCTTGCTTGTGCAGGTCAAGGTATCACCCGAAGTAGTATGGGAGGGTGGTGGAACCAGGTTTCCTCACCATGAGAGAGAGAAGGTTAATTAAGGTGGGTCCCTTCATATCTAACAGGCCTTCTCTGGAGAAGCCCTAGCCCAGAAACCCTTAACAACATATTGACGAAATAACTCAAGAGAATTTCACAAATCATCATATAGCATATTAACATAAGCAAGATGACCAAACATGACCAGATCTATGCATTCATTCCTTTCTATAGCATCACATCCACGTGTGCATCAACTACTAACAGTGTTCAGTAAACAAACATAATCTCAGAAAAAAGATATAGCACAACCAATAATCATAACACAGAAATACTCAGATATCACAAAACGGTCTTCTCATTTAGTCATATTCAGATTCCACTTACAGACCCTTTACCAACCTACGCACACAACCAACGGGGTCCGCACAAAGCAGGACTTAGGGTCTTTGCGCACATAGCCAGCAAGATTCATTACCCAGATAGTTCACACAATAGATCAAAAGTTTCTATCCAGAATTAATCCCAACCAAAAGCCTACTTCTAGAATTTATTTATCCATCTATTTATATCATATTACCCGTCGCTACTTTATGGTCCACAAAACCATGGTTTGTGGACCCTTGGTCTACCCTTTGACCCATTAGAATTCATTGGGGGCTTTGACCCACCCCATATCCCCCACACTAGACCAAACTATTACAAAATATTAAAAAATTGTACCAAAATTGAGGTTAGGGGATCCCTCTCCAACACATGGGCCTATACAACCCAAACATTCATTTCGGGGGGATTGTGCATGGAAAACCATATCTGACCATATTGGAACACTCATCTAAGTAATAAAAAATATCAATCTCTATGAGTTAATCTATGCTCATAATGAGAGTGAAATCTCGAGAAAGGAGCATATTGACAAGGGTTGTCGGTGAGAAAGGGAGGGATCCCTAATTGGATCAAATTATAGGTCTCAATACCCATGACCAAAAAAAACTATTTATTAATTCTCTCTATATACATCAAGTTAATATGAAGTTTTTTTTTTTTATGGTGAACACTAAAGTAATATATATATATATATATATATATATATATATATATATATAATTTTGACTCAATCAAATTACAGAAAAAAAAAAAGTAATTAAAAAGATAATATAAAATTAATAATTATATTTAAAATTAGGCCTTGTGTCCTAGAGAAGGTGTTTTGTTAAAGGTACCAGCACTTTGTGGTGTGAAGGTCACCAATTGGAAACTCCATGGAGAAAAATCCAACAATGCTAAGGGCGGGTGTGACATAGGCCAACTCCAATCCTCGAGTGATTTTGGAAGATTAGATGCCACAAGGTCATGGCTATTTAAGCCATAGGTTAGGGGTGTCATCCATCTTAGGAATCACATAAACTAGAAAAAATAATAATAATGAATATTTATAATTATAATTATAATTAATAAGTAAACTAGCCTAAATCCATTTTACTCTGAATATACCAAGTGTCAAGAGAAATAGCTAACCTTCTTTCTTACATAAACAAATGAAATTATAATATTTTTTACTTTAAATTGTTTTACTACTCTTTAAATAAAATTTATATAAAATTATGTTACTTAATATGGATATCAAAATATTTTATTAATGATTGAGAATATATATATGTGTGTGTGTGTCAATTCTACATGATCTCTTTCTAAGTTGTTATATAAGCAACAATCAATAAATATACTTAAAAAATGAAAGTAATACTATTGATATTTTATAATGCTTTTAATAAAAGCTAACCAAATATATATAATATTTTTGTTATATTATTGTAATAAAAAATATTTTTTATTTTATAAAAAAATAATTTTATTTAAAAAACATTTTAATGGAGTGAAATTATATAATAAAAATAAAATAAAATAAACAATAATTATAATTATTAATGAAACTTTTGCAATATCAAATTATATATAAAATAAAATTAGATTTAATAATAAAAAGTTAATAATTATATCTATAATTATTTTAATTCTAACTTAACATATTTGATTCTTCTTATACTTGTTGATGAAAAATTAAAATAAATATAAACTAATTATTATTATAATACTATATAATCTTATATGGTTATATAGTAATTCTAACTTAACATATTTGATTCTTCTAATACTTGTAGATGAAAAATTAAAATAAATATAAACTAATTATTATTATAACACTCTATAACCATATAAGATTATTCCTCCATTATATAACAATATAAGATTATTCGCACCAGGTGGCAATTATTTAAAAAAAATAAAAGGCTTGTGCAGCTGATGGCGAGCCTTATTTCAGCTGCCATATGCCCATTAATGTGGCCAGGCCGCTGATGCCCGCCGCACACAATGATCTACACCTTTAATCCGACGGCGGGCATCAGCGGCCTGGCCGCATTAATGGGCCTATGGCAGCTGAAATAATGCTCGCCGCAGCTGATGAGACTCCAATCATAATTTCATTTACTATGTGGCATATTTAACGTGAGCGAACATCTCATGCGTACGACTTTCTTTACAAAGTCATTAATATATTGACTATACAAAGTCATTAATATATTGACTAGCAAGCCATATGAGAAGTGGGGTACACCTAATTCAAGTGTAAAATACGGAACTTTATGGAATTGTTTTTTTCCGTTGCAGGTAACACGACATTTTGAAATTTTAATGCTTTGTCGATTTTGACAACAGATGGAAGTTTAGAGTGATTACGGATTATTCGAAAGAGGGTTTGAAAGGTACACGAATAGATCTTAGATCATTGTCGTCCCATAGCTTTCCCACAATTTAATGTGTATTTAATTTTTACGACAAAGCGAAGATCATTGCAGTCGGGATCATCAACCGGAGCAGGATTGGTGAAGTACCAGATTGCGTGTCGATCAATTAATTTGAATCTGCTTTCCGTTGAAATTAGTCATATTATATATTCGTAAAGTTTTCACAGAGAAGATGAAGAGTAAATATTATATATTTGTAAAGTTTTCACAGAAAAGATTATTGATAACATATCATTGTATTCCTATGTTCGATTGGCGTTGTGGCCCGTCCATTGGGTCGTCCTGAATCTGCAATAGTGCCTACAAATTTTCACGGCGTTCTTTGGGGAGACGCTATCATGGTTTCCGAGGTTGGGATGAATGCTGAAAGAGGAGACCACTGATCCTTCGATCGACAACATTAGAGTTATTGTCCTCAACAATGTAACAATGTATCAAAGATTATACTATTTTTTGTTTCTAATTGTCAACAATGTCTTTTAAGATGAAAAATACTTCTGGTATATATTAGATGTACTAGTTCAAAATCTTATAATGTTTCACATACATTCAGATGTTTTACCATATATTACTTACATTTCATCATCTGTTTCATTTTCAGTTTTAATTATGCCATTGTTTATAACTTGTACATCTTTGAAATTTCTTTCTTTTAATTTATCTTCTATCCGAAACAAAAAAAAACACAGAACACTCAAAAATAACATAAGTTTCAGCATTTGCAGTTGATAATGTCCATTTCCAACAAGCTAATTTCTTGTTTGGATTCTTTGTTCCATTTATTGAAGTAACTAGCAATTGCACCATATGTTGCATAGGAAAGAGTAGTATAGAGAAAAAAAATATGTGATATGTTATGTAATTTAAATGAATATTTAACTTATAACTATGAATTATTTTATTTTAAAAAATATATAGGAAATTGTAGGTACACTTGGTATGCTTAGATTCTGAATTGTATAGGATTTGTTTAGAGAATTAAAGGTTTTGTTTGCGTTTTCGTAAAGATCCTACAAAATTTAACGTATTTTCAGTGAATTGATTCATTTGACGGATACAACCAAACAAATTTATTAATAGAAAGACCATGTTCACTGCTCCAATTTCATGCTTTTGGAGGAACTAAAACAATTTTTTTGTAACTTAATAACAGTATTCAATGCCAAGGTAAATATTATTTCAAAAATCAACGCTACACAATGGTACAAGTGGCAGTTGAGGAGAGTTGTTGGTTAAAAAATTCTAAAACCCTAATCTAATATTATTAAATAATTAATTTATTAAAAATTCAATTTAAACATCTAAACTTAAATATTGCGTTTAAGTGAAAATCCCTTATCCACAATCAAATCTCCTCATTTCTAACTTTGTATGGTTCACTAGAAGATTGAGAAAAATGGTGGGAAAATGTTTTATCTTCTCACCCCATTTTCAAACCATTTTCAAACTTTGTGTTGTTGAATAATATATATATATATATATATAATAAAAGTTAAGACCATGTAAGATATGATATGAGTATTTTTAAAATTATGTTTTTGTAATTTAAAAAATTAAAAATTAAAAATATTATTTAGATAAAATTTAGGATTTAGGAGGTTAGTGGAAAAGTTTTAAGGTTTAAAGAATTGGTAGATTAAAGGCATGTGGTTAATAGGTTGAAGTTAGTGGAGTTAGGTATATGTGAGTTTGGGGTTATAGGGTTATTGGTTACTTATGAGTTAAGAGTTGGGAGGTTATGGGCTAGTATGTTTGGGATTAAATGGATAGTGATTAGAGTGTTATTAAGTAAGTGATTAAAAGGGTAAGTGCCTTGTTGAGTCATGAGTTATTGGTTAGCGTCTTAAGTCTTAATTAAATAGTGATCAGATAATTATTAAGTAATTGGATTATGCGTTATTAGTTAGGGAGTTAATATTTTTGTGCTACTAGGTTAATGGTTAGGGGGTTAATATTTTTTTGCTACTAGGTTAATGGTTAGGGGGTTAATGGTTACTGGTTAAGGGTTAGCGATTCATGAATTTACAGGTTTTTTGGTTGGTGTTAGTGTTAACATGGTTAAGGGCATGTTTGGTTAGTGACTTAGGGGGTTAATCGGTTCATGAATTTATAGGTTTGTTGGTTGGTGTTAGTGTTATCATGGTTAAGAGTGTGCTTGGTTAGTGACTTAGGGGGTTAATTGATTAGTTAGTTAGAGGCTACTGTAGTAATGGTTATGTGTTTACTTCTTTGGTGAGTTAGGGGTTTCTCAATTAGTGGGTTAGAATGTCATTAAGTTAGTAGGTTAGGGGTTAGGGTTATTAGGATTATTTCAAGGTTAGTTAGTTAATTGGTTACTCATTCAACTACATGAGTTAGGAGGTATTGTGTTAATAAATTAGGGTTTAATGGTTAAGGATTAATGAGTGCATCCAAATTAAGACTTAAAAATTTTGGGAATCATTAATTAGGGGTTTAATGGTTAGGGTGTTAACATATCCAAATGATTTCTCCATATATATATATATATGTTTTTGAATTGTTTCTAAATATTTACATTTCCAAAATTCAATAAAACAATTAATATCATTATGATATTAAATCTCTATCATAAATATTTTAAATTTAAATAAAAATATTTAAAATACATATTTTCCCTATTTAAATTCAAATATCATTTATAACATGTTTTTCTATTACAAATTATATAAATTGGATAAGTTTACCAATTATGTTTTTAAATTATTTCTAAACATTCAAATTTTCAAAATTCATTAAAACCATTAATATTATTATGATATCAAATCTCTATCATATATCTTTTAAATATATATATATATATATATATATATATATATATATATAATTGTGATTGTAAATATTTAAATAAAAAGACACATATATCTATATGATTGAGTCATTTGTTAAATTTAAATGTATTAATTCACATGACAGCATTTATTTTTTTCGTGAACTTGGGGTGAAATATTTACCTCCTATATTGATTTGTAAGAATGTTAGCATCTTATTAGAAGTAAACGATAATAGGCGTGAACTAGAAAAAGTAGTGAATCCTAACAAGGACTAGCTCCCAGGGCAGATAAAATAAATATAGCGGGTTATATATATATATATTAAGAAATTAATGTAATTGTAATTTAAATATAAATTTTTAAATAAAGATGTACATATATCTTTATGATTGAGTCATTTTCTCAATTGTAAATTTTAATTTATATGACAGCATTTACTTTTTTTTCGTGAACTTTAGGTGAACATTTTATCTCGTATATTGATTTGTAAGAATGTCTGTATATGATTAGAAGTAAACAATAATACGCGTGAACGGGAAAGAGTAGTGAATCCTAACAGAGCCCACCTCCCACATCAGATAAAATAAATATAAGGGATTGCACCATTCACGGCAAAGGAAAAATATCATGTATGTTACCAAAAAATACTGTGTTTCTCATAAATAATCTCTGATTGTACGCGTCACGGGATTGGAAAAGGAAGATCAGCCAAGGTGATGTTGAATTCCGAAGAAAGCGAACCACTGGTTTCACTTTCAAGTTTTCGAGGTTTGGAATGGAATGTGGTTTTGAATTTTAAAATGTCCGAATTACGATTTTTCACATATAAATTTTACACAGCCACATGATGTTTGGAAAGTTTGGAAAAATAAAAATAGAGAAGGTGTTCTTGATTTTGGACGAGGTTATATCATTGATTTCACGTTCAATATTACGCAGCCAATATTGGCCGACATAGGTAACTTACTTGTTTGTTGTTCGGGGGAAAAAATTCTAACATGTATCCTATGATTTTAAATAAAAAACAACTTGGACATGAAGATTATTCACAGATGAAATAGAAATGAAAGTCCTCTTGAAAAAATATATAAATAATTAATGAATTAATAAGACTAAAACTAAACCCAACTTAGTTAGTGATTAAATATTTCAATTCAAAATAAAGACATCTGTGTCACCTCATCGATTGATTCGAGAGACGAATGGAAATTGTGTTTATCCAGTTTGCGTTTGCTTTAAAGATCGCACTACATGGAATTTGGGAATGATTCTCTTTCTCGTTCTCAGGCATTAAATTCGAACATAAAACAAAAACGACATACAAAACACAGGCATACAAGTGAACGCAAACATGGACGATTGAACGATGAACCCACACACAGAGAGCTGAACGAACGCAGTATAACAGAAATTATTGAGATGTAGCGTAATTTATGGCCTCCTGCAGTGCAGCTCTGCTCCCACCACACAAGTCGTCCCATCGTCCAGCAAGTTTTTCCACTGGCAGTGATCATATAACTGAGCCAGGATACCCATGGGTTTCTTCATAACTGTGGCGGCTGCGAGGCCTTCCTCATCTGTACGAGCTCTGCTCCCACCACACAACTCGTCCCATCGTCCAGCAAGTTTGTCCATTGGCTGTGATCATATAACTAAGCCAGGATTCGAGGCAATGCTACTTCTGTTTTGAAATGGGATTCAAATTTTGTCCTTGCTCTCGAATATCCAAATCCATAAGCTAGTACTTGCATGTTTCCTTTAAGCTCATTCAAGGAGCGCCCTTTGTCGAGCCAGGCCCATAGAGATATTATTTGGTTAGCAGAAAATTTTATGAAATGGATCAGAGGGAAAGTATGACCCTATATTCAAGGTTGCCATGCTTCCATGGAATTCTAAGCATACAAAAGATAATCTATTGACGAGGGTGAAAGGAGGCTTCTAGTACCTGTTTGCGACTCGGAGAGGTAATTTCCTATCCCTCTTCAGAGCTACAATACTTTTCTTAGATGGCCACTTAAGAGACTCAGGAATTGTTGAAATTCCCTTTGAATAACTCTGATTCTCCAATCCAAAGTAGCTTTGTGGTCAGTTCCTATGTCTTCACTTTCTCTTGGTATGTTTCACCACAATCCATTGCTCTTGAAACCTTTGCTCGATAGGTCTTCGATATGCTTGGCTAGACTAGAATAGTCGTAGTGATACCAAATAAGAATCCATCATCTTCAACTTAAATCAAGTGTGATGCCAGTGAATGTTTTCTAGAATACTATGGCTCCATGGTGTTATCACTCGAAAATTGGACAAGCAAAGGTGACATTATTAAATGTCACGGAGAAGGATTTACAGGGCTGATGCATAGTATAGAATCTAATTTTTTTTTTAAATATCTAAGGTCCAAAGGAAAAATTGAATTACACACTCAAGACACTAGCAGAATGCGCCTTCGCATGCATTTTTCTTCGATAGGTGCGCCTTTGCGTGGCTTTCCCTCAAAAATCTTTGTGGACCTGAGAGTGGTGGAAGTCACTTTCCGAGACCACAAGGCGCACTCCAGGAAAATGATCCCACACTTGAGGCCGCCCAAGGAAAGCCTCCTAAACCTCCTTGGGACCTCAAGGGAGTGCATAATGAAATCAAGTGGCACACAATGGATTCAGCCCCCTCTCTTAGGTCACCATCCATCAATGTACCAAGAGAGGAAAGGAGAATTTGAATTCATCTATAAAAGTCCACCAAGATATGAACAAAAGGAGAGCACATTGTTATGCTGGCCAAAATTTCTTTGAAGCAATCCAACAATGTGTAATCCAGAGCAGAAGTAGAGAGGGAATTATGTTGTCGGCCATCTAAGAACTTCAATCCTTTGGATTAGAGAAAGAGACCTTACACCAAGAAGCTCTAAGGTAAAAACATCCTTGCATCAGGTCTTAGAACTCCATAGTTCTAAGGGCCCCTTGGAAAGTGTGTAAACATACTAACTTTCATTCCTAATAGCAAACAATAAGAGGGGACATTGAAGACACCATTAGTATTATTGTTTTGTTTGAATCTATATGATCTTTGGTGTTTTTGTTTAGTTTAGTCTTGTTTTCTCTCTACATATGCACAATATATCATTATTTAGTGTGTTTAGTGTTTTATAACATGTTCACTAACATGCTAACTCTTTTGTTTATCTGCCCGTGACCAAATCTTAAGAGGCAGCGACCACTTCCCTTAAGCAAGTGTGAATTGGTACACTTGTGCACCAAATCCACCAACACAGGATTGGCGACTCCATTGATTTTACTTTTTCTATTAATGTGGTTGTGCCTATTGCAGGGACCATTTCTCAGCTCTAGAGTGTGGCTTGGATAGGCCCTCTTCTCTCCTTCTCTGCTCCTTCACCCTCAGTTCATAAGCTCCGGAAAATTTGTTGCAGGAAATTCACGCGCATTTTACACAGACAGACGCACCCAACCACATGCGTTCAGCACTGACTTGCGCAATATATTCCACGCCTCTATGAGGCATTTCCACGCAAAAACCAAAAGCAGAAAATTTCTGCTATTTTCCTTCATTTCCTGATTCTAAAGTGACTGGAAGCCTATAGAAACACTTCCAGCACTGTGTCAAGTGTCCCATGACTGTTTAAAACTCATTTTTGGTTTCATTTTAGTAGTGTTAGTTTTAAAATTTCAAAGTTTATTTTCACAAAAAAAAACACATAGTTTAAGTAGGGGGAAATTTACTTGCAATCTGAAATAACTTATTTATGTGAACAAAGACACAAAAAACACATAAATAGTTAGCCGGAGAAAGTGGCCATAATCCACACATGCTTAGCTAATTTTTCATTTTTCCTAGTTTAAAGTCATTAATTTCCTAATTTTGACACTAGGAGACGGGACCAGGAAGTAATTATCTTAAGAAAGCAAGTCATCTCTACTTCCTTTGCACCTTTTGGTTACCCTAGGCAAGCATATGAAATCTCTCTTCTAATAATTTTCCAACTCCCTTTAACTGATCACTTAGATTAACTAAGCAACATTGTAAGTGACCCATATCCGCATATTATTTGCTTATATCACGGAACAACCAAACGTAGATTAATAGGGGATGTGTAAAGGATCACCGCATATCCGCATGTTAAAACTATGCAATTTTTACTTCTTTTTCACACACTTTCACACCATAAGTGAACTAAATCCACCTTAAAACTAACCTAACTAAACTCATAAACTCTCCCCACATGGGCCACAAGAGAAATTATAGTTTAGGTTAGGACCAAGGGGGTAGGTATCCAATAAGAAACCTTGGTCAGTTTACATCTTGAAACATAGAAGTTGACTTTTTAGGGAACTTTAAAATTTGTCTATCCACCCATGGAAAAGAAAACCCGAGCACCACAGAGACCTAATTCAGAGGGTGTTAATCTTAGGCCCAGTGTGTGCGATATTATTTGGGGCTACCGGACCCATCTAATACTCGGTACTGGTAGCTGATTTACCAAGAAGCTCAATACTTGAATGCTCACGTGGGACGGTGGTACTTAGTAGCAAAATCTAGGGCATCCTTCCCTATAGGTGACGGTGCATGTAGCACTAGAACCTATACCCATTACCTTGGTTGATTCTTCAGCTGCTGGAAGGCATTGCCAGTTCTTTTGAGACGTTAGCCCCAGTAACCATCAGAATATATCTTCGTAAGGCCCAGTTACTATTGAGAGTGTGAGGATGTATAGGTCTCCAGGATTTTGAGTATCACGTGTAAAACAACCAAAACCATTTTTTGACTATTTTATCACATAGAGATAATATAAAGGGAAATTAACTTTTATTTTCACTTTATTTTATGTACGTGGTCACCATTTTTTCTTTGACACTTCACCTCTCATAGAACTAAAGATTTTTTTTCCAAAACCATACCTATTTGACACCATGATGAACCCAACGGGACCTCGTCGATCTAGATTCCTTTTGGACCTCCCCCCATTACCGGGAGGAGTTTCAGGTCTTTCGCCATATAGGTGTCAAAGACGGAACACTACCACCCTTATCAGTTCATCCTTTATTGGGGCATCTTTAGTTGGGAACCCTCATCGGTCAACCAACGCCACACCAGTGGACACCCCCACAAGGTCACCACATACCACTCCTCCCACAACCCCTAAGGCCATAGGAGGGCTACCCATTCGGGAAGCCAAGTGAACTAGGAGTTGGGTACGCGCAGAAAAACCCTACACCTAACCAAAACACTGTGTCTTCAGAGTGTGCAATGGCTCTCAACTCGGAGTCATCATTCTTAGCATCGTTGAACTTGCCCGATCTAACCAAGTTAATGAATGACCCTATTGGGCACAACCTAATGTGTCCCCCCATGCCCACGAAGTGGAAGACCCAGGAAATCACGTTATGACTTTCCACCTGAGGTGTTCGTCAAATAACATCATTGATGATACTATTCGACAGAGACTATTTTCGTGCACCCTAACCGAACTAGCTGCGAAATGGTATGTGGAGCAACCATCTACTACGCATGGAACTTTTATTTCCCTCGCTACTGCGTTCCTTACCTATTTTCAGTTACCTGTCAACCAATATTCTGGGATGGAATTACTGACCCATTTTAGGTAGACACCCTCTGTCCATATCTTGGACCATCTCCACGAATGGCAGTAATGTCATAGTTTGTACAAAGATAATCTTGACAATCGAGTTGTGCTAGACTTGTTCCTAAAAACTCTTACTGCAGATATTTCAAAAGATGTAGCAACTCAAAAACCTATGTCCGAAGAGGACGCCATCAGTAAGGCCCAACAGATCGAACTAATTTACACGCAGTCGGGATATATATACGATATCCTGCCTAAAGCGCTACACCTGCAGACTTACAAAGAATTCTCAGGCACATTGAACTCTGCAGACGGTTTCATTGGGTCATTGACCTAAAATCACCTAAGCAGCATTGTTTAGTACCTCAGTTACACATATGATTCTAATCAAAACATCCCGCAACTCGACTACCAGAGTCATCACGCACCTTTGCAGAGCATGACCAATAGGGCGCAGTCCTAACACTGTCAGCAAGGATGTCCATATCGTCCGGCCCTAGGGACCTAGTACGCAGCTAGAAATGCTGATGGAAGAGCTCCCCCGGAACAACCATTCACAAACTAGGGAAAAGGACCACAATATACCCAGTCCCCAACAAAAAACCCACCCATTTAGAATAATGTATAGGTGAAATTTGTGTGACCTTCCAAAGAACAACTGCGCCAATCATACAATCAAGAGAATCCTAGCTATCCTCCTAATGCGAGAAGGAAAAAAGGAAAAAATAAACCAAAGGGAAATCCTGGAGAGGGGGCAACAGTCAACAACGCCCTTTGCGATCTCAAGCTGGAGACAGCTCCAACCAAAATCAAAACCAGGAGCCAAACAACTCCCAAGGGCAGAACAAGAAGGTGAATCATCGGACGAACCACTCTTGTGCAATCTGTGGTAAACATGACCATTACACTCACCACTATCTTGATCTACCTGATCTGAAGAAGCTTCAAGATAACCATCGACAAGGGGTATCCTCACAACAAAAATTCATCATGCAGGAGCCTTACCCCCACCAGGGGATAGTTAGCACCCAACAAAAACAAACAACTCTTGACGATTCCGGATAAAACAACCATGAAATCTACATGACTAGAGAAGAAATGTTTTTTCAGACATGGAATCAAAATTACAATACCCCAAAAGACACCAATTCATTAGGGGCTAGAACGAGTGCACCAAAAACACCATTGACCATATCAGATATACCTATTGAACCTTTGTCAAATATGGCTAAGCGACCAACTAGGTGAGAAGGACACCATTCCAAAGTGACCCATAACTATAGCATTGTGGACGATTTAGCCCAATCTCCCGCCACCATGTCAGCTTTGGAGGTATTACAATCATGCCCAAAGCAAAGTAAACTCTTACTTTCCGCATTAGGCGCCATCAATCCTACTAATTCACGCCTAATGCCTTTCAATTTTGATAAATCCACCCCTGGGCTTCCTTCGATGGCCGCCTTCCAGATACTGATGTCGGTTCAAAACGTCACCATTCACTGATGTATCACTGACAAGGGTGCACATACATCATGTCAAACAACATCTGGCAGAAGTTAATATCTCCTGAACTAAAGCCATTAGACATCACATTGAGAGCATATAACGGACACCCATTAGCTCCCGTCAGTCTCTACCAAAAAGTCCCGATCTGTTTAGTCGGCAAGATGGTCCTTATAGACATTGAAGTCTTGGATGCTCAACTAGATTACAATATACTCCTTGGTCGGAGTTATATGTACGCAATGTTAGCCATAGCCTCCTGCGTCTTCCGAACTATGATGGTCCCCCATGAGGATCGCATCATTACTGTCGACAAATTCACATACCACGACAAGCGACCACTAACAAGTACTCATGTCGTTATACCCTACGTAGACACATCTGCCAATTGTAATGAATAAAATAATGTAAATAATTATTAATTAGTTATGTAGTAATTAGGTTGAAGAGGCACCTGCCTAGGTATATAAGTAGGCCTCATTTGTAACATTCTTATCAATTCATTCTTCATACCTTTTAAATAATAATATTTGTATCCTTATTGGATATTCTGATATTCCAAGTCTTCCATATTATTTAACTTGAGAAGGAACATTGTTCACTACATTTGGTATCAGAGAAGTTCGAGCCTTTGACTGCTTAACCGTTGCACAGAGCCATGCTCTCGAATCCATGTCTTTGACCATAAAATTCGTCAACATTGTTGCCATTAAATAATTTCACTACAATTTTAGAGTTTCTCCATTTTCTGATTTCATCAGAGGCCCTTGGCCATTTTTAAATAATTTTAAAAAAATTAAAGAAGTGAAACTTAAAAGGAAAAAGAAAAAAAAGAGATATATAAAAAGTCAAAAAAAAGGGAAAGGAAAAGAAGAAGAAGAAATTCAAATAAAAAAATAAAAATTGGAAATAAAAATTAAAATTAAAATTAAATTAAAAATTATATATAAATTATAAAAAAAAAAAGTATTAATATTTTTTTATAAAAAACAAAAACAAAATTTCACCGAAAATGGGCAACCCAAAGGAGTCGACCAGTCATCATACCCCGCAATAATCTGCCAACAGGCTTCCAGTCGATAACTTCGCTCCCAAACTCCATGGAGTCGTTCGTTGTAGCCCCAGTTCCCTTGTTGCTGCAGCCACGACCCAACACAACAACGCAACCGGTGGATTCCACCACCAGCATTTCCTGACAATGGACCTGCAACCGCCACCGCAACATAGTCGCTCTCTTCGCCCCAACCACATCCTTCGTTTACTGCAACCTTAGACACTTGAGTCGCTACAACTGTTATCTCTATAATACAATTGTGGCAAATTCCACCGAAGGCTACACATATGCCAATTTCGTCCCTCGCCTCATAAAGAAAAAAAATAAAAATAAAAGTAAAAATAATATAATAATAAAAAATAAAACAGTTGTCATACCATGTTGGCCCCGACTGTGACTTTCGACAAGCCATCGTTGTTGACTTCCATCTACCACCTATGACAGCACGCACCCATTGTAACCAGAAGCACGCACCCACTACATATTTTCTTAGCCTTCCTCCGTCGGTCACAAAAGGTCTCACACTACCCCACGTACGCTATCATCAAGTCGTCACCGAGTTTGGTTGTTTCTCCTAAGCACTGCACACTCTGCTCCATTATATGCATCCATTGCAAGCGTTGTCGACTACCATACCACTGTCCAAATGCATCTAACCATGCATCATATTATGCATTCACAACTGTATTCTATTTTTTCTACCAGAAATCTACTGTCAAATGCCATATCCACACTCGACTGTTGCACCCAAGGTTTCAGTCCTATCCGTTGCGTCCGTACACCCTTCCATATTAATCCGCCACATTTCATTGAGAAATTAATTTATCATATTTCAATCAATCGTATATTACAAGTGAAGGAAGGATATTTATTAAAGAAATTACTTATATAAAGTTTAAAGATAATAAGATATATTAATATTTTATTATAGAGTTCAAAGTTAAGAAGATATATTAATATTTTATTATAAAGATTAAGAAGGGGTTATCTTCAAAAATATTAAGTTTATCTTGACTGAAGCAAAGTGGCATTTAATTCAGAATTGAAGGAACGAAGAATTTTAGAATCCTTACCCACCAACGCTAAAGTGCTATTTAGCAATATCAATCACAAGAAACAAACATTATCATGGCCTACAAATTATTTTAATTGACCTCTGGAATGCTATCTAATGATGGTATCCATACTCCATCACATCATTTGGAAGAATGATATTCTTTAATGTCCCAGGCTTTAGACTAAAGTTCAAGCCACACTTGTCCCATTGGCTTCTCCTTCATAGAAAAATCTGAAAGCAAGGTCTCAATATCATGCTTTGATATTAATATATTAACCCCAAAAATACCTTTTCCAATTTGCGCAGGCTTACCTGACGAAGGGGTAGTATTCTCACGATTTTCTCTGCCTATTTTTCCCTCGCACCTGCCACTATCAATGGATTTTTGTTCATATAAAATGACATCTTCTTGATGATTATTGTTGTTTGAAACTTGAGAAGGACAATTAGGAAATGAAGAGCTTGCAATATGGGGAAAGAGAGTGGAAAAGGTCCTAAAATGCATGAGTGAATGTTGTGTATACGAATCGATGATATTACCAACGAGAAAGGAATCCCTGAACTCAAGTATTTTTCCATCTATTTTCATCACCCTTATCAACTCACTTGCGCATAGAACCAACTCGTTGAATCCAACATTGAAACTGTGCATTAACTTGTATTAACCTCATCACATTGAACCTAGCCACATTGAACCTGCACATTGAATAAAAATTTTAAATGATCATTTCTTCTTGGAAAACATGAGTTTGATGAATTATCATGCATAATGTGTCATATACAACTTACCATTCATTAAATAAAAACTCTTTTCTACAAAGTATGATCAGCCAATTGCAAAGATTTACAATTAATGGTGATTGTTACTTAATGCTTTGTTATAATGTAAATCTGGTACAGTTAATTAGGGAATCATGGAAATCAACGAATTGTAAAGTGTTATGAGAAATTTATTGAAAAAGTTCCATTATTTCTTACCAAGGACTTTGTTATTTTCAAAAAAAATCAAGGTTTACCATTATTGGTGGGTGTTAGACTATCTGAAAATTTGGTAAGTTTTTTTTATTCCCATTATAAGGATTATAGAACCATAATTGAACCGCATAGAAATTTTATTGTGGAAGTTCATTTTTGTTGCTTAAATAAAAGTGAACCCTCAGTGTGCACCACACAGTTAAACAATGGAAGGACTATAGCTACAAAAATTTCAAAAATAACAGGATTGTAGATATACACTGCATGCAAAATTTTTCTTTTTAGCTATATTCTTTTTTAGGTTTAGCTGTACAGAAACATAAACCAAAATGTAATGTTTATGTGTTTGGCTCCATGTGATACATGGTACGTTAAATTGGTTGTTTTATATAAAATAAAAGCACTCAATATTTAGTTTTCATGCATATAAAGATATTATTCTAATTTGTGCGAATTAAATTTATTTTTAGGTCGGTCTAAAATTTGTTTATTGGATATCCTACTGAAAGTTACTTTAAACTCTGGCTAAATTTATTTGATAGATATTAGAGTACTATCTAATTTTTATTTTCCATTTTACTAGGCTATATTTGTTGGATTTTGCTTTATTTCTGAATGTTTCTATCCATTTCCCTCTTTAATTCATGAATCTCAATGTTTCTTATAATGCGGTCACTTCACCCTTTTTTCCAAAGATAAATATATGGAGAGGAAATTCAGAGAAATATCTAATAAGATTTAAGCTAAAATAATAGAAATGGATAATACCTAGGATGTAGCAGGGAGCTCAACCCATATGTAGAGCGGATGCAGATGGAGCAGATTTTAGATGGATGGTCCAACTAAAGAAAAAATGTGAGGCAAAAAAATCCAGATGGATGGTCTAGCTAAAGAAAAAATGTGAGGCCAATGAAGGAGATGGTAACTGTACATGTGACTCTCACCACATAAGGCTCGCACAGAGACTTCAAAATCCCAGAACCCTGTTTCTTGCATCTTTGGATAAGCCAAAGCATGGGGAAAAAGAAAAGAGAAAGAGGGAATTGAGTAAATGGCAATGAAACCCATTTTATATGAATAATGTGGAGTGATTTTGGCCTTCCAGGCATATTTGATGTAGATTCATGCAAGGCCTAAGGCAAATTCATTCCTCACAGCTGAAGAAAACTTCGACTCAGTTGGCACAAGCCTACAAGCTACTAGTTCGCAAGTATCATCCGGATGTATGTTGAATCCCCATAAAATTAGGTAGTACAAGAAGAGATGTGTTCAAGTGCATGAATTTTACCACATTTTGTAGGGGAGATTTCTATGACCAACATCTGGACATGGTGTTTAAATATTATTCCTACTCCAGGATTTCACCCAAAAACTAACTCAATATTACACTTAGAAAGTAGATGAAAATGAATCAATTTATATAGTTGAAGTCGCGAGAAGACAAAATTAAACTAGTTTGATTGTATACTTTGGAATGGAAGAGTGGAAATACCATCATCAATTTCTCAACGGGTAGATGAAACTAAATCAATTTCTATAGTTGAAGTTGTCTGGTTTGATTGTGTACTTTGGAAGGGAAGGGAATATTGGAAATCCTATCATCAATTTCTATAGTTAAAGTTGTTAAAATATGAAATTGAATTAGTTATAATTGTGTAATTAATGATAAATCATATGTACTACACCAATGTTTATTATAACATTAATGAAATCAGTGTAAGTTGACACATCTATGTTTATTAGAAGATGACTAGCGATATTAGTTCTTCTTTTTAGATGCTAGTTTTATTTTATGTAAATGTTAGTATTTATAAACTTAGAAATCAAGTATCGTCAAACTCTGTATAGGTTATTAAGGTTGTTTATGTTTTGGTTGACATACATTGCACTTAGATGGCCAACAGACTTGGTTTCCTTCAGGCAGGTTGAGTTCTAATTTTTGTATCTTTGTTGCCCGGTTTTTAAATTAATAGAAAATGGGAAGGAACTACATAAGCTTACAAAAAAAAATTTTTATTAGAACATTAATGAAATTAATGAAATCAGAGTAAGTTGAGACATCTAATTTTTTAGCATATTTCATTAATGAAATTAATATTAATGAAATCATTTTAAGTTAAATGTTTTTTAGTATTTTTAATTTGAAAAAAGAATTTATCATCTTTAATTTGAAGAAAGAATTTAACAAACAATTGCATTCATACCCCCTCTAGGTATATATAACCAAAAAACTAAAATGAATTGATATAGGTAACTGCTAAAAAATGCCAGTAGATTAATAAAACCACTATAAGTTGGTAGGCCTATGTCTTTGGCATCTTTAATTAACCTGAAGAAAACCATTAGAAAACAAGTTCATTCATATCTAGACTATAACAAAAACACTTAAATGAATTGTTTTCATTAAAAAAAACATGTTTGCACCTTAATTTTCATAGCTCAAGGTGTTTGACTAAGCTAGTATCATTATATTAGCTAATCATATTTTATTTCAATTTTAGATAAATTTTTAGAAATAAAGTAAAATAAATAAAAAAATAATATAGGGATATTTATTATTTTTTTATTATTTAAAAATATTTCAATATAATCGTTATTATAAAGAAATATGTAATTAATATATTATTAATAACAAAAGGTTCATTTTACTGTATACAAAAACTTCAATATGTAATTAATATATTAATAATAATAAAATGTGCTTTTTACTATGTACACAAATTTCAATAAGATATTGTTTAAAAATATAATTATATAAATGATAATAATAATATTGTTATTGTAGGAGCAGATGAGTATATAATAGAGATGATGTTATGTAATGTTATATTAATATATGTATGTATGTTATATTAATATATATATGTATGTTATGTCTAATGTTATTTAAAAAAATAATAATATATATCTGCTAATATGAAAGAGAGGGAGATATTTTACATAATCTTAGTTTAAAAAAATATTAACTATATTAAAAAAATTAATAAATATGTGTGTACTAATATTGAATAATTCAATTTTGAAAACAATATGTGTGTGCTAATATTGAATAATTCAATTTTGAAAAACACTTGTATACAATGTCAAGAGATTAAATAATATTAGATAAGTTTACATTTTACAACATTTAAGTTTTAAGTCATTTAAAGTTATTTAGTTTAACTTTGAACATATATTGGCTCACATCTCTTTTTCTTTCATTTTTGTTGTCACTCTCATTTATTGGGAAACCTTAGTTTATTGAATTGAAGGACTAAGTAGTTCGGAAGGAAAAAGCATGACAATTAATTTTGTTTGTACAATGGGATTATTAATGACTCATTGGCTTTATTCAAGACATTTATGGTTGAGTAAATTTAATTTTAAAATTATGTTTACTTTTTAATTCTACTCATTACTATTTAATTCAAACCAAACCATGAGTTCAGTAATGAGACTATGCTCAATTATAGAGAATGTATATATTTGTTCTATTTTAAATGGTAATCTTAAACAAGTTACAATTATATTTCTAGACATGTTGAGCATCAACTCAATCAATATCTGAAGAAAATATTGGGATCTTATATATTGATATTTAGCATAGATCCATAGTATTGAGTTAAGATCTCTCTTTACCTCATAGTATAAAATGAAATGAATGAAATAACTTAAATTTCCTTTATATAGATTAAATTATTAACTTACTCTATAAGAATTTACATTTTCCATAAAATTGAAAGTGTACAGGTATAAGTTATTAGTCTAATAAAAAAATTAATATAATTTAAAGTAAGTTATTGATTTTAGTGAATATTATTGCATACAAGTGTGATTATATTATATTAAATTACATTAATTTGAGTAAATACTATTAGATTGTATTAATTTAAATATAGTCAAAATTATTTATTTTATTGATTTCACTAGACAATAATATATTGCGTTACTTTAGATGTAACTAATTGATGACTTTGATTTTAGTGAATATTATTAAAATGATCAAATTAATTATCATGAAAAACTAAATACATAAAAATGAATTCATGAATACCAAATAGCAAAGGAGTATCCTTAGAAATACACCGTAGAGAAGGAACATCAATATAAAATAAGCCAAAATACATTAAAGTTTGCGAAAAAATTATGTTAATAATGGCCATATTTAAAATAAAAAGAAAACTCTGAATTGAAATTTTTAGGATACATATTGGATTATTGAATTGTTGTACATCACATGCTATTATATTTTTCAAAATTGTTTGGACGAAAAATTAAAGTATTTTATAATAATTCAAAAATGTTTGGATGAAAAATTAGAGTATTTTATAATATATAATTTATAAATTAAAAGTTAAATTTTATTAATTAATATAATTTGGTTATGCAACACTTCATAAAGTACGACCATTTTGAAGTATATATTAATATTTAGTTCATATAAATGGGTTACATCACTAAGAATATGTTTATTGTTTAATAAAATTTAAATTCTATTTAAATGTATTAATTTTTATATTATAAACAATGTAAACTAAGTTATAAATTGGATTGATTTTAGTGAATGTTATTAGATGTAAGTGTGATTGAATTAATTCATTGATTTTGGTGAATATTATTGCAGTGTATTAGTTTAAATGTGATTGAACTAATTGATTGCACTAAATACTATTGGATTGCATTAGTTTAAGTTGATTGAATGAATTGGTTGCATTGATTTCACTTAATACTATTGAATTGCTTTGATTTGAATATATAGAACTAGATCTAAAACTTAGTATGGGAGAGACGTTCTAAAACCCGGTATGAGAAAAACGTTACCTTTAAAGATCGTAAAACAATACTTTAAATTAACAAATTAAAAATAGTAATAACAAAACAATTAATGTTAGCCATAATTAAAATAATTGAATTTGAAGATTAATTTTACATAACTTTATATAGAGATATAAAGTAACGAAAAATATATATAAAAAATTAATTAATTAAAAATAAAATAAACGTAATTTTTTAACTACTTAATATGAAGATGAGTAAAAAAAATAATTTACTTTTTAGTACGAGGAAGAATTAAATATTATTTCTTCACTACTTAATATGGAAATGACAGAAAATAATATTATTATTAATATTACATTATGTTTAATTCATTATATATATATATATATATATATATATATATATTCTTGTCAATCATAAGTAAAAAATTTCAATGTATATATTAAATAACATAATTTTATATTTAAAATTAAAGAGAGAAATAAAGTAGTTTAAATTAAAAAATTTCTGATATTTTCACTTTCCATAATGAGAGATGTGTAATTTATTTCATTTTTAATATGGAGTTGATATATAAAAATTAAAAAAAAAAAAAGAATTTAAAGTGGTTTGTAAAAAAATTATTTCAATATGGCACTTGAGTACAAAATTTTAACATTAAACACACAGAAGCAGAGATATGTGTAATTCATTCAATTCTTACTATGGATTTGATATGTAAGATTTTCCAAAATATTAATAATAAACTAATTAAATGTATGCATAAAATAAAAGAAAAAAGATCAAGGGATCAAATTTCTTTTGACTCTTTCATCATTATACTTATTACTTAGGTAATTGATCCATTTTAAAATAAAATAATCATATTACCTAATTACTTAACTCCATATCTATTAAAAATAAAATAACCATATTACTTAATTATATAAATACTGTAATATGAAAATATAATATTTATATTCATATTTAATATATTGTGATTTTATTGGTAAGTTTATTATGGCATATATATTTTATTTCTTTTGGTTTTGAACATGTGACTTCTTAAGAAGAAATACATACTCTTAACCATTAAACCCAATCAAACTATATCATATAATTAATAATAATAATAATAATAATATATTATTTAAACCTCTGATTACATATTATTTAATGTTTAATACACTACTCACTCAATTCAATGAACCCTACAACGTATAAGTGTGATCTTTGTTACACTCGCAACACAATCCATGGTGAATCTTCATATGTTTGATCTTTCTAGATCTGTACTAAACTCTTTCGTAAATGCAATAAAAGGACAAAGTATGGCCAGTCCATGAAGCTTTCACGCCGATTGCTGAAAAGCTAAGAAACTTGATTCGTGGATATAGGGCCACGTGTCCCAAATCCATCGTGTCCGACACGACACATATGGATTTGAATCTGAAAACCCAGATTCGATCGTGTCCATACAAGACATGTCGAATCCCGATCATGTCATGTACGATGTGTCATGTTTGAACATGATCGAATCTGATTCTGCTAGACAAGAAAAACATGAAAGTCCATCTGCTAAGTTATAAAAGAGGGTTTTGCCTCACTGTTTCTCACCATTGTTTTTATGTGAGTTGAGTATAGAGCAAGGATTAGTATGGAGCACGTGAGTGTTTTCAAAAGGTTTGACCAACCAGTAAGTGCACTTTCTCTCTATGTTTTTTCATTTAGTTCGTTGTTACTGTTTGCATGTGCATATGTTTTACATATTTGGTCATTTTTTTTTTTGCAGTATTCATGGCTCAATCACAGGCAGCAAGGCAATGACAAATAAAGGGGAAGAATTTCCCCATTGGAGATGCCCCTTCTATCCCTATTTCATCGGTGTCTGAAAACATTTCATCTATTGGAAGTGGGGTTGCAACAGGAGCTTCAAATTTTCAGGGAAAATAAACTTAGGACCCCAAATACCCATTGTGAAAATATGTGACAAGAGAGGTAGGGCCAGGAAGCAAGGCAAAGGGAGGAGGCAGTGCTACATGGAAATGTACTTTCTGCCACAACCATTTCATGAGCACATATTATTGTGTGAACGCTCATATATTGGCTTTGCCAAGTTGTGGCATTTCAGCTTGTACATAGGTGCCATTAGCAAGGAGGAAGGAATTGGAGAAAGAGGCATTTTTTGGTGCGGAAAATGTGGAATAAAAATCAAAATAAAACAAGAATGATGACCCCCTTCCATTTTTTAGGAAAATAAGCAACAAGTTCCCTTTTGAGAGTTTTAGTGGGGGACAAGAAGTAAAAATAAAGGCAATTGAACTTGGTCCAATGGACAAGATTTTCCAAAAAGATAAGAGGGAGGAGCTTGATCTCACCATTGCATTTTTTTTTCTATCAGAACTTCCTATACTCTAATGTTTCACGGTCACCTCTATTTATTGAGATGTGTTGAGCTCTAAGTCAAGGGGCTCCATCAAGGTATGTGCCTCCTAGGCTAGAGAAGCTTAGAACTACATTTTTTACAAAGGAAAATAAAGAGGTGGACAAAATTCTTGAGCCTATTAAATCAACATGGTCAACATTTGGGGTTAGCATTGTTTCTGATGGATGGACAGATCCAACATGGCACCCACTCATCAACTTCATGGTGTCATCGTTGAATGGTCCATTTTTCTTGAAATTAGTGGATGCACTTGGACAGTACAAGGATGCACAATATATGGGTGAATTATTTATTAAAATTATTGATGATGTAGGTATCGATTCTTGTGTGCAAATAATTACAGATAATGCACCTGTTTGCAAGGCTACTGACATGATTGTGGAAGCAAAATATAAAAAAATATTTTGGACACCTTGCACTGTCCATTAATTGAACTTATCACTGAAATCTATTGCCTTTGATGTGCTTTGGATTGGAAACATTATTGAGGATGCACGGCATATCCGCAACTTTTTACAAAACAATACAAATTCCCTCACTATCAACAAGGAGTACACCAATCTATCATTATTGAAGATTGTGGATACATGGTTTGCCTCTTCATTCATCATGTTGAATATCTTAAGGGAGGTCAAGACCGCTCTTGGGGCCAATTTTATCTCATATTTTTTGTTTTTTTGGAGAAAGACAGATCAAACAACCTCAAAGAAAGTGAAGGACATAGTGTTGTATGATGACTAGTGGGAGAAGGTAGATCTACATGTTCAGATTATGGACTCTACATACAGACCAACCCATCATAGGATAGGTTTATGAGGGATGGGATTCCATGATTGAGTCTATGAGGACCATTGTTTTACATAGACAGTGCCTAGAGTATGAGACATCACCAGAGGCCTTCTTCACCAGCATACAAGATATTCTTGTCAGCAGATGGGATAAGAATTGCACACCTTTACATTGTTTATCTCACTCCTTGAACCCAAAATACTACATCCATGAGTGAATGAATGGTGGACCCTCCCACAGATTCCCTGCTCACATGGATGGTGAAATCTCACAGGGGAGGAAAGATGCATTCAGGAGGATTTTTTAGGATAGGGCATCCCTTGATGCGTTGGAGGATTTCTTTGCATAGTTTTCCACTGGCACTGGGTGATTTGCAGGCTATGATGTGATTCGAGATAGGGAGGCTAAGAAGCCCTATTCTTGGTGGGAAACTCATGGGGCAACTAGCCCTCCTCTACAACAGTTAGCCATGAGGCTCCTCTCTCAGGTGACTCCATCCTATTGTTGCGAGAGGAATTGGAGCACATATGGGAATTTGTATAGTGTGAAGAAGAGAAGGCGTGAGCAGTCCAGGGCGAAGACAATGGTGTATGTGCACACCAACCTTCGTCTCATCTACAGGCAGAGGGAGGATTGGTTGAAGGGAAATACAAAGATGTGGGATGTCTTTCCTGATGATATGTATGTGGACAATAGTGTTGAGTTGGCATTGGCTAACTTGGATCTCAATGATCCAATGCTAGATCCTCTCATATTTGATGATGGTGATATATTATAGAGGGGTCATCCTCCACACCTGCAGATGCAAAGATGACATTAGATATAGAGGAGGAGGATGCAACAGAGCAGAGTATTGGTGAGCATGATGATCAGGATGAGGAAAGTGATGCTGATTATGATGATGAGGATTGATGACTCATGAGTCATGAGCTACCTACTGCGGCACTGCATTGAGGCTTGTAGTTGTTTTGTATTTTCTATTTCTATTTTCCATTGGCATTGTTCTACCTAGAGCTTAGAAGCTAGTACTTATGTAACACATTTTGATTTTGATGAATTAATTAGGAAACTACAATATCTTGTCTTTCTCCTAGTGGATCATTGATGAATATGTCTATTACTTTGTAATATGTATGATTATATGATGTATCAATGTATCAATATATCATGTATCATATATCTTAAATATTTGTAAAACTTACCTCTAGATTAAGATCTATGTTTGAATCAATGAATTTGTATGAATTTGTGTAAGAAATATCTATTTTTTAATATATATATATATATATATATATATATATATATATATATCATGTGTTTGGACGTGTCCTTTTTCGGGGGGTCGCCGTGTCCGAATCCGCGTGTCCATCATGTCCTATGTCCCTGTGTGAGGTGACTTAGCTGAAAAGCCAGACTTGGCTGAAAAGCCATCACTATATGTGATATCCAATGTGTATGGTTTCTTTGAATTAATTATTCTCTAATATAACTTAATTGTTAGATTTTTTATAGATTTAAGTTTAATTTTCAGATGTGGTTTGTTTTTGTTTTACAGAGTTTTAGTTAATTTTGTTTAAAATTGATAATAATAAAAAGTTTACAATTTTAACTTTCAGATTTGTAATTTGAAAATTTTCAGTATTTTAATTATTTTTGAGCAAGTTAAATTTCTTTATATTTTGAAATTAGAAAATTTTCAGTATTTTAATTATTTTTTAACAAGTTAAATTTATTTATATTTTGAAAAACAAAGTTCACATAATAATAAAAATATCTCACCCAAGATTATTTTAAGAACTTAAAATAACAAAAAAATATTTAATAATTAAATCACCCCTTGTTTTCTTTTAATGCAAAATGATAAAACTTAAAATAATTTTATCCTTTTAGAGTTTACGTTAACATAGAAGTACATGCCATATTTCTTTTACAATAGCACGTATAAATAAAGAGCAGTAGCTGACCTTAAAACATTGAACCTTTAAAATGACACAGATTTTAGACGTGAACACATATTGACACTGCTTATAGGTATGAGCAGGGACTCTGCAACTTCGCTCGGGTTCTTGTGAATCTAATAAAAAAATTTCACAACATTCTATACAAAATGTTGAGTGGCATAGGTGGATATATAAACTTTTGTTTTTTGCATAACGCCCTTCTTTTAGTAGATATCTAAAGTTTTTCACAGTGGTTAATGTCTCTATAACTACTATTTCGGAATCTCAATATCCACACCTACTCATTATAACAACCGTTCATGGGATAGGAAACCCAAAAAAAGGTTACAAATACTTTTCGAAATGCACAAATTACGTATGAAGCAAACTCTATAATCTGATGAAAACAAGTAATCATCGGCTACACAATACCATCACTACTATCATCCAATCACCCGTTTCAGAAAATTTTCTAAGTACGTCCTCTGAACATTTCCCACCGTACAAATTATTTGAATATTTAGATATTAGTATACATTCTTTACCGCCAGTTAAATATTAAAATTTAAAGGTGTATATACTCTACATCTAGTGTTATTGTTATTATGTATTTGAATTTATGTTTATAATTAGACCCATATATAAGTATTATAGGGATCAAATGTCAAGATATTTGATTATTTTTGGGGCTTGGGGCTTGAAGATCCAAAATTAAAATAAATGTAGGTTGATTTAATTTTCCTTTTTAAATATATTATATTCCACATAAATATCATGACAAAATAACAAGCTTCTCAATACTATAAGTTATTTTTATTTTTCTGATTATTTTATTTTTATACTGTTATTTTTATTTTTATTTTTATTTTTATAGAGTTACTTTTATTTTTATCTTATTGTAACCCAATTAAAACATTATCTCTACCACAGTAAACTAAAAGTAAAAATCAAAGATTAATCATTTAAATTTAATATTCAAAATTTACAAATACATTAAAATAAAATTGGAAATGATTCATTATTAAACATGTCTATTAACTTTATATTTTGTTTTCTCTAAATAAATTTATATTATTTTCTAAATGCTTCAAAAAAGTTAGAAAATGCATAATTTTTTCATATCTATCTATATATATATATATATATATATATATATATATATAGAAACTATGACATTTTTTGATATTTTGTTAAAATTGGGAAAAAAATTGTACTGCATATATGAATTGAATACTTTGAAAAAATCTTGAGACACTTGAATTGTGGAGAGTTCACAACTCAAACTTGTGATACAAGCAAAGACAATTTTGATCCGAAAAAGTACTAGCAAATTAGAAAAATATTAATCGTACAAACTAGAAATATATGTTAATATCCATATTTTGTAATTATTGTTTTCCTCATCAGGGACTAAAATGAAAGTTTATATAGTAGGATTAATTCACTAGCACAACCACATAATGAATGTGGTTGATATACCCCATAAGATAATTATACAAACGAGTGTGAAGGCTATGTGTAAATATGTATGTGCTCAACTTAGAGTTGACATGTGTCACTCTTAAATAAATAAAAAATATTCTCTCAATAGAAAATAAATGTCCTATAATAAATAATAAAAAAGAATATTTTACACATGTTTAATTAGTTGTCACAAAAATACAATTTAAACAAAGAAAAATTACACATTGTTTTTTCTCTCTAAAATAATTTTGCACTTGAGAAAATTTGATCTCTCTTCTCATGTTAGATTTGTGCTTAAGATGGATCTATGTTAGAGGCTCATTTTACAGCCCAATGTGAAGGCTATGTGTAAGTATGTTTGTGCTCAACTTAGAGTTGACATGTGTCACTCTTAAATAAAAATAAAATATTCTCTAAAAAGAAAATAAATGTCCTATAATAAAAAGGAAAAAATAATATATCATGCATGTTTAATTAGTTGTCTCAAAAATACAATTTAAACAAAGAAAAATTAAACATTGTGTTTTCCACACTAAAATAATTTTGTACTTGAGACAATTTGATTCCTCTAGGCTCATATTAGATCCGTACTTAAATGGATCTATGTTGGGATCATCCATCTACCATTACTAATGAAAAAATACATTAGCCAAATAGATGAAGTAAATGTCCTGTCAATGAAATACAAGGTTAAGTCACTCACATATAAAAGCTATTTACATTCCTATTTTTGCATTACACTTAGTGATTGGCATGGATAATTTGTTAAGTCACTCACATATAAAATCTATTTATACTCATGTTTTTTATTTTCACTTAGTGATTCCCATGGATAATTTGTTAATTATTGTAATACGAATTAATATAAAAAAAATCTCACCCTTACTCTAAGCAAAGTAGTTGGAATGTACACAATATAATTGGAACAACTTTTAGTTTGATCAAAGTTAAGAATTTTATTACTATGTGCTTATTTCGACCAAACTGATATGACCATTGTAGTATTGCAATGGTTAATCTATATTCAAAAATCAAATCTAAAAAACAAAATGATATTAAAAAATAATAGTGAAATAAATATAGTATATGATATATTAATAGATCAAACAACATTTCATGGCATCTCTGGGAATTGTCACCTTGTTTGTGGGACCTTCTTCTTAATCTTAGTATATAGATATACATTATCACTATTAAAAAAAAATGTGAATTTTTAATGTAAGACTAGCTAATTCATTCTATTAAACAATGAAAAAGAACTAAACACTTCACATACATTTTGAAATAAAAAACTGTATAAATTAGATTTTAAAAATATCTATTTTATCCATTAACCCAGATTTTACATACAAGAAAGAATATTTTTAATAAAATAGATTTTAACTAATAAATTCTTTCATCTATATTTCATATTATTAAATCATTATCCAATTATGAAAAAAATCACAAACATTTTAACTATATTCAATTTTAAACAGAAGTTAAACCTTGCTCTTTAAAAAGTTTTTTTTTTCTCATTAACTCAAAAATATAAAAAATTAATTTTCCATTAAGCACTAGAAAATATTATATAACAATTTGAATTTTTAATATAACTTAATAATTATATAAACCCTTCATGTTCATGGTTCAAATATCGGACATGGCTCGTAACAGTATAGGTGGTAACCTAAATGACCTCGCATGGAGAACCAGAAGAGCACTTGCTACGGGAAGTTGGGGCTAGGGCTTACTTTCAAATGTATGGCAAATAGAACGCTATGAACGAAACGAAAGCAATTGAAATGAAAGGATACAAAACGTTTCAATTCCACTAGGTTTAATGGCTTCAATCCACTCCACTTATAATGTGGCAAAATATATGATTTTTTAATTTAATATATTATTTATTGATTTGCAACTGAAAAATAGTTTATATTTTTTGAGGTTATATAAAATTAAAAAGATTTTTTTTTAAATCAAATTTTATTCATTTAATTATTAAAAAATCAAAATTCATCAAATCCACATTCATAAATTGAAATAAATACACTTACCCATATTCAAACAATGACACAATAATAATGTCTTGTAGTCCATATGACATATTATTTATAGGGCCTGGCTAATACGACATATACTGTATCTAACGTTATTTTTTAATATTGTTTTCTAGTCTATACAATATTAAATGTTGGTGAGTAGTATATGCTCACTCTTAGATTTAAATTTGTTTAAATCTAAAAATTGACATATACTTCCCATCAGCATTTTATAAGGTATAGACTGAAAAATATGTTACCTGTTCCGCCAACATTATTTAACATGTTCAACAAAAGGACACGGACAGAAAATTTGATGTTTCGCTGCGATATTAGTATATTTTAAAATAATTAATTTAGATCTATTATAATTTTAAATCTATTAATTGTTGATAAGGATAAAAATTTTCTAGGTGTAAATGTTTTTAAGTGTAAAACTTGAGGAGAGGTTTGCATTACATTAATTTGATCTAGTTCAATTGTGCATAGTCACACTTGTTGAATATCTAGGTAAAATGATCATTTTATTTCAAGATGGATTAGTTACCTTAGTATATTCAGAAATTTGATTATTAATAAGTAAAATGATGAAAAATGATGAAATAAAAATTTTCAATTAAATCTTTTTAGATGCAATCCTATTTTAACTCTAAAAGCGATTTGATTGATATAGGACGATATCATATATATCTAGATGGCATTGAGTATTTTATGTATAATTGAGGTTCTCTAATCCCACATTAAAATGTTAAAACATTTCTCCTCATATTTTTTCTTTTTTGCATCTATTTAACTATATTATTATTAATATTTTCGAAAACTTTACATATGAACTCTTTAGTACAAATTGAAAGAATTACAAATCTCTCTCATATGATGAATTATAAAGAAACTATACCCTACCCCTTGTTTGTGAGACAAGGGACCCTCATCCCCTTGTTTGTAAGACTATGCATAGATTTAATTATTTAATTATTAATATTCTAGAAAATTTTACATATGAAATTCATAGTATCAATTGAAAGAATTAAAAATATCTCTCATACCATGAGTTAGAAAGCAACTATACACTACCCCTTAGTTGTCATTGAAATGTTTTATGTATAATTCACGTTCCCACATTAAAATGTTAAAACATGTCCCTCTCATATTTTTTCTTTTATGCATACATTTAATTATTTTATTATTAATATTTTCAAAAATTCTACATATGAACTCCTTAGTACAAATTGAAAGAATTAAAATTCTCTCTCATATGATGAATTATAACCGTTTGTGGGACAAGGGACCCTCCTCCCCTTGTGGGATTATGAATACATTTAATTATTTAATTATTAATATTTTAGAAAATTTTACATATGAAATTCATAGTATGAATTGAAAGAATTACAAATCTTTCTCAGACAATGAATTAAAAAGAAACTACACCCTACCCCTTAGTTGACATTGAAATATTTTATGTATAATTCAGGTTCACACATTAAAATGTTAAAACATGTCCCTCTCATATTTTTTCTTTTATGCATACATTTCATTATTTTATTATTAAAATTTTCAAAAATTTTACATATGAACTCCATAGTATGAATTGAAAGAATTACAAATCTCTCTCATACTATGAATTTGAAAGAAAATATATGCTACCTCTTGTTGGTGGGACAAGGAACCTCCTCCCCTTGTTTGTGGGACTATGCATACATTTAATTATTTAATAATTAATATTTTAGAAAATTTTACATATAAAATTCATAGTATGAATTGAAATAATTACAAATCTCTCTCATACCATGAGTTAGAAAGCAACTATACCCTACACCTTAGTTTGACTATACTAAATCTACGAAGGAATATACTCTCACAGGGACTTCACTCAATGAACCTCTGACCTATCGTGTGAGTTTGTGGCATATTAAACAATACCATTAATTTGAATTCATATTGGAAAATACCTTTAAAAATCACATTATTTAAACCCATACGAATATGAACCCAATACATCTTCCTAATTCAAAAAACCCCTACTTCCACTAAATATTGCAAGTATCCGTTTTTTCCTTAACATTTTTTATACCCCTTTATATTTTTTCATTAACTTTGAAATCCATTTTGTATACCTGCCAATATAAAAAACCTTTACCCCGTATATATCCCCCAATATATATTGTCATTTTTTCCTCAATATATATCTCCCAATATGAACCCACCTGGTATGGTATTGCTCCCCTAGTGAAGCCCTTTATCCTCTTTGATTTTGAATATATAACTTCTTACAAGAAAACACATGCTTTAAACCATTGGTTCCACTCAAGCTATATATATTTCGTGTTAAAATATTTTACTCAACCTACATATTAAAATATTTTTTATTGATCTTTTAAAAATTATATATATCAATTCTATATTAAAAATAAAAAAAATTACAAATCTCTCTAATTATAAAAATAAAAATTAATTTAAATTATATATATATATATATATATATATATATATATAACTTCTGATTGAACCTCCAGAGATAAATAACTTTTTGTGTTCGTTTAGGTGAAAACTCAATTGTCTTGGGTCAATACTTCTTTATTATAAATTTTGACTCGAATTTTTTTATAAATTTAATTATTAAATAAAATAATGATTTTAAACATACTTCGTATTTTTAAAATATCTTAGAAATTGGTTTCAAAACTTATTCTGGTAAGAGAACAAAGCAGAAGTAATATTTGAGATTTTACAACACGCTGAACGAAAATTACACAAATTAACTTGGTATATCCATAGCCGTAGCTATAGCTTACTTTAAAATTCTCTGAGTTCAAAATTTTCTGACTAAAAAGATAATCAATTGGAACTTAGTGAAAGATATATAATCATTGATATTATTAGACCACAAAACTTATAAAACCAAACCTACACATAATCACTAAACTACAACCTTAAAACTATATATCACTAACCTTATCCACTAGTGTTAAACAATCTCACATCTCAGGATATTAGTAATCATAAAGCACTCTTCCGAATTTCTGAACTGATATGAGTACCGTAAGAAACTAGAGCAAATCTCATGTGTACGACTTCCTGTGCAAATTCTTTCATGAATTGACGAGGAAGCCATGTTACGAGTGGGGCACACCGTACTCCAAATCGAGCTGTAAAATCCATAACTCTAAGGAATTGATTTTGTCGTAGTTACATAAGATTTTGAAATTTTGATGGTCTATCAATTCTGACAGCTGAGCAAAGACTAAAATGGTTTCGGATTTTCTCATTTTCAAGCCCAGCTGATTTTATAGTTTTAAAATCTTGAAAAAGACGTATCAATGTTGTACGCAGGTATATGTCCTACCAGAGGAAAAACGGACATGCCATTCTGTGGTTGTTACGAACACATGGCACCATTATCTAACCACAATCATAAATTTGGATACCCAACAAGGAAGCCATTCTAATATATATACATATGGGCTAACTAGATATTATTTAGATGGATGTTATTATAATTAGATATTAGTTGGATGTTATTATAAGGATGGTGTTAAATTAGGGGATTCGTTATTATAAGGATTGTGCTATAGATCTGGTCTCATTTACCCTTTAGCCACAGGGCATAGGAGGCCGAAATCTTGCCTCAGGGCCGAATTATTTCAGACCACAGAGGGGGCCGAAATTCTGGCTTTAGGGTCGAAATTCGTTGGCTACATTTTTGCTAGAGGTTGATGCTAAAAAGGGAATGCTTTTCTTGCTTATGTTGGGAGCGGTACCTCTATACCCACTCTTTTTGGTATCATGTATTATTTTAGATGCATTTATAATAAGGAGGATTTATTTTGTATGTGATGATCTCCAATTTTCAACATGGCTATCTACTAAAACAACACAATCTAACTAAACAACCTTTTTGTTTCCAAATAAACGTAAAAAGCATCATATTTTAGTTGTCTCATTATTTTTATCACTTCATATATATGCCACTAGCAATGGAGGCTTTCAAAGATTTAATAGCTCACATGAAATTGTTGCTTATGATATAAGAAAACTGAATATCATTTTGTTTACTAATTTTTATCTTCAATTTTTCTCGAATTTATGCCTTACGGTATTTCCATTGCAACAGCTAGTGTAATTGCTAGTTTTAAAATTATATTTACTTTTTAATTCTATTCATTTCTATTTATTTCAAACCATGAAATTAATAATAAAACTATGCACTATTATAATATACTATATACATTTATTCTATTTTAAATTGTAATCAATTTCCCTAGAATTTGAAACAAGTTACAATGATATTTGGAAAGATGTTGAGCATCAACTCAATCACTATCATAATGAATAGAGGGATCTTATACATTGATATCTAGCATAGATCCATAAATTTGAGTTAAGATCCCTCTTTACATCATTATTTCATATTATAAAATGAAATTAATGAAACAACTTAAATTTCCTTCTACATGGATTAAATTATTAACTTAGTGAATAAGAATTCATATTTTCCATAAAAATGGAAGTGTACAGATATAGGTTATTATAGGTTATTAGTCCAATGAAGGATTTAATGTAAAATAAGCCATTGATTTTAATGAATATTATTGTATACAAGTGTGATTGAATTATATTGAATTGTATTAGTTTAAATGTGATTGAATTAATTTGAGTGAATATAATTAGATTAAATTAATTTAAGTACGATTAAATTTATTTATTGTATTGATTTTATCGAAAAATAATATATTGCATTACTTTAAGTGTAATTGAATTAATTGATAACATTGATTTTAATGAATATTATTGGAATTATCAAATTAATTATTGTGAAAGCTAAATACATAAAAATAAACTTGTGAGTGCGAAAACAACCAAGGAGAATCCCTGAAAATAAACCATAAAAAAGGAACATTAATATAAAATAAGCAAAAATACATTAAAATTTGGGAAAAAATATATTAATAATGACAATGTTTAAAATCAAAAGAAAAACTCTTAATTGAATTTTTTAGGATACATATTCCATTATTGAATTTTTGTACATCACATGCTATTATATTTTTCAAAAATGTTTGGATGAAAAATTAAACTATTTTATAATATATAATTTATAAATTTAAATGAAATTTTATTAATTAATATAATTTGGTAATGTAACACTTCATCAAGTATGGCCACTCTAAAATATATATTAATATTTAGTTCATATAAATGGGTTACATTATTAAGAATACTTTTTGTTGTTTAATAAAAAGTAAATTTTATCTAAAATGATTAATGTGTACATTATAAACAATGTAAAATAAGTTATTGTCTCGAATTGATTTCAGCGAATATTATTGGATTGTACTAGTTTAAATGTGATTGAATTAATTAATTGCACTAAATACTATTGGATTGTAATTGGATTGCATGTGCTTGAATGAATTTGTTGCATTGATTTCATTGAATATTATTGGTTGACTTGAATATATAGCAATAGATCTAAGACCACTTAAGGTTATATTTAAAAATAGTAAAATAATACTTTGAATTAACAAATAAAAAATAGTAATAGCAAAAAAAAGTAATGTTGGTCATAATTAAAATAGTTTAATTTGAAGATTAATTTTACATAAATATTGATGACGATGATGATGATGATGATGGTTAATGTTCACTCAGACCAATATTTGGCCTATCTGACCTAAAGAAAATAGTTATTTAGTTTGATTTAATATTTTATTCCTATGCTCCAAAAGCTTGGAGAGAAGCCTCCCGAGCTCAGTATAATTTTGACATCTTAAAAGGCTAGTGAAGTCAGTATTGCAACAAAGATTATGAAATTGAGCTCTAATATGGTTGTACTCGGGGCACTCTAAGAGGAAGTGATTTTCATCCTCGATGTTCATCTTCTCACAGAGATGGAAAATTCTTTCCATCCATGGTGTTTTAGGAACTGTCCAGTGACCTGTTCACTATGGAGCTCATGAGAGTTCGTTCTAATTTTGGCTATATTAATTTTCTTCTTTGAACTAGTTAAAACAGAGAGATACTTTTGATATTCTAGGGTGGGGTTGATGACCTCCTTATAATATCTTAATTCTCTTTTAGCTGTTAGATCTTTCTCACACCACATTTTTTCTTTGATCTTGGAAGCAACAATTTTTTTAATGTTATTAATGTTTTGCAATGCAACATTATTGTCGATCTCCCAATGGTTTAACCAGGCCCTGATGTATTTATACCAACCTCGTTTAAGCCTTAGGTGGTTTTGGCTGGAATTTAAAGCTAGCTTAGAAATTCTATGGTCTCCTATGCTATTGAGCTTGTGCTTGTACAATAGAATCCTAGTCATAGCTAGGCTCTCGATAGGGGAAAGACCCACTTCTATATGGAGAATAGGATAGGGTGTATTACTTTTAATTTTAAGTTTATAAGCTATAAAACGCTTATGGATTTGCTTAATCTTTCTCCAGGATTCTCTAGAGATGCTGCAACCCCAAACCTGACATCCATATAAGATAACAGGAGTGACTAAAGTTTCAAAGAGGAACTTCTTTCTATCCCACATTACGAGGTTTTCCATTTTACAATTATTTTCAAGACCAAAATAAGCTTTCCACCCCCCATTAATCCTTTTCTGAATGCTATAGTTCTAATTGAGCTTGTGATGAATATCAATTCATAGGTACTTGTAAGAAGACACTTCCTCCAAGTTACTATTGTCATGCATAAAATTAGCGTAAGTGTCTTTCTTGGATTTGATAATAATAACTTTCATTTTTTCAGTGTTAACAGACATACCCATGGTAGAGCAGAAATCCTTAAGAACTCTAAGTTGCTTATCAAGATCAGATGTGCACCTTGCGAAAAGAACAATATCGTCAGCATAGAGAAGAAGGATGATGACTATCCCAACTAAGATCGCGCCAGTACACCCTACTTCCTCTAAACAATCTTCTAGCTTGTCGATGTAAATGCCAAATAGGGTAGGGGAGAGGGGGCAACCTTTTTTAACTCCGATATTACACTTAATATCTTTCGACCACCCCTCATTGCTCTTTAACTTGGCAATTACATTCTCGTATAACCTTATAGTGGCCGCTCTTAGCTTGAAAGGAACATTTAGCGCTTCTAATCTATTCCATAGGTTCTTTCTAGGAACCGTGTCAAAATCCTTTCTAAAGTCCACAAAGCAATAGAAGAGATTGGATTTATCATTGAGGCATTCCTCCACAATGATCCTAAGCGTAATGAGGTGGTCCGTTGTTGAGTGCTACCTTCTAAAACCCTCTTGGCCTTTAGCCTACTTACCTTCACTTTCAAGCCAAATGCTCAACTTCTTTTCCAAAATAATACCATATAACTTGGCTAAGAGAGGGCTGATCATAATTGTCCGATAATTAGAGGGGTTATTTGTATCCCCACTTTTAAAAATAGGGATAATGAGGCTCTGAGTCCAAGGTTTAGGGAACCCTTGCTTGATCTCTTGGTTGAAAAGCTTGTGGATGTGGGGGATGAGGACAGGACCTCCAATTTTTAAGATTTCCGCCTGGTAACCTTCAATGTCTTTAGCTTTCCCATTTTCCAGGCGTTTAACCCCAAAATCAATGTCTTCTAATGAGAAAACTTCTTTCATTGTGAGCAGGGTTTCAAAATCCCCGGCATTTGGAGATTCATAAAGCTTTTTAAGATATGAATTCCAGTTGTGTAAAGAAATTTTATTATTATCTTTAGTTTTCCTAGTGAGAATCTGCCTCCAGAATTTCTTAGGAGCCACCTTAGAGAGGTGTAAGAGATTATCTTGTCTTTTACGAATATATTGCGTTTTTTCCTTTTAGTTAGGGCTTTGTAGATTTTTATCTTGTCAATTTTGAGAGATTCATCAACAGCTTCCTTAATTTCTCTCCTTGCACTTTTACAATCTTTGTCATACCATGGGTTGATTTTGCTATTTCTTTTATTACTTGAGACTTTAATTGAGAACTTGTTAATAGAATATGAGAGGGTTGTAGTAAAACTATGATAGAGCTCATCTATGTTGTCTATACTAGATAAAGGATGAAAATTAGTTTTTAATTCATTTATAAAGAGATCATTTTTATTTCTATCAAAGATTAAGTTATTTTGACTATAAGGATTATCTTCTATGTGATCTCTATGCATGACAAAATTGAGAGTTATGAGTAAAGGCCTATGATCAGAGTCAGGCTCGTGGTCGTCTAAGATGTCAAAATTTATTATTTCGTTGTATAAAGGGAGATCGGAAATAACATAGTCTACCACGCTGCTGCAAAGCCCATGGATGCAGTTCATCTGGATATAAAGTAGCCAAAAATTAAAAATTAAATGTAATTTCTTCACTACTTAATATATAGATGAGTAAAAAAAAAAAATTTACTTTTTACTATAATTAAGAAATATTATTTCTTCACTACTTACTACTTAATATGAAGATGACAGAAAATAATATTAAATAACAAAAATTTCATATTTACTTTAAAGAGAAAAATAAAATAATTTAAATTAAAAAATTTCTTATATTTTTACTTTCTATAACTAGGAGATGTGTAATGTATTTCATTTTTAATATGGAGTTGATATATAAAAAATTTAAAATATCAAAAACAAAGAAAAATTTAATGCGGTTTGTAAAAAGAATATTTCAATAAGATTAAACACACATACATAATTGCTTTCTAATTCTCTGTAAGAGAGATATCTGTAATTCCATCAATTCTTTCTATGGATTTGATATATAATTCCTTCAGTTCTTACTATGAATTTGATAACTAAAATTTTCCAAAATATTAATAATAAACTAATTATATATGCATAAAAAAAAGGCATACTCTTAATTATTAGACCCAATCACACTGTATACTATATATATAATTTAAACCTCTAATTGCATAGTATTTAAGGTTTAATACCCTACTCACCCAATTCAATAAACTCTAAAATGTATAAGTGTGATTTTTATTATACTCGGAGTCGACTTTCTTGGGCTATCGGTACTCACAGCTGAATTTAAACTAATTTAATCCAACTGTGAACAATATATACCCAACCGCATTTAATAGTAGATAGCCCTAAGAACAGAAAAATTCATGATGAATCTTCATCTGTTTGATCTTTCTACATCCGTAGAAATCTCTTTCGTAAATGCAATAAAAGGACAAAGTATGGCCAGTCCATGAAGCTTTCACGCTGATTGCTGAAAAGCCGTCACGATATGCGATATCCAACGTGTGTCGTTGCTTTAAATTAATTGTTCTCTACGATAATTTAATTATTAGAATTTTTATATATTTTAGTTTAATTTTCAGATATGGTTTGTTTTGTTGTTTTTTTTGGCCGGTTTTAGTTAATTTTCTTTCCTTTTTACTTTTAATTTTTATATTTGTAATTTGAAAACTTTTAATATTTTAATTATTTTTTAATAAGTTAAATTTATTTATATTTTAAAAAACAAATTTCCCATAACTAAAAAAAATCTCACCCAAAATTATTTTAAGGACTTGAAAATATATATATATATATAATTACTCCTTGTTTTATTTTAATACAAAATGATAAAACTTCAAATAATTTTATCTTTTTAAAGTTTACGTTAACATAGAAGCACATGCCATATTTCTTTTGCAATTGCACGTATAGATAGAGAGAAGTAGTTGACCTTAAAACATTGAACCCTTAAAATAACATAATAGATTTTAGACGTGATCACCTATTGACACTGGTTATAGGTATGACGAGGGACTCTGCAACTTAGCTCGGGCGCTTATGAATCTTATAAAAGCATTTCACAACATTCTATGCAAAATGTTGTGTGGCATAGGTGGATATATAAACTTTCGTTTTCGCATAACGCCCTTCTTTTAGTGGATATATAAAGTTTTTCACGGTAGTTAATGTCTCTGTAACTACTATTTGGGAATTTCAATATCCACACCTAATCATTATAACAACCGCTCATGGGATAGAAACCCAAGAAAGGTGACAAATACCTTTCGAAAAGCACAAATTACGTATTAAGCAAACTATATAATCTGATGGAAATAAATAATCATCAGCTACACAATACCATCACTAGTATCATCATATCACCCGTTTCAGAAGATTTGCGCAGTACGTCCTATAAACAATTCCCACCCTACAAATTATTTGAATATTTAGATATTAGTATACATTCTTTAAGGGGAGTTAAATATGGGTGTATATAGTCTACTTCTATTGTTGTTATTGTTATTGTTTATATATATATATATATAAATTTAAGTAGTTCCTTACTATTTTTTATTTATCAAAAAGAGAGAGCAAGTTGCAACATATACACATTTGGTGGCTTCAACTTATCCAAAGGAAACCAGGTCTATTGGTCACCTTAGAGCATTAAATGACATCCAAAATTAAAATTGTTTCTTTCGTCTACTAGCTGCTATGTCCATTTTATTGTTTAAAACAAAGTCTATTTGACAACATGAAAAGTGAAAGCTATCCACAAAAATCATAGAAACTTAAACCAACATATGTTAACCATCTGAAGAGTCAATAAGTGCCGGATCTTTTGTTGTTGAGCCCGTCATGTCAACTTGATGCATCTGTTGAAGCTGCCTTTTGATTCCACCAATGCGAGTTGTGGCATGATACTGTGCTACCCTTATAACCTGAATTTCTTTTTTGATTTCCTATAGAATTTAGACCACTGTAGGACTACCTTCACTTTTTTGCAAGCTTTGAAATGCTTTAGCCAGTACACATTTGAGAGTCCAATATGTGTGGATAGATTGATGAAAGAGAGATAGTCACCCTCTTGTATTCCCAAGGTCAGAAACAAAATCCATGTTTTCCTCCTGAGCCTCCATGTCTTCTTCCTTACTGTTGCTTTCTTTCTCCCATCCTTGGATTACATTACGAATTTGTGGAGGATTTCCTACAGAGTAAACTTCAAAGAGATTCTCCATTATCTCTTTATTCGTACTTCTGCCTCGCTTGCTTGGCTCGATCGTGTTTTTTGAAAGCTTTTGCTTTCCTTTGTCCTTGGGCTGACGCTTTACTAATTGCCCTTTCACCATTGTTATACTCAGACTGAGGAGCTCGAGAAGCTACTGAACTAAACCTGTGAATTTTGTCAGAGGGTTTGTAGAAGGTGGTATATTAGAAACACAGAACCCAGGAAATTCAATGGGTCCCCCCGCCACAATGGAGTAAGCCATGAAGATATGCATGCATATCATATTGTGGAGAAAGGTAATTAAACCAATGTAAATAAGGACCTTGTTGGTTGACAAAAGCAATAGACCAAGCATACCATTATGACTATAATTCTCCCTGTCTACCATAACACAGATAGAATTTAACAATTTTACATGAAGGAAAACTGAAGTAAGATAATGACGGACACTTCTCAATTTACGTGTTTTGAAATCCTGTCTACTCTGGTCATAATGAGTAGAGGTAAGATGACATATACCTTTCAGATTGTCATGGTGCTGTATGCAGGAGGTTTCATAAAATTGAGAGAGGCTATCAAGGCCTCTGTGACATCTCACATAGATATGAAGAAGATGAGCCGAGATACTCTGACTTAACATACGGAAAAGCAAAATCCTACAAGGGATTCTGAAATAGGGCTCTATGGCCTTCTGAGGGATAAACAAGTTCTGATTTTTTAGCATGCTACAGGGGAATTCATTCCCAAAGCTTACATACATATGCTTGAGATCAGAATGATAACTTATCCTACTACCATTCCTATGCACATACTAGCTCCATTGTTTTTATTATTGTTATTATGTATTTGAATTTATGTTTATAAGAAGAAGCATATATTTTTAACTATTAAATTTATTTAAAATCATTAACACAATTTAATGTAAGTATTTGATTCTTCTAAGCTTTTGGAGATCCAAAATTAAAATGGATGTAGGCTGGTTTAATTTTCCCCTTAAATAGATTATATTCCACATAAATACCATAAGAAAATAATATGACTTCTCAATGCTATGTGTCATTTTTATTTTTATTATTATTTTATTTTTATAGTCATTTTTATTTTATTGTAACTAATTCAAAATTTTATCTCTACCACACTAAGCTAAAGATCAAAGATGAATTATTTAAATTTGATATTCAAAATTTACAAATACATTAAAATAAAATTGGAAATGTTTCATTATTAAACATGTCTATTAACTTTATATTTTGTTTTCTCTAAATAAATTAATATTACTTTTTAAATGCTTTCAAAAAAATTATAAAATTTATATACATATATTAACTATGACACAGCCCCAAGGGATAGCTCAAATGGTCGAGTTCCCATTGCTAAAGTACCTTGCCATATGGAAGGTCATGGGGTCAAATCTCCTCGACGCCCTTGGCTGAAAAAAAAATATTAACTATGACACTTTTTGACATTTTGTTAAAATTGGGAAAATTTTTGTATGGTAGGATTACTTCACTAGCACAACCACATTAATGAATGTGGTTGATATACCCCATAGGCTAATTATACAACTGAGTGTGAAGGCTATGTGTAAGTATGTATGTGTTCAACTTAGAGTTGACATGTGTCACTCTTAAATAAAAGAAAAAAATATTCTCTCAATAGAAAATAAATGTCCCATAATAATAAGAAAAATAATATATTATGCATGTTTAATGAGTTGTCACAAAAATACAATTTAAACAACTAAAAATTACACATTGTTTTTTTCACTCTAAAATATTTTTTCACTTGAGAAAATATGATCTCTCTTCTCATCTTAGATTTGTGAGTAAGATGGATCTACGTTGGTTTAGCAAGGAAGCTCATTTTACAGCCCAATGTGAAGGCTATGTGTAATTATGTTCGTGCTCAACTTAGAGTTGACATGTGTCACTCTTAAATAAAAATAAAACATTCTCCAAATAGAAAATAAATGTTCTAGTCTGTGGGGTCTTGGTTAAACGGTGATGAGGCAGACTGTTATAGCACTCATCACAGGTTCAATTCCCTTCCCCCGTCGGGGTGATGTATCTAGACATGTTATGAAAGGTGGAGTAAAAAAGTGAAAAAAGAAAAAAATGAAAGGCACTACCAAACTTACAAAAAAATAAAAAGAATAAAAAATAAATAAATGTTCTATAACAAAAAAAGAAAAAGGAATATATCATGCATGTTTAATTAATTGTCTCAAAAATACAATTTAAACAAAGAAAAATTAAACATTGTTTTTTCCACACTAAAATAATTTTGCACTTGAGAAAATTTGATCTCTCTAGGCTCATGTTAGATCGTACTTAAATGAATCTACGTTGGTATTATCCATCTACCATTACTAGTGTAAGAATATATTAACCAAATAGATGAAGTAAATGTCCTGTCACTGAAATATAAGGTTAAGTCACTCACATATAAAAGCTACTTATATTCATGTTTTTGCATTGCACTTAGTGATTGTCATGGATAATTTGCTAAGTCACTTACATATAAAAACTATTTATATTCATGCTTTTGCATTGCACTTAGTGATTCCCATGCCTAATTTGTTAATTATTGTAATACGAATTAATATAAAGAATCTCACCCTTACTCTAAGAAAAGTAGTTGGAATGTACACAATATAATTGGAACAACTTTGAATTTGATCAAAATTAAGAATTTTATTACCATGTGCTTATTTTAACAAAAATGATATGACCATTGTAGTATTGTAACGGTGAAACTGTAATCTATATTCAAAAATCAAATCTAAAAAACAAAATGATAGTAAAAAATAATAGTGAAATACATATAGTATATGATATATTAATAAATCAAACAACATTTCATGGCATCTCTGTGGGAATTGTCACCTTGTTTGTGGGCACTTTTTTCTTAATCTTAGTATATAGATATGCATTATCACTATTAAAAAATGTGAATTTTTAATGTAAGACTAACTAATTCATTCTATTAAACAATGAAAAAAAAGTAAAAACTTAATATACCTTTTGAGATGAAAAACTGTATAAATTAGATTTTAAAAATACCTATTTTATCCATCAGCCCAGATTTTACATACAAGAAAGAATATTTTTAATAAAATAGATTTTAACTATGGATGAATCTTTCATCTATATTTCGTATTATTAAATCATTATCTAATTATAAATCACAAACATTTTAACTCTATTCAATTTACCTTTTTTTTAGTAGATTATTTTATACTAAACAAAAAGTTAAACCTTGGTATTTAAAGAGTTTTTTTCTCATCAACTTAAAAAATATAAAAAAAAAAATTTCTAAAAAAAAAATATTATATAACAACTTGAATTTTTAATATAACTTAATAATTATATAAACCCTTCATGTTCATGGTTCGAATATCGGACATGGCGCGTAACAGTATAGGTGGTTACCTAAATGGCGTCGCATTGAGAACCAGAAGAGCACTTGTTACGGGAAGTTGGGGCTTACTTTCAAATGTAGGGCAGTTAGAACGCTATGAACGAAACGAAGGCAATTGAAATGAAAGGATACAAAACGTTTCAATTCCACTAGGCTTAATGGCTTCAATCCACTCCACTTATAAGGTGGCAAAATATATGATTTTTAAATTTAACATATTATTTATTGATTTGAAACTGGAAAATTGTTTACCTTTTTTGGAAGTTGTATAAAATAAAAATAAATCAGATTTTATTTATTTAATTATTAAAAAATCAAAATTTATCAAATCTATATCTATAAATTGAAATAAATACGCTACCCATAACCAAACAATGACACAATAATGGCTTGTCGTCCATATGACATATTATCTATATGGAGTGGCTGATATAACATATACTGCAGCTAACATTATTTTACTGTCTATACGGTATTAAATATTGGTGAATAATATATGCTTATTCTTAAATTTAAATTTGTTTAAATTTAAAAGTCTACATCAACATTTATTCCAACATTTAATAAGAATACATATACTGCCCACCAACATTTAATAAGAAATAGACTAGAAGATATGTATGGCCTATTCGGCGAAGATTATTTAACATGTTCTACATAAGGACACGGACAGAAAAATTGATGTTTCGCTGCGATGTATATTACTGTTTTAGGTCAACAAACATATAATAGTTAGTGAAAACCTATGTATAAATGAAGGTAAATAAGCCATCAAAGCCCGTGGATCTTTGAGCGTTGTACTTTTTTATTTTATTCTCAAGTAGCATAGATCCTTTTCTATTTTTATTTTAGACGTCTTAATCATTCAGATAGATTAAATTTCATAGGCTGTAAATATTTTTCGTAGTATAAGATTTGAGATTTAGATGAATTCTCACAATATATATGTGTTAATTTCAATTTGTAGGTTAACTATTTTCTTTAATTCAAATTTAAATTTTATTATTTTTTTAATAATAATATATAATATTAATATATTCTAAAATAATTAATTTAGGTTTACAGAATTCTAAATTTATTAATTGTCTATTAATTGTTGATAGGGATAAAAGTTCTATAGATGTAAACGTTTTTTAGTGTAAAACTTGAAGAGAGGTTTGCATTAAGTAAATTTGATCTAGTTCAATTGTGAATAGTCACACTTGTTGAATATCTAGGTAATATGATCACCCTATTTTAAGATGGATTAGTTACCTTAGTATATTCAGAAATTTGATTATTAATAAGTAAAATGATGAAAAATGATGAAATAAAAATTTTCAATCAAATATGTTTAGATGCAATCCTCTTTTAACTCTAAAAGAGATTTGATTCCTCTCAACCATTGGTATCATATATATCTAGTTGACATTGAGTATTTCATGTATAATTGAGGTTACGGAATCACACATTGAAATCTTAAAACATGTCCCCTCATATTTTTTCTTTTATGCATTCATTTAATTATTTTATTATTAATATTTTCGAAACTTTACATATAAACTCCATAGTACAAATTGAAAGAATTAAAAATCACTCTCATATGATGAATTATAAAGCAACTAAACCCTACCCCTTGTTTGTGGGACAAGGGACCCTCCTCCCCTTGGTTGTGGGACTATGCATACATTTAATTATTTTATTATTAATATTTTAGAAAATTTTACATATCGAATTCATAGTATGAATTGAAAGAATTAAAAATCTCTCTCATACCATGAGTTAGAAAGCAACTATATCCTATGCCTTAGTTGACATTGAAATATTTTATGTATTATTTAGGTTCCCACATTAAAATGTTAAAACAGGTCCCTCTCATATTTTTTCTTTTATGCATAAATTTAATTATTTTATTATTAATATTTTCAAAAAATTTACATATGAACTCCATAGTACAAATTGAAAGAATTACAAATCTCTCTCATATGATGAATTATTAAGCAACTATACCCTAACCCTTGTTTGTGGGACAAGGGACCCTACTCCCCTTCTTTGTGGGACTATGCATACATTTAATTATTTTATTATTAATATTTTAGAAAATTTTACATATGAAATTCATACTATGAATTGAAAGAATTACAAATCTCTCTCATACCAATAGTTAGAAAGCAACTATACCCTATCCCTTAGTTGACATTGAAATATTTTATGTATAATTCAGGTTCCCACATTAAAATGTTAAAACATGTCCCTCTCATATTTTTTCTTTTATGCATACATTTAATTATTTTATTATTAATATTTTCAAAAATTTTACATATGAACTCCATAGTATGAATTGAAAGAATTAAAAATCTCTCTCATACTATGAATTTGAAAGAAACTATACCCTACCTCTTGTTTGTGAGACAAGGACCCTCCTCCCCTTGTTTGTGGGACTATGCATACATTTAATTATTTAATGATTAATATTTTAGAAAATTTTACATATGAAATTCATAGTATGAATTGAAAGAATTACAAATCTCTCTCATACCATGAGTTAGAAAGAAACTATACCCTACCCCTTAGTTTCACTACTAAGTCTATGAACGCATATATTCTACCCTCTTTGGTTTTGAATATATAACTTCTTACTAGAAAACACATGCTCTTAACCATTACTTCCACTCAAGCTATATATATTTTGTGTTAAAATATTTTATTCAACCTATATATTAAAATATTTTTTATTGATTTTTAAAAAATTATATATATCAACTCTATATTAAAAATAAAATAAATTACAAATCTCTCTAATTATAAAAATAAAAATAAAAATAAAAAATTAATTATGTTGTAAGGCATTATTATTTGAAAACCCAGATGGAATCACTTTGAACCTTTAGATTTAATGTTAGACGATTGAACAATAGTTATTAATAATAATTTCAGCTAATAATTACCAAACTCTTTTCAACCGTTTTCCTTCCGTATTTCACATGGAGAGAGGTTTTAGCAACAGTGATGGAAATGAGATTTCAAAGAGTTTTAGGGCATGTTGCATCAGGGATTTTCTGTAACAAACCTTTTTCAACCATTTTCCTTCAGTATCTTCACATGGAGAGAGGTTTTAGCAGCGATGATAGAAATGAGATTTTAAAAAGTTTTGAGGCGTGTTGCATGAGGGATTTTTTGTTCCTTTTCTGCATATTAAGGTGAACATGAGTGGATTCTGTTTGGAGCGGGATTTTCTGTTCCTTTTCTGCATATTAAGGTGAACATATTAAGGTGAAGATGAGTGGATTCTCTTTGGAGCATCCACTTTCTGAGTGATAAGAGGCACATGTTTGGTGGGCTCCTTGCTCTTCAAGAGCTTACTCCACAAGGGTTACACTATCCATGCCATAATGCACCACAGAGGTTTGCATCTCTTCTTATTCAAAAACCTTTATGTATTTTTTTTAGTAAGTTTAAGAAGTATATAATTTGGTAGACGCATCTCATGGACATTCTAGGAGTTGGGTAATGGCTCAAGCTCTTCAGCGCTGAGCTATCTAAAAACGACAGTCGGGGAGATTTTCATGTAATTCCACAACCAAAGATCCCGAGGTGAACCCGTCTAAATCTTCGTTTACTTTTTGAAAGATCCAGAGAAATCTCCTATCACATTTTGAAAGTTCCAGAGGGATTGAGATTTATGGATTGAGATTTATGGTGTAATGTTTTAAATTTTAATTAGTTTTATTAAATATGATTTCTGAAATTGAGAGGGATTGAGATTTATGGTGTAATGTTTTAAATTTTAATTAATTTTATTAAATATGATTCATGATTTATTATACTATATCAAAAAATAGTATATATTTTTTTATAGCAAAAAAAAATTACATATTATAATGAGTGAATGTTCTAATTATATATTCATACAAATATCTTATGTTTGACCACGGTCACAAGATTCATTGCACCTCTAGTATTGAGAAATGATTAATAAAAGATGGAAAGCTTCTTGGGTCTTGACAACAACTGTAAATAAGTGATACATAATAGCTTAGTCCCAACCACCTAAGTTAGAAATTATGATTTCAGAAAGAGTGCATATAAGATGGTTGTGACCCAATTAACTTAGATGTAGAGGAACTTAGTTCATACAAATATCTTAGATTTGACCATGATCACAAGATTCATTGCAGCTCTAGCATTGAGAAATTATTAATAAAGGATGGAAAGCTTCCTGGGTCTTGAAAACAGCTGTAAATAGGTGATACAGAATAGCTTAGTCCCAACCACCTAAGTTAGAAATTACGATCTCAAAAAGAGTGCACATAAGATGGTTGTGACCAAATTAACTTAGAATAATTTCATGGATCAAGAATAGTTTGGGAGGGAAAATGAGCTTGAGCTCTAAATGATAGAAATTTGGAAGTGTTAGGGAAAATGGATATTAGAGGAGACTTGAAATTTTCTACTTAATTTTTAAATTATTTCCTCATTAAAATTTCATATAAGATGTTTCTATCGAAATTAACATAAAATTATTTAATAGGTATGCAAGCTTGAGTTGTAACTTGTACCAATTTTGCATAGTTAGGGGAAATAGATATCATAAAAGACTTGAAATATGAAATGGATACATGTTGAATTTATGTGCAGGGACATGATAAGTTGTAACTTGTAAGAATTTTGCACAGTTAGGGGAAATGGATATCATAAAAGACTTGAAATATGAAATGGTACATGTTGAATTTATGTGCAGGGACATGATAAAATTATATGCAGGTAGAATGTAAAAGTCTACAAGCTTGCTTTTGAAGGAACAATCTCAACATCAAATGCTTGAGTTGTAAATTGTAGGAATTTTGCATAGTTAGGGGAAATATGAAATGGATACATCCTGAATTTATGTGCAGGGACATGATAAGTTGTAACTTGTAGGAATTTTGTGGGGAAATAGATATCATAAAAGACTTGAAATATGAAATGGATACATGGTGAATTTATGTGTAGGGACATGATAAAATTATATGCATGTAGAATGTAAAAGTCTACAAGCTTGCTTATGAAGGAACAATCTCAACATCAAATGTACACTTCACAGCATTTTTCCACTTTTTTTCAGAATAGATTTTGTTGTCTTAGGCATAAAAGTCTTTTTGCATTTATTTATAGGCCCCTTCCTTGTCAAATACGTAGCCAAGTCTGTGATCAAGGGAGACAATTTAATATTGAAAAAGAGCATCTTTTTTATTAAATATTTGCTATTTGAACTTGGAATTTAATTAAGTGATTTCTCTTTATATTCTAACTTTTAATGACATTTTTTTTACTAATGTTTATATTAAGTGATATTATATATATCACAATTGAATTTATGCCTTGCGGTGTTTCCTTTACAACATCTGATGCAATTGATAATTTAAATTACTTTCATATATATATATATATATATATATATATATATATATATATATATAACCTCTGATTAAGGACAACTTTCAGAACTAAATAACTTTTTGTGTTCGTTTAGATGAAAACAAATAGAAAAACTCATTTGTCTTGGGTCAATACTTCTTTATTATAATTTTTAACTAAATTTTTTTATAAATTTAATTATTAAGTTAAATAATGATTTTGAACATACTTCTTATTCCTAAAATATCTTAAAAATGTGTTTCAAAACTTATTCTTGTAAGAGAACAAAGCAAAAGTAATATTTGGGATTTTACAACACGTTGAACGAAAAGTACACAAATTTACTTGGTATATCCATAGCCGTAGCTATAGCTTACTTTAAAATTCTCTGACTTTAAAATTTTCTGACGAAAAAATACACAATTGGAACTTAGTGAAAGATATATAATCATTGATATTATTAGATCACAAAACTTATAAAAACCAAACTTACACATAATCACTAAACGACAACCTTAAAACTATATATCACTAACCTTATCCACTAGTGTTAAACAATCTCACATCTCAGGATATTATAAATCATAAAACACTCTTCCGAATTTCTGAACTGATATGAGTACCGTAAGAAACTAGAGCAAATCTCATGTGTACGACTTCCTGTGCAAATTCTTTCATGAATTGACGAGGAAGCCATGTTACGAGTGGGGCACACCTTACTCCAAATCGAGCTGTAAAATCCATAACTCTAAGGAATTGGTTTTGTCGTAGTTACATAAGATTTTGAAATTTTGATGGTCTGTCAATTCTGACAGCTGAGCGAAGACTAAAATGGTTTCGGATTTTATCATTTCCAAGCTCAGCTGATTTTATCGTTTTTCAATCTTGAAAAAGACGTATCAATGTTGCACGCAGGTATATGACCTACCAGAGGAAAAACGGACACGCCATTCTGTGATTGTTACGAACACATGGCACCATTATCTAACCACAATCATAAATTTGGATACCCAACAACGAAGCCATTCTAATATATATACATATGGGCTAACTAGATATTAGTCGGATGGATGTTATTATAATTAGACATTAGTTGGATGTTATTACAAGGATGGTGTTAAATTAGGGGATTTGTTATTATAAGGAAGGTGTTAAATTAGGTGGATTTGTTATTATAAGGAAGGTGTTAAATTTGATAGACTATAAATTTTCTTGGAATAATTAATTTTTTTTCTAAGCCATTTTAATGACACAAACCAACTAATCTTGTAGGTTAATATGAAAATTTGAGTATTAAATTTCTTAGAAGAGTCTTCGGTAGGTTTTGCTTTATTTTTATTTTTTTTATTGTCACCCTTGATATATGGTTTGGAAACATCTCATTGTTGGGAGCCCTTAACCTCTTACCAACTCTATACTTATGTCATTTAGTTTGTGTATTTTATGAGACTTTATTTATTTATTTCAAGGTAATCACATTGATTAGTTGTTTGATTTAATATCCATGTATATATACAATTTGTAAATTAGTAGTTGCTTAGGTATGTTTTTTAGCATGTCTTTTTTGAATAAAGGATTTAGAATTTTATTTTAATTATCAATAATAATTATTAGGTTTATGGTGGGGATTTTTTTTTATAGAATATTCTAAGACATTGTATTATTATGAACAAATAAAAGGTTGATATTTATTTCCAAAGTAATTATGTTTTTTTCTTCCTTTTAAATAAATTCATTAGTTAAAAAAATGTAATATGAAGAAATGCCATATGAAATGAATTATTATTTTTTGGGCATGTGGTATTGATAAGATATGGTATTGGTTCATAGTATTGCAACAAGGTCTATTTTACTAATTTAAAATCCCCATAATAATCTGGGAGTAAATATTCATGGTTATATATGTGTGTGTGTGTGTGTGTGTGTGTGTCTGCGTGTGTGTTTAAATTATATATTAATTATATTTATCTTTAATAGTAATAATGATTATTTTAAATTGGGGTGGTAGGTGGTGGATGGATTCTCATTAATCCAGATGGAAAAATAGAATACATATATGCTTGGGGGTTGGGACAATCAAACATATGCCCTTGAACTCATGTTTGGTCTTTTTTTAGTTCAGAAAAAAGGAATAAGGGAGGTTTCCATCCTAGTTCACTCCTTAATCATAATAAATCATATGGTAAATGAGACATTGGCATAAAACTACAAACTAAATCAAACCATCAAAAGAATAAAAGGAAAACAGTCCTCTTTTGGTAAATTCAGGTTCTGTCATATCCTGAGGGGGCTGAATAAGGAAGCTGATAGGTAGGAAAACTAGGCTTCCCTATTATCAAAAGAGAAAATTATGTTGAATGGGTAGGAGGGAAGTCATATGATCCCCTAAAAATGATTCAAATAGAAAAAAAAAATAAAGGTAAAAAAAGAAGACTACTAAAGACATAGATTCAAGTAAAAAGAGAATTGAAGAGCTAGTGAATATTGGTTTATCAAACTATAGATAAATTCCAATATGTGGGTGCTTAAGTTTATTGGCATTCAGGATGAAGTTATTGGTTGGTGGCTTGATCCATTTCTTTCACTACACCCACCCCCACCCCGCAACCCTTAATGTCCTTCTCCCCTTTGTCCTCTATTTTTCTTCCTCCTCACACCTTATCCCTGTGTTTATGTTTTACCCTCCCTTGTTTCATTCACACTCATCACCCTTGTCACAGTTCCCCCTTATCCCCATGGGCCCTCACACGCCTTGTCCCATCTGGCCTCCTTTCTTAATCTCACTCGTCAATGTTTGTGGAAACTACTCCACGGGCTTGGGACATGGGGCTCTGACGCGTGTTGATTGGTTTTACACATGCAATTCACTTCGCATAACCTCATGTGACAATGTATGAGTAGAAAAGTCGAAGTTTACAGGTCCAAGAGCGAGGGATATTGATGGCACATTCAAAGTCCGATAATGCAAGGTCTATAAAATAGAGGGATGCATTTAATTCCATTGAGAAGGGATCGTCAGTTGGAATGGAAAAATCCTCGGAGATAAATTTTATAGGTTGAATCAAGGTACAGAAGAATCATGGAGGTTTCTGGGGAATATGGTGACACAGAGTGGCTGCAGAGTGAGGTCACCCACAGTAGGCTCAAGCTCGATTTATGCAATGTATTCTCGTCATATTATGACAAAAATATTGTTTTTGTTAGTAATTTTGGGTGGATTTTTCCTCCGAGGGAGGCTCTTTCGAGATCAGTAGGCATAGAGAAGGTTCAGTTAGTCCTTTTTTATGTCATCCTAGAGGCCGGTGGGAAGAGGAAATTGGGAAGTATAGTAGGAGACTCAAAGAATGTTACCAATTCATGGGTGGTGAATTTGTAGGGTGAGTATGTAGGTGGTTTAGGGCACTGGACCTGTGTGAATTTTAGTAATTGGGATAGGTTGGGGATCTGTGGGAGTCTCCGACACTTGGATTTTGAGTTCTTTCGGGAGAAGGATTCTGGGAGAAATAATAGGTTTCAGGCTTGTGTTAAAATTGGACATTAGGTTCTGGTGGTGTGTTGTGGGAGCTTATTTCATCTCTTTTCTTGGTTTAAATCGAGGAAGTTTTTTTTCTGACCTGGATTCTAGAGGCTAGGGGAGAGATCTAAGATGTGAGGGTAGTGTTAATTCTCGGGAATATGGTGCTAATTCTCGGGATATTGGAAAGTGGGTGAAGCAGGGAGGTCCTAGGTATGACTGGGGCTTAGAGGAAGATAAGTGGATAGGGACTGAGGTGGGAGAATACAATGGTGACAGAGTTTCGTCTTTGTTTGTCATAGCAAGGATTTGGGTTGTTGTCGGTGGGTGTGAGTGTTGTAGGTTCCTGCAAAAAATATTTGTGAAAGTGGGTTGCGTTCCCTGGATGGAAGCACAGAGTAATTCAGAGGTGGGAAGCTCGACCACTGGGCCTTGGGGTCCTTTCCATCTAAGACCAAGTCGCATCTCTAGCAAAATTTTAAGGGGGCATAGGACAAGGCATGTTTCCTATGAGGGATGCTCAGCTGAGCATGAAGAAATAAGAATGGGACTTAGATAATTCAACAAAGTATTCATCATTAGCAGCATGATACGTTAAAAGTGCAAGAACAAAAAATAGCCAAGAACAAAAAAAATAGGAAGATGGAGAACAATATTGTTGCACTAAAATGTCAGTTAGAAGAGCTCAAATTCCCACAGTAGAATAATAGTAGGGAAGTGGAAGAGAAAACCATTGGATTGGATCTCAATATCCTAGCTGTCATGGAAGAGTAACTAGATGAATATAAGCTCTTCCTATTTTTGGTTTATATAAATATTTTATGATATGTTGCAAATATATTCTTCTTTTGTGGAAATTTTTTCATCTTTATAGTTAAAGGATAGTAGTTTCGAAATACTATGTAAATTTTGAAGAATGGAAAAACCTAGTAGTTTAAGAAAATCAATTTGGAGCCTTTACCGGCACTGATATTCTATTGTAAATTACTCATTTTTATGCCAAGAACGGGCTCAAATTAGTACCTAAATCTACTCTTTCCTATAAAAAAAATTAATGATTATTTTAACTTTACATTTATAACCATTTAATTTATATAAATTCCCTAGTAATTACAACTTAAATTTTAATTCATAAAACAAACTATTTATTTAACAAATTTACCATTCACAAAAAATAAATAAATATATATTAACATTTATATGACCAAAATTAAAGAAACTTAGTACCAATAAGATAGTTAGAGCTCTACTAACAATCTTAATAATTCATGTTATAATATATATATATATATATATATATATATATATATGTATGTATCAAAAAACATTTTATTTACTATAAATATTCAAATATTAATTTATTATTAATATTATTTTATTATGTTAGGAGGTTAATTTTATATTAGAGACCTTTTATAGAAGTAGAATGAATAAAATTAATATTATTTTCTTTATATATTTAAAAATAAAATTAATTAAAATATATTTTAGGCATATTTAAATATATCATTAATAATAGATTTTGAAATACATTTCTATTCATAAACTTTTTTTAATTCTAATGTAAATAATTTTTTTTTTTTTTTTTTTTAAGAGCAAAGAAAACACTCCATTGTATTAATATGTAACAAAACAATAAATGTGATAAAAAAACATATCCTCCAATTGTGCTCAAAATTTGTATATTTAGTAGATAGAGGTTAGAGCTTGTCATTGAACTGGTTACAAAGGAGGTTAATACCATATTATACAAACCTGTCTATGTGTCCAAAATTATCAATATGTAGCAGAAATAAACATTAGCTAAAAATAATGACAGTGGATGCAATCATATAATCATGTCTCCTTGTCCAAATTTATCCTTATCCACCATAAATATACTGGATATTTAAACCAAGAACAACAAATGCAAACAAATTGGAAACAAAAAGGAGAATGGATAAAAAAACATAGTTGCTTGAACCCAATTATTGTGTTATCATGGGAGTTGTATGGATTTGACATCCTACATTTGTCCATCCTTGTAGTGTTTTACTTCAATATGCCAAAACTATTCTTTTAGAGCTTTCTTTGAGAGTGAGTCAGCCCTTATGTTGAATTCCCTAAATATGTTTTGGAAATGTGGAGCTTGTATTCGTTGTAGAAGGTATTTGATGTGATTTATCATTTCAAACCCCTTCCTATTAATATAAATATGAGACAAAACCTTCCACCAAAGGCATAATTCGACCTCACTACATGAGCACATCTGATATGATCTAAAGTGAAGAAAAGGAGGATACAAAGTGTGATTTATCTTTGTCGAAGTGTGAGTTATGTCTATGACAAAGTGTGATTTGTCTCTGTGGAAGTGTGAGTTATATTTGTGACAAGTGTGAGTTATCTTTTTTGCATCCAGGGTTATCTCTATGAAAAATGTGAGTTATCATTTTGGTAGTGGTAATTATCTATATGAAAAAGTGTGAGATTATCTATGTGACAAGTACAAATTACATGATCAAATAATTTTGTACCCAGCTTACCCTTTGATGCTTGTTCAATCCTATTATGATCCAAATCTATGGAATGCTATGAGCCTATGGTTTGATACGAGTCTTTGTATGGTAGTGACATGGGATAAAATTTGAATAAGGTAAATAAGGGGTACAATAAGACCAATTAATTTAAAAAGTGCCTCCAATAATTAGATTATCATGAATTTTAGGCAGGGTTGTCAAAAAAATTTCATGAAAAAATTATTTAGGGGAAACCATTTAGAACTACCCCCCATCCCCCCCACTAAAATTCATGAGAAAAAAATTTTAGAGGCAGTTGTTCAAAACCACGCCCCTCCCCCAATGTTCAATTTTGATGACTTTCAAGGGGGGTTTCTAAAACTTCTCTTATATTCCAAAAAAAAACTCTTAGATATGGTTATTGTAAGACTCCCACAAGCCTAAACTGAATGTAAATGTATTTTTTGTAGTAGTGTGTTAAAGCTATTGTAGACCATGGGGTATTTTTTAGTCTCCACACAAACATAGCCTTTGGGACTTCAATTGATTTCTAGGAAGCTAAGGAAAAAGGATGTTTTCATTACCTAAATACCCATAAGAATATAGTAAATATATACCCAATATTGTTTAATATCCCCCTTTTAATTTATGATATAGAAGCCCAATAGACTAGGATTTATTCAATTACAAATTAAAAATAACCAATATTATAACCCTATAAACCCACCTATTACACCGTATATTAACTCACTTCTCAATATTAACTATGAAATAACCACAATCTACCTTAAAATGATGATTTGGAGAAAGAAAATTCTCAAGTATTTGATTACTCCCTTAATACCCATTGGGAAAATAGATAAAAAGTTTCATTCTTTATTTAATCCTCTTTATACCTTAGAAAGAAATGAGATTTGGACTCTTTCTAAATGTACCAGTTTCCATGGGGAAGTTGAAAAAGATGTCAGATAAACGTTCTAATTGTCTTAATTTTAACTCTTAGAATATTAGAATGTTATCCAAAAAGAGTAAGTGTTTGAGGTAATAGCTTGGGATTATAGAAATATTTCTGAAAACATTATGGGATCTTGCATATTTTATAAGTCTGCTTATCCCTTCTCTGGACAACAGAAAAATAAAGGTAGAGAGAGTGCATCCCTAATCAAGACCCCTCTTCGTAGTAAAAAATAGGGAAAATTTTCCATTAATTAGGAGTGAAAAAGAGATAGAGATGATGCAGTTCATAATGCAAAATATAAATGAGTGGAAAAAACCTAAATGCATGGGTATAAACATGAGAAATAACTAGCTGAATCTATTAAAATATTTTGGGAGATCAACCTTATATACCACTTATTTATAATGACCCAACAGAATAAGGTGGGGCTTTCATGGCAAAACTAATGGCAGCATGGATTTGATGCTCTTTCAAGAGCCCCAATTCTTCAAAGGGTATATTTTTTGACAGGATGTCCTTATGCTACACAACAATAAGTTTTGTTATGATATAATATATTTTTTTGTAGAGGGACATTCGCATAAAATTTCCAAAGGAAGAAGGATATTAGAATTTTGGAATGAGGGATATGGTATTTTTTTTCAAGTGAGCTAGAATTCATTTCAATTCCTAGAAATTCATTTGAATTCGTAGAGAATTCAATAAAATTTAGGAGATAATCAACAAGGAAATAAAAAAATAATCTAGATAAAATTCAATCAGAAGTTTGTTAGTGATAGGTATTTTCCCTTTCTAAAAAACTATGAATTATCCTCACCAACACTTATTTTTTAACCTTTGCCATAAGAAGGCATTCCATTCCTCATTAATGAATCTCGGAAATAATATTACAACCTTTATGATATGATCTATTGTGGCTTGTCTGTTTTCCTTGAAGATGGATTTAAAATAGTCGGAACCTTCTTTTTCCAAGTCTACAAATGAAGTGGCATGAGAACCATCCTCGTTATATACTTCCTATAATTTATAGCGTTTTGATGACTGGAAAAGAAATGGAAGATTTTTGTATTGTAATCCCCAACTTCTAGCCAAAGAACTAAACTATTCATCTCCTTCTCCATAATTTATTTTATCTTAGTATCTGTTTCCTCAAGTAATTTTTTATTGCTCTCTCTTTTTTTCTTTTCCCAAAAGATAATAGTTTCCTTGGATTTATTTAAGTTCTCATGAAGTTGTAAGGTAGGACAAGATCCATAATCTAAATTTATCTACCTACAGAGTTCATTTATGATAATTTTAAAGGATGGGGCCTAAAACTAATGAGGGTTTAATTTGAAGCTATTAGGAGACATCGAGAGGGAGTGTTCCATATCTACGATAGCATGGAAATGGTGCAAGTGACCACCCATAGAAATACACTGATGATATCTTAGTTGGGATTCAAGAAAGTAAATTGAGATAAGGAAATGGTAAAAAATATTCTCTATTATAACATCCCATACCCTATTATTTCTCCAAGTTAGAAAAAATTTTGACAGTGGAATATCTAGTAGACCCATATCCTTTAGATACTTTAGGAAAAAAACCAGAAAGGGATCAATATGGGCTCTAGATCCCCATATGTCATAGGATTCTAGGGTAAAATTTAAGTATTTTCTTGTAATAACCTATTATATTGGAGAAATATATTCTTGAATGTATTATCCAAAAATTTCTTCATGTCCAAATAATTTCAATACAAATTGTGGAACTGAATAGGAATGCCCAAATCCTTTGAATGTAACTCTAAGCTAAATAGCACATGGTTGACTAAGAATTCAAAAATAAAATGGTATGCCATGAATTGCCAAAAATAAAATGTGTCTTTGTGGATCTTTATGTCTTTCTCATCTTCCATCATTGTTTCTTATGATAAAAAGAACTTGCAGGGGGGGAGATATCCCACCAAGCTATTTATGTAAAATTATTTAGTAGGACTAATCAAACCTCAATAATTTAGAGACATAATTTTTATAGGGAAATCATAGCATGGGTTGATGCCTTAAGGGACTCAAATAAAAAATTATATTTACCTTAACATATTTCAAAATTGACCTAATGTTAGGAACTAGAAAGAAATGACCTAATACCCCTAGAATTGGGATTCATATTAGGATACCAAAAATTCCCATATCACCCTAAAGTGATGAGGATAGTATAAAATCATTAACATGATAAAACTTTAAAGATATGGTGCTTGTTTATTTTGAGTGAAGATTATAATTTTAAATGACCAACCTAGGGAGGCAGGAAACCTTAGAGTAATTGAATAGAGGAGGAAGGGGATGGAGATAAGGATGGGTCAAATCCTTGTCAAGGACAAGGGGCTAAAGGAGAAAATGATTGAGGAGAGGGGAATGGAATATGAATAGATTTAGTTGAAAATGTCACAAATGATAATGTTCCTTGTAAAGCCACAAATTAAGAGGGAATCTGAAAGATTAGGAGGATGGAAGACAAAAAATTTCATACATTTATAAGGGGGTGTGAAAGCATCACTATGCGTTTCAAATATTTGGCCTTCAACTAATACTGAAGCATCCAACTTCAAATCGCTTCCCAAATCTAATTGAATTGAGATGACCAAGGGAAAATAAGTTTTACCAGGTATAACCACTAAATAATTCTTCACTATGATGGGAGTCACCATATTTTCCATAGAATACTTACAAACCACTTGTGTCACTTTTTATTTAGTATATAATCTTGACCTAAATTTATGTAAGTGTGGTGGTGTCCACACCTAAAAGGAATATCTTTATGATCCAAACGTTTCATGTGAACATGACCCCCAACTAAGATGTTGATGGCATCTGCGATGAATTTTAATAGATTCAAACCGATTAAAATCATATCCATGCCCATATATCTCATCTGTTTGAATGAAAAAATCACTTCATTAAAAATACCAAGACTATTCCCTATCTCCTTGAAGATATATTCCAACCATAAGATAAGAGGGAGATTTAGGAGATGCACTCAAATTGGAATTGCAACCAATTTTTCCAACTCAACATCGAAGTTGATGTGTCTTTTTTTGATAAACAAGGCATGTGATCCCTAACTCCATTTGATTGATAATACTTTTGGAGCATCCTCCCATGATTTCTAGACACGTCCCATCCATGCTTTCACTAATAATATTTTGTACAGTGAGTAACCCAAAAATCCCTCAAATTTTTCTTACATTGATTTTTGAAGAACTTCCATAGCCATCCCCTCGCTAGTGGAATGAAGAATGATGGTAGCCTCCTCCATAGTGTGAATCTTGTTAATATGGATGTCTTTCCCTAATTCTAGACACCATTATTAGACTTTCCACTTAACCAATTACTTTTATTTTTCTTATGGATTTATTTAACTGATAGTCACAGTGAAACTAATGGATGAGGGGTATCCATAGCCACTATACATATTCATAGATACTCAACTTCCGGGTAAAATTCCCATTCTGTGGGGTGAAGGAAATAGATGACAAGAATTTGGAAGGGGCCTAGAGTCCTTTATGGAGAGAGTGGTAGAGTTTGAAATAAAAACTAATGGGGAAACTAATGTGATTAAGGGGGGAAGAAAATTTTGGAAAGAAGGTAAAACCTTCACACAACTATCTAGGGAAGAATGAAGATAAGGGAAATTTCCTTCCAACATATTGACAATAACTTGCATCTTAGAAATCATGCCTATAGTGAGAGAAGAAAAATACCATGCTAATCCACCCATTGTAGAAATATATAACAAATATGGTGTTGGTTTGAGGGGTCATGACCCAGGTTGAGATTTAAGGTTTACCAACAAACCCCTGTACTACTAGCCCTTTCGAAAATGGCTTGCTTGTGCAGGTCAAGGTATCACCCGAAGTAGTATGGGAGGGTGGTGGAACCAGGTTTCCTCACCATGAGAGAGAGAAGGTTAATTAAGGTGGTTCCCTTCATATCTAACAAGCCTTCTCTGGAGAAGCCCTAGCCCAGAAACCCTTAATAACATATTGATGAAATAACTCAAGAGAAGCTCACAAATCATCATATAGCATATTAACATAAGCAAGATGACCAAACATGACCAGATCTATGCATTCATTCCTTGCTATAGCATCACATCCACATGTGCATCAACTACTAACAGTGTTCAGTAAATAAACATAATCTCAGAAATAAGATATAGCACAGCCAATAATCATAACACAGAAATACTCAGATATCACAAAACGGTCTTCTCATTTAGTCATATTCAGATTCCACTTACAGACCCTTTACCAACCTACGCACACAACCAACGGGGTCCGCACAAAGCAGGACTTAGGGTCTCTGCACACATAGCCAGCAAGATTCATTACCCAGACAATCCACACAATAGATCAAAAGTTTCTATCCAAAATTAATCCCAACCAAAAACCTACTTCTAGAATTTATTTATCCATCTATTTATATCATATTAGCCTTCGCTACTTTATGGTCCACAAAACCATGGTTTGTGGACCCTTTGTCTACCCTTTGACCCATTAGAATTCATTGGGGGCTTTGACCCGCCCCATATCCCCCACACTAGACCAAACTATTACAAAATATTAAAAAATTGTACCAAAATTGAGGTTAGGGGATCCCTCTCCAACACATGTGCCTATACAACCCAAACATTAATTTCGGGGGGATTGTGCATGGAAAACCATATCTGACCATATTGGAACCCTCATCTAAGTAATAAAAAATATCAATCTCTATGAGTTGATCTATGCTCATAATGAGAGTGAAATCTCGACAAAGGAGCATATTAACAAGGGTTGTTGGTGAGAAAGGGAGGGATCCCTAATTGGATCAAATTATAGGTCTCAATACCCATGACCAAAAAAAACTATTTATTAATTCTGTCTATATACATCAAGTTTATATGAAGTTATTTTTTTTATAGTGAACACTAAAGTTATATATATATAATTTTGACTCAATCAAATTACATAAAAAAAAGTAATTAAAAAGATAATATAAAATTAATAATTATATTTAAAATTAGGCCTTATGTCCTAGAGAAGGTGTTTTGTTAAAGGTACCAGCACTCTGTGGTGTGAAGGTCACCAATTGGAAACTCCTTAGAGAAAAATCCAACAATGCTAAGGGCGGGTGTGACATAGGCCAACTCCAATCCTCGAGTGATTTTGGAAGATTAGATGCCACAAGGTCATGGCTATTTAAGCCATAGGTTAGGGGTGTCATCCATCTTAGGAATCACATAAACTAGAAAAAATAATAATAATGAATATTTATAATTAAAATTATAATTAATAAGTAAACTGGCCTAAATCCATTTTACTCTGAATATACCAAGTGTCGAGAGAAAGAGCTAACCTTCTTTCTTACAGAAACAAATGAAATTATAATATTTTTTACTTTAAATTGTTTTAATACTCTTTAAATAAAATGTATATAAAATTATGTTACTTAATATGGATATCAAAATATTTTATTAATGATTGAGAATATATATATGTGTGTGTGTGTGTGTCAATTCTACATGATCTCTTTCTAAGTTGTTATATAAGCAACAATCAATAAATCTACTTAAAAAATGAAAGTAATACTATTGATATTTTATAATGCTTTTAATAAAAGCTAACCAAATATATATAATATTTTTGTTATATTATTGTAATAAAAAATATTTTTTATTTTATAAAAAAATAATTTTATTTAAAAAACATTTTAATGAAGTGAAATTATATAATAAAAATAAAATAAATAAAACAAACAATAATTATAATTATTAATGAAACTTTTGCAATATCAAATTATATATATATATATATATATATATATAAAATAAAATTAGATTTAATAATAAAAAGTTAATAAATATATCTATAATTATTTTAATTCTAACTTAACATATTTGATTCTTCTAATATAAACTAATTATTATTATAATACTATATAATCTTATATGGTTATATAGTAATTCTAACTTAACATATTTGATTCTTCTAATACTTGTAGATGAAAAATTAAAATAAATATAAACTAATTATTATTATAATACTGTATAACCATATAAGATTATTCCTCCATTATATAACAATATAAGATTATTCCCACCAGGTGGCAATTATTTTAAAAAAAAAAGGCTTGTGCAGCTGATGAGACTCCAATCATAATTTCATTTACTATGTGGCATATTTAACGTGAGCGAACATCTCATGCGTACGACTTTCTTTACAAAGTCATTAATATATTGACTAGCAAGCCATATGAGAAGTGGGGTACACCTAATTCAAGTGTAAAATACGGAACTTTATGGAATTGTTTTTTTCCGTTGCAGGTAACACGACATTTTGAAATTTTAATGCTTTGTCGATTTTGACAACAGATGGAAGTTTAGAGTGATTACGGATTATTCGAAAGAGGGTTTGAAAGGTACACGAATAGATCTTAGATCATTGTCGTCCCATAGCTTTCCCACAATTTAATGTGTATTTAATTTTTACGACAAAGCGAAGATCATTGCAGTCGGGATCATCAACCGGAGCAGGATTGGTGAAGTACCAGATTGCGTGTCGATCAATTAATTTGAATCTGCTTTCCGTTGAAATTAGTCATATTATATATTCGTAAAGTTTTCACAGAGAAGATGAAGAGTAAATATTATATATTTGTAAAGTTTTCACAGAAAAGATTATTGATAACATATCATTGTATTCCTATGTTCGATTGGCGTTGTGGCCTGTCCATTGGGTCTTCCTCAATCTGCAATAGTGCCTACAAATTTTCACGGCGTTCTTTGGGGAGACGCTATCATGGTTTCCGAGATTGGGATGAATGCTCAAAGAGGAGACCACTGATCCTTCGATCGACAACATTAGAGTTATTGTCCTCAACAATGTAACAATGTATCAAAGATTATACTATTTTTGTTTCTAATTGTCAACAATGTCGTTTAAGATGAAAAATACTTCTGGTATATATTAGATGTACTAGTTCAAAATCTTATAATGTTTCACATACATTCAGATGTTTTACCATATATTACTTACATTTCATCATCGGTTTCATTTTCAGTTTTAATTATCCCATTATTTATAACTTGTACATCTTTGAAATTTCTTTCTTTTGATTTATCTTCTATCAGAAACAAAAAACACAGAACACTCAAAAATAACATAAGTTTCAGCATTTGCAGTTGATAATGTCCATTTCCAACAAGCTAATTTCCTATTTGGATTCTTTGTTCCATTTATTGAAGTAACTAGCAATTGCACCATATATTGCCTAGGAAAGAGTAGTATAGAGAAAAAAAATATGTGATATGTTATGTAATTTAAATGAATATTTAACTTATAACTATGAATTATTTTATTTTAAAAAATATATAGGAAATTGTAGGTGCACTTGGTATGCTTAGATTCCGAATTGTATCGGATTTGTTCAGAGAATTAGTGATTTTGTTTGCATTTTCGTAAACATCCTGCAAAATTTAACATATTCAGTGAATTGATTCATTTGACGGATACAACCAAACAGATTTATGAACAGAAAGACCATGTTCACTGCTCCAATTTCATGTGTTTGGAGGAACTAAAACAATTTTTTTGTAACTTAATAACAGTATTCAATGCCAAGGTAAATATTATTTCAAAAATCAACAGTACACAATGGTACAAGTGGCAGTTGAGGAGAGTTGTTGGTTAAAAAATTCTAAAACCCTAATCTAATATTATTAAATAATTAATTTATTAAAAATTCAATTTAAACATCTAAACTTAAATATTGCGTTTAAGTGAAAATCCCTTATCCACAATCAAATCTCCTCATTTCTAACTTTGTATGGTTCACTAGAAGATTGAGAAAAATGGTGGGAAAATGTTTTATCTTCTCACCCCATTTTCAAACCATTTTCAAACTTTGTGTTGTTGAATAATATATATATATATATATATAATAAAAGTTAAGACCATGTAAGATATGATATGAGTATTTTTAAAATTATGTTTTTGTAATTTAAAAAATTAAAAATTAAAAATATTATTTAGATAAAATTTAGGATTTAGGAGGTTAGTGGAAAAGTTTTAAGGTTTAAAGAATTGGTAGATTAAAGGCATGTGGTTAATAGGTTGAAGTTAGTGGAGTTAGGTATATGTGAGTTTGGGGTTATAGGGTTATTGGTTACTTATGAGTTAAGAGTTGGGAGGTTATGGGCTAGTATGTTTGGGATTAAATGGATAGTGATTAGAGTGTTATTAAGTAAGTGATTAAAAGGGTAAGTGCCTTGTTGAGTCATGAGTTATTGGTTAGCGTCTTAAGTCTTAATTAAATAGTGATCAGATAATTATTAAGTAATTGGATTATGCGTTATTAGTTAGGGAGTTAATATTTTTGTGCTACTAGGTTAATGGTTAGGGGGTTAATATTTTTTTGCTACTAGGTTAATGGTTAGGGGTTAATGGTCACTGGTTAAGGGTTAGCGATTCATGAATTTATAGGTTTTTTGGTTGGTGTTAGTGTTAACATGGTTAAGGGCATGTTTGATTAGTGACTTAGGGGGTTAATCGGTTCATGAATTTATAGGTTTGTTGGTTGGTGTTAGTGTTATCATGGTTAAGAGTGTGCTTGGTTAGTGACTTAGGGGGTTAATTGATTAGTTAGTTAGAGGCTACTGTAGTAATGGTTATGTGTTTACTTCTTTGGTGAGTTAGGGGTTTCTCAATTAGTGGGTTAGAATGTCATTAAGTTAGTAGGTTAGGGGTTAGGGTTATTAGGATTATTTCAAGGTTAGTTAGTTAATTGGTTACTCATTCAACTACATGAGTTAGGAGGTATTGTGTTAATAAATTAGGGTTTAATGTTTAAGGATTAATGAGTGCATCCAAATTAAAACTTAAAAATTTTGGGAATCATTAATTAGGGGTTTAATGGTTAGGGGGTTAACATATCCAAATGATTTCTCCATATATATATATATATATATATATATATATATATGTTTTTGAATTGTTTCTAAATATTTACATTTCCAAAATTCAATGAAACAATTAATATCATTATGATATTAAATCTCTATCATAAATATTTTAAATTTAAATAAAAATATTTAAAATATATATTTTCCCTATTTAAATTCAAATATCATTTATAACATGTTTTTCTATTACAAATTATATAAATTGGATAAGTTTACCAATTATGTTTTTAAATTATTTCTAAACATTCAAATTTTCAAAATTCATTAAAACCATTAATATTATTATGATATCAAATCTCTATCATATATCTTTTAAATATATATATATATATATATATATATATATATATATATAAAGAAACTAATGTAATTTTAATTTAAATATTTATTATAAATAAAAAGTGCACATATATCTATATGATTGATTCATTTGCAAAATTTAAATGTATTAATCTACATGACAACATTTACTCTTTTTTCGTGAACTTTGGGTGAAATTTTTACCTCTTATATTGATTTGTAAAAATCTCCGCATCAGATTAAAAGTAAACGGTAATACGCGTGAACCGGAAAGGGTAGTGAATCCTAACCAGCCCACCTCCCACGTCAGATAAAATAAATATAAAGGGTTGCATATATATATATATATATATATTAAGAAATTAGATATATATATATATATATATATATATATATATATATATATATATTAAGAAATTATATATATATATATATATATATATATTTATTAAGAAATTATATATATATATATATATATATATATATATATATATATATATATATATATATATTAAGAAATTAATGTAATTGTAATTTAAATATAAAATTTTAAATAAAAATGTACATATATCTTTATGATTGAGTCATTTTCTCAATTTAAATGTAAATTTTAATTTACATGACAGCATTTAATTTTTTTTCGTGAACTTTAAGTGAACATTTTATCTCGTATATTGATTTGTAAGAATGTCTGCATATGATTAGAAGTAAACAATAATACGCGTGAACGCGAAAGAGTAGTGAATCCTAACAGAGCCCACCTCCCACATCAGATAAAATAAATATAAGGGATTGCACCATTCACGGCAAAGGCAAAATATCATGTATGTTACCAAAAAATACTGTGTTTCTCATAAATAATATCTGATTGTACGCGTCACGGGATTGGAAAAGGAAGATCAGCCAAGGTGATGTTGAATTCCGAAGAAAGCGAACCACTGGTTTCACGTTCAAGTTTTCGAGGTTTGGAATGGAATGTGGTTTTGAATTTTAAAATGTCCGAATTACGAGTTTTCACATATAAATTTTACACAGCCACATGATGTTTGGAAAGTTTGGAAAAAGAAAAATAGAGAAGGTGTTCTTGATTTTGGACGAGGTTATATCATTGATTTCACGTTCAATGTTACGCAGCCAATATTGGCCGACATAGGTAACTTACTTGTTTGTTGTTCAGGGGAAAAAATTCTAACATGTATCCTATGATTTTAAATAAAAAACAACTTGGACATGAAGATTATTCACAGATGAAATAGAAATGAAAGTCCTCTTGAAAAAATATATAAATAATTAATGAATTAATAAGACTAAAACTAAACCACAACTTAGTTAGTGATTAAATATTTCAATTCAAAATAAAGACATCTGTGTCACCTCATCGATTGATTCGAGAGACGAATGGAAATTGTGTTTATCCAGTTTGTGTTTGCTTTAAAGATCACACTACATGGAATTCGGGAATGATTCTCTTTCTCGTTCTCAGGCATTAAATTCGAACATAAAACAAAAACGACATACAAAACACAGGCATACAAGTGAACACAAACATGGATGATTGAACGATGAACCCACACACAGAGAGCTGAACGAACGCAGTATAACAGAAATTATTGAGATGTAGCGTAATTTATGGCCTCCTGCAGTGCAGCTCTGCTCCCACCACACAAGTCGTCCCATCGTCCAGCAAGTTTGTCCGCTGGCAGTGATCATATAACTGAGCCAGGATACCCGTGGGTTTCTTCATAACTGTGGCGGCTGCGAGGCCTTCCTCATCTGTACAAGCTTTGCTCCCACCACACAACTCGTCCCATCGTCTAGCAAGTTTGTCCGTTGGCTGTGATCATATAACTAAGCCAGGATTCGAGGCAATGCTACTTCTGTTTTGAAATGGGATTCAAATTTTGTCCTTGCTCTCGAATATCCAAATCCATAAGCTAGTACTTGCATGTTTCCTTTAAGCTCATTCAAGGAGCGCCCTTTGTCGAGCCAGGCCCATAGAGATATTATTTGGTTAGCAGAAACTTTTATGAAATGGATCAGAGGGAAAGTATGACCCTATATTCAAGGTTGCCATGCTTCCATGGAATTCTAAGCATACAAAAGATAATCTATTGACGAGGGTGAAAGGAGGCTTCTAGTACCTGTTTGCGACTCGGAGAGGTAATTTCCTATCCCTCTTCAGAGCTACAATACTTTTCTTAGATGGCCACTTAAGAGACTCAGGAATTGTTGCAATTCCCTTTGAATAACTCTGATTCTCCAATCCAAAGTAGCTTTGTGGTCAGTTCCTATGTCTTCACTTTCTCTTGGTATGTTTCACCACAATCCATTGCTCTTGAAACCTTTGCTCGATAGGTCTTCGATATGCTTGGCTAGACTAGAATAGTCGTAGTGATACCAAATAAGAATCCATCATCTTCAACTTAAATCAAGTGTGATTCCAGTGAATGATTTCTAGAATACTATGGCTCCATGGTGTTATCACTCGAAAATTGGACAAGCAAAGGTGACATTATTAAATGTCACGGAGAAGGATTTACAGGGCTATTACATAGTATAGAATCTAAATTTTTTTAAAAATATCTAAGGTCCAAAGGAAAAATTGAATTACACACTCAAGACACTAGCAGAATGCACCTTCGCACGCATTTTTCTTCGATAGGCGCGCCTTTGCGTGACTTTCCCTCAAAAATCTTTGTGGACCTGAGAGTGGTGGAAGTCAATTTCCGAGACCACAAGGCACACTCCAAGAAAATGATCCCACACTTGAGGCTGCCCAAGGAAAGCCTCCTAAGCCTCCTTGGGACCTAAAGGGAGCGTACAATGGAATCAAGTGGCACACAATGGATTCAACCCCCTCTCTTAGGTCACCATCCATCAATGTACCAAGAGAGGAAAGGATAATTTGAATTCATCTATAAAAGTCCACCAAGATATGAACAAAAGGAGAGCACATTGTTATGCTGGCCAAAATTTCTTTGAAGCAATCCAACAATGTGTAATCCAGAGCAGAAGTAGAGAGGGAATTCTGTTGTTGGCCATCTAAGAACTTCAATCCTTTGGATTAGAGAAAGAGACCTTACACCAAGAAGCTCTAAGGTAAAAACATCCTTGCATCAGATCTTAGAACTCCATAGTTCTAAGGGCCCCTTGGAAAGTGTGTAAACATACTAACTTTCATTCATAATAGCAAATAATAAGAGGGGACATTGAAGACACCATTAGTATTATTGTTTTGTTTGAATCTATATGATATTTGGTGTTTTTGTTTAGTTTAGTCTTGTTTTCTCTTTACATATGCACACTATATACTTATTTAGTGTGTTTAGTGTTTTATAACATGTTCACTAACATGCTAACTCTTTTTTTTATCTGCCTGTGACCAAATCTTAAGAGGCAGCGACCACTTCCCTTAAGCAAGTGTGAATTGGTACACTTGTGCACCAAATCCACCAACACAGGATTGGCGACTCCATTGATTTTACTTTTTCTATTTAATGTGGTTGTGCCTATTGCAGGGACCATTTCTCGGCTCTAGAGTGTGGCTTGGATAGGCCCTCTTCTCTCCTTCTCTGCTCCTTCACCCTCAGTTCATAAGCTCCGGAAAATTTGTTGCAGGAAATTTACGCGCATTTTACACAGACAGATGCGCCCAACCACATGCGTTCAGCACTGACCTGCGCAATATATTCCACACCTCTATGAGGCATTTCCACGCAAAAACCAAAAGCAGAAAATTTCTGCTATTTTCCTTCATTTCCTGATTCTAAAGTGACTGGAAGCCTATAGAAACACTTCTAGCACTGTGTCAAGTGTCCCATGACTGTTTAAAACTCATTGTTGGTTTCATTTTAGTAGTGTTAGTTTTAAAATTTCAAAGTTTATTTTCACAAAAAAAAAAACACATAGTTTAAGTAGGGGGAAATTTACTTGCAATCTGAAATAACTTATTTATGTGAACAAAGACACAAAAAACACATAAATAGTTAGCTGGAGAAAGTGGCCATAATCCACACATGCCTAGCTAATTTTTCATTTTTCGTAGTTTAAAGTCATTAATTTCCTAATTTTGGCACTAGGAGACGGGACCAGGAAGTAATTATCTTAAGAAAGCAAGTCATCTCTACTTCCTTTGCACCTTTTGGTTACCCTAAGCAAGCATATGAAATCTCTCTTCTAATAATTTTCCAACTCCCTTTAATTGATCACTTAGATTAACTAAGCAACATTGTAAGCGACCCATATCCGCATATTATTTGCTTATATCACGGAAAAACCAAACGTAGATTAATAGGGGATGTGTAAAGGATCACCGCATATCCGCATGTTAAAACTATGCAATTTTTCACTTCTTTTTCACACACTTTCACACCATAAGTGAATTAAATCCACCTTAAAACTAACCTAACTAAACTCATAAACTCTCCCCACATGGGCCACAAGAGAAATTATAGTTTAGGTTAGGACCAAGGGGGTAGGTATCCAATAAGAAACCTTGGTCTGTTTACATCTTGAAACATAGAAGTTGACTTTTTAGGGAACTTTAAAATCTGTCTATCCACCCATGGAAAAGAAAACCCGAGCACCACAGAGACCTAATTCAGAGGGTGTTAATATTAGGCCCAGTGTGTGCGATATTATTTGGGGCTACCTGACCCATCTAATACTCGGTACTGGTAGCTGATTTACCAAGAAGCTCAATACTTGAATGCTCACGTGGGACGGTGGTACTTAGTAGCAAAATCTAGGGCATCCTTCCCTATAGGTGACGGTGCATGCAGCACTAGAACCTATAACCATTACCTTGGTTGATTCTTCAGCTGCTGGAAGGCATCGCCAGTTCTTTTGAGACGTTAGCCCCAGTAACCATCAGAATATATCTTCGTAAGGCCCAGTTACTATTGAGAGTGTGAGGATGTATAGGTCTCCAGGATTTTGAGTATCACATGCAAAACAACCAAAACCATTTTTTGACTATTTTATCACATAGAGATAATATAAAGGGAAATTAACTTTTATTTTCACTTTATTTTATGTACGCGGTCACAATTTTCTCTTTGACACTTCACCTCTCATAGAACTGAAGATTGTTTTTCCAAAACCATACCTATTTGACACCATGATGAACCCAACGGGACCTCGTCGATCTAGATGCATTTTAGACCTCCCCCCATTACCGGGAGGAGTTTTAGGTCTTTCGCCATATAGGCGTCAAAGACGGAACACTGCCACCCTTATCAGTTCATCCTTTATTGGGGCATCTTTAGTTGGGAACCCTCATCGGTCACCCAACGCCACACCAGTGGACACCCCCACAAGGTCACCACATACCACTCCTCCCACAACCCCTAAGGCCATAAGAGGGCTACCCATTCGGGAAGCAAAGTGAACTAGGAGTTGGGTACGCACAGACAAACCCTACACCTAACCAAAACAATGTGTCTTCAGAGTGTGTAATGGCTCTCAACTCGGAGTCATCATTCTTAACATCGTTGAACTTGCCCGATCTAACCAAGTTAATGAATGACCCTATTGGACACAACCTAATGTGTCCCCCATGCCCACGAAGTGGAAGACCCAGGAAATCACGTTATGACTTTCCACCTGAGGTGTTCATCAAATAACATCATTGATGATACTATTCGACAGAGACTATTTTCGTGCACCCTAACCAGACTAGCTGTGAAATGGTATGTGGAGCAACCATCTGCTACACATGGAACTTTTATCGCCCTCGCTACTGCGTTCCTTACCTATTTTCAGTTCCCTGTCAACCAATATTATGGGATGGAATTACTGACCCATTTTAGGTAGACACCCTCCGTCCATATCTTGGGCCATCTCCACGAATGGCAGTGATTTCGTAGTTTGTACAAAGATAATCTTGACAATCGAGTTCTGCTAGACTTGTTCCTAAAAACTCTTACTGCAGATATTTCAAAAGATGTAGCAACTCAAAAACCTATGTCTGAAGAGGACGCCATCAGTAAGGCCCAACATATCGAACTAATTTACACGCATTCGGGATATATTTACGATATCCTGCCTAAATCCCTGCACCTGCAGACTTACAAAGAATTCTCAGGCACGTTGAACTCTACAGACGGTTTCATTGGGTCATTGACCTAAAATCACCTAAGCAGCATTGTTCAGTACCTCAGTTACACATATGATTCTAATCAGAACATCCCGCAACTCGACTACCAGAGTCATCATGCACCTTTGCAAAGCATGACCAATAGGGCGCATTCGTACCACTCTCAGCAAGGATGTCCATATCGTCTGGCCCTAGGGACCCAGTACGCAGCTAGAAATGCTGATGGAAGAGCTCCCCCGGAACAACCATTCACAAACTAGGGAAAAGGACCATAATATACCCAGTCCCCAACAAAAAACCCACCCATTTAGAATAATGTACAGGTGAAATTTGTGTGACCTTCCAAAGAACAACTGCGCCAATCATACAATCAGGAGAATCCTAGCTATCCTCCTAATGCGAGAAGGAAAAAGGAAAAAATAAACCAAATGGAAATCCTGGACAGGGGGCAACAATCAACAACGCCCTTTGCGATCTCAAGCTAGAGACAACTCCAACCAAAATCAAAACTAGGAGCCAAACAACTCCCAAGGGCAGAACAAGAGGGTGAATCATCGGACGAACCACTCTTGTGCAATCTGTGGTAAACATGACCATTACACTCACCACTGTCTTGATCTACCTGATCTGAAGAAGCTTCAAGATAACCATCGACAAGGGGGATCCTCACAACAAAGATTCATCATGCAGGAGCCTTTCCCCCACCAAGGGATAGTTAGCACCCAACAACAGTAAACAACTCTTGACGATTCCGGATAAAACAACCATGAAATCTACATGACTAGAGAAGAAATGTTTTTTCAGACATGGAATCAAAATTACAATACCCCAAAAGACACCAATTCATTAGGGGCTAGAACGAGTGCACCAACAACACCATTGACCATATCAGATATACCTATTGAACCTTTGTCAAATATGGCTAAGCGACCAACTAGGTGAGAAGGAAACCATTCCAAAGTGGCCCATAACTATAGCATTGTGGACGATTTAGCCCAATCTCCCGCCACCATGTCAGCTTTGGAGGTATTACAATCATGCCCAAAGCAAAGTAAAGTCTTACTTTCCACATTAGGCGCCATCGATCCTACTAATTCACGCCTAATTCCTTTCGATTTAGATAAATCCACCCCTGGGCTTCCTTCGATGGTCGCCTTCCAGATACTGATGTCGGTTCAAAACATCACCATTCACTGATGTATCACTGACAAGGGTGCACATGCATCATGTCAAAGAACATCTGGCATAAGTTAATATCTCCTGAACTAAAGATATTAGACATCACATTGAGAGCATATAACGGACACCCATTAGCTCCTGTCAGTCTCTACCAAAAAGTCCCGATCTGTTTAGTCAGCAAGATGGTCCTTATAGACATTGAAGTCTTGGATGCTCAACTAGATTACAATATACTCGGCCGGAGTTATATGTACGCCATGTTAGCCATAACCTCCTGCGTCTTCCAAACTATGATGTTCCCCCATGAGGATCGCATCATTACTGTCGACAAATTCACATACCACGACAAGCGACCACTAACAAGTACTCATGTCGTTATACCCTACGTAGACACATCTGCCAATTGTAATGAATAAAATAATGTAAATAATTATTAATTAGTTATGGAGTAATTAGGTTGAAGAGGCACCTGCCTAGGTATATAAGTAGGCCTCATTTGTAACATTCTTATCAATTCATTCTTCATACCTTTTAAATAATAATATTTGTATCCTTATTGGTCACTACATTTGGTATCAGAGCAGTTCAAGCCTTTGACTGCTTAACCGTTGCACAGAGCCATGCTCTCGAATCCATGTCTTTGACCTTAAAATTCGTCAACATTGTTGCCATTAAATAATTTCACTACAATTTTGGAGTGTCTCCATTTTTGATTTCATCAGAGGCCCTTGGCCATTTTTAAATAATTTAAAAAAAATGAAAGAAGTGAAAATTAAAAGGAAAAAGAAAAAAAAGAGATATATAAAAAGTCAAAAAAAAGGGAAAGGAAAAGAAGAAGAAGAAATTCAAATAAAAAAATAAAATTTGGAAATAAAAATTAAAATTAAAATTAAATTAAAAATTATATATAAATTATATAAAAAAAAAAGTATTAATATTTTTTTATAAAAAACAAAAACAAAATTTCATCGAAAATGGGCAACCCAAAGGAGTCGACCAGTCATCATACCCCGCAATAATCTGCCAACAGGCTTCCAGTCGATAACTTTGATCCCAAACTCCATGGAGTCGTTTGTTGTAGCCCCAGTTCCCTTGTTGCTGCAGCCACGACCCAACACAACAACGCAACCGATGGAGTCCACCACCAGCATTGCCTAACAATGGACCTGCAACCGCCACCGCAACATAGTCTCTCTCGTCGCCCCAACCACATCCTTCGTTTACTGCAACCTTAGACACTTGAGTCGCTACAATTGTTATCTCTATAATACAATTGTGGCAAATTCCACCGAAGGCTACACATCTGCCAATGTCGTCCCTCGCCTCATAAAGAAAAAACATAAAAAATAAAACAGTTTTCATACCATGTTGGCCCCGACTGTGACTTTCGACAAGCCATCATTGTTGACTTCCATCTACCACCTATGCCAGCACGCACCCATTGTAACCACAAGCACACACCCGCTACATATTTTCTTAGCCTTCCTCTGTACGCCCTTCCATATTAATCCGCCACATTTCATTGAGAATTTAATTTATCATATTTCAATCAATCGTATATTACAAGTGAAGGAAGGATATTTATTAAATAAGTTACTTATATAAAGTTTAAAGATAATAAGATATATTAATATTTTATTATAGAGTTAAAAGTTAAGAAGATATATTAATATTTTATTATAGAGATTAAGAAGGGGTTATCTTCAAAAATATTAAGTTTTTCTTGACTGAAGCAAAGTGGCATTTAATTCAGAATTGAAGGAACGAAGAATTTTAGAATCCTTACCCACCAACGCTAAAGTGCTATTTAGCAATATCAATCACAAGAAACAAATATTATCATGGCCTACAAATGATTTTAATTGACCTCTGGAATGCTATCTAATGATGGTATCCATACTCCATCGCATCATTTGGAAGAATGATATTCTTTAATGTCCCAGGCTTTAGACTAAAGTTCAAGCCACACTTGTCCCATTAGCTTCTCCTTCATAGAAAAATCTGAAAGCAAGGTCTCCATATCATGCTTTGATATTAATATATTAACCCCAAAAATACCTTTTCCAATTTGCGCAGGCTTACCTGACGAAGGGGTAGTATTCTCATGATTTTCTCTGCCTATTTTTCCCTCGCAACTGCCACTATCAATGGATTTTTGTTCATATAAAATGACATCTTCTTGATGATTATTGTTGTTTGAAACTTGAGAAGGACAATTAGGAAATGAAGAGCTTGCAATATGGGGAAAGAGAGTGGAAAAGGTCCTAAAATGCATGAGTGAATGTTGTGTATACGAATCGATGATATTACCAACGAGAAAGGAATCCCTGAACTCAAGTATTTTTCCATCTATTTTCATCACCCTTATCAACTCACTTGCGCATAGAACCAACTCGTTGAATCCAACATTGAAACTGTGCATTAACTTGTATTAACCTCATCACATTGAACCTAGCCACATTGAACCTGCACATTGAATAAAAATTTTAAATGATCATTTCTTCTTGGAAAACATGAGTTTGATGAATTATCATGCATAATGTGTCATATACAACTTACCATTCATTAAATAAAAACTCTTTTCTACAAAGTATGATCAGCCAATTGCAAAGATTTACAATTAATGGTGATTGTTACTTAATGCTTTGTTATAATGTAAATCTGGTACAGTTAATTAGGGAATCATGGAAATCAACGAATTGTAAAGTGTTATGAGAAATTTATTGAAAAAGTTCCATTATTTCTTACCAAGGACTTTGTTATTTTCAAAAAAAATCAAGGTTTACCATTATTGGTGGGTGTTAGACTATCTGAAAATTTGGTAAGTTTTTTTTATTCCCATTATAAGGATTATAGAACCATAATTGAACCGCATAGAAATTTTATTGTGGAAGTTCATTTTTGTTGCTTAAATAAAAGTGAACCCTCAGTGTGCACCACACAGTTAAACAATGGAAGGACTATAGCTACAAAAATTTCAAAAATAACAGGATTGTAGATATACACTGCATGCAAAATTTTTCTTTTTAGCTATATTCTTTTTTAGGTTTAGCTGTACAGAAACATAAACCAAAATGTAATGTTTATGTGTTTGGCTCCATGTGATACATGGTACGTTAAATTGGTTGTTTTATATAAAATAAAAGCACTCAATATTTAGTTTTCATGCATATAAAGATATTATTCTAATTTGTGCGAATTAAATTTATTTTTAGGTCGGTCTAAAATTTGTTTATTGGATATCCTACTGAAAGTTACTTTAAACTCTGGCTAAATTTATTTGATAGATATTAGAGTACTATCTAATTTTTATTTTCCATTTTACTAGGCTATATTTGTTGGATTTTGCTTTATTTCTGAATGTTTCTATCCATTTCCCTCTTTAATTCATGAATCTCAATGTTTCTTATAATGCGGTCACTTCACCCTTTTTTCCAAAGATAAATATATGGAGAGGAAATTCAGAGAAATATCTAATAAGATTTAAGCTAAAATAATAGAAATGGATAATACCTAGGATGTAGCAGGGAGCTCAACCCATATGCAGAGCGGATGCAGATGGAGAAGATTTTAGATGGATGGTCCAGCTAAAGAAAAAATGTGAGGCAAAAAAATCCAGATGGATGGTCTAGCTAAAGAAAAAATGTGAGGCCAATGAAGGAGATGGTAACTGTACATGCGACTCTCACCACATAAGGCTCGCACAGAGACTTCAAAATCCCAAAACCCAGTTTCTTGCATCTTTGGATAAGCCAAAGCATGAGGAAAAAGAAAAGAGAAAGAGGGAATTGAGTAAATGGCAATGAAACCCATTTTATATGAAGAATGTGGAGTGATTTTGGCCTTCCAAGAATATTTCATGTAGATTCATGCAAGGCCTAAGGAAAATTCTATCCTCACAGCTGAAGAAAACTTCGACTTGGTTGGCACAAGCCTACAAGCTACTAGTTCGCAAGTATCATCCAGATGTATGTTGAATCCCCATAAAATTAGGTAGTAGAAGAAGAGATGTGTTCAAGTGTAGGAAGTTTACCACATTTTGTAGGGGAGATCTCTATGACCAACATCTGGACATGGTGTTTAAATATTATTCCTACTCCAGGATTTCACCCAAAAACTAACTCAATATTACACTTAGCAAGTAGATGAAATTGAATCAATTTATATAGTTGAAGTCGCGAGAAGACAAAATTGAACTAGTTTGATTGTATACTTTGGAAGGGAACAGTGGAAATACCATCATCAATTTCTCAATTGGTAGATGAAATTAAATCAATTTCTATAGTTGAACTTGTCTGGTTTGATTGTGTACTTAGGAAGGGAAGGGAATATTGGAAATCCTATCATCAATTTCTATAGTTGAAGTTGTTAAAATATGAAAGTGAATTAGTTATAATTGTGTAATTAATGATAAATCATATGTACTACACCAATGTTTATTATAAAATTAATGAAATCAGTGTAAGTTGACACATCTATGTTTATTAGAAGATGACTAGCAATATCAATTCTTCTTTTTATATGCTAGTTTTATTTTATGTAAATGTTAGTATTTAAAAACTTAGAAATCAAGTATCGCCAAACTCTGTATAGGTTATTAAGGTTGTTTATGTTTTGGTTGACATACATTGCACTTAGATGGCCAACAGACTTGGTTTCCTTCGGGCAGGTTGAGTTCTAATTTTTGTATCTTTGTTGCCCGATTTTTAAATTAATAGAAAATGGGAAGGAACTACCTAAGCTTACAAAAAAAAAAATTTATTAGAACATTAATGAAATTAATGAAATCAGAGTAAGTTGAGACATCTAATTTTTTAGCATATTTCATTAATGAAATCATTTTAAGTTAAATGTTTTTTAGTATTTTTAATTTGAAAAAAGAATTTATCATCTTTAATTTGAAGAAAGAATTTAACAAACAATTGCATTCATACCCCCTCTAGGTATATATAACCAAAAAACTAAAATGAATTGATATATGTAACTTCTAAAAAATGCTAGTAGATTAATAAAACCACTATAAGTTGGTAGGCCTATGTCTTTGACATCTTTAATTAACCTGAAGAAAACCATTAGAAAACAAGTGCACTCATATCTTGTCACGTCTCCCAGACCCAATTTTTTTTTTTTTCGAACATGTCTAGATACATCACCCTGATGTGGGGAAGACAATTGAATCCTGGAATGGGTGCTACACATATAACATATCTCAAATATTCTCCGCTTTATGCACCGATAACAGTTATAGTTTTTATACTGAATTACTTACAAATTCAGAATGTTATCCAGGGTTTAGATTCTTTTCAGTACTTCTAGACAGCCATGGAAGACAAGAATTTACATGAAAATTTTGGGCTTCGACCTCCCTCTTCTTAGTCAATAGAGTAGACTTATATATCTATATATACTACTTTGTAGATCTTGTAAGCTTTTCTGCTCGGTGAGTTTTGTCCAACTCTGGGATGATCACTAGGCCCTTACCCAAACTTACTAGTTTGGTGTGCCCGATATATTTTTCAACATTTTAAAGTGCAATGACGAGATACAGATGTATGCCTCCTCGCATACCTCTATCTATACCTCGCTAACCTCCATGGCTCCAACTACTTTCCACGCCAGCTTATATGGAAGGTAACTAGATGTTCGTCATTGTATTCTTACATATGCTTACAATCTTCCCTCACACAACTTTTTATCACACAATGGTTGTGCAAGTAGGATTTCCCTTGTATTTTACTGTTACAACTTTCAACTTGGTTGACACTCTGGTGTAGATTCAACTATTCCCTAGGACACAGATCCTCTTTGCTTCAACTTCTACTTTCATATGTTTACACTTACAGTTAATAGAATAATTTAAATTCTTAATTTTACAATTCCCTCCATTGTAACCCAACTGACTTACTGAACCCCATACTACTGTCACAGGGTTGTTGTGTCCTATCTTCTGTGATTTGTTACAGGGAATTATGTGTCACCAATATTTTTTATGATATGTTTAGTTATTTGGTACTTGCTCTTCATGGTTACTGGTTTGTTAACATTTTCTGTCTATACACACAGTAAGTTAATGTTCCTTGGAAGGGCAGCAAGCTACACATGGACATAATCATGAAATTAGCTATTCAAAGGATCTACCATCTCTAACTCCATTTTACAAGATATTCATCTCTATATTCCAACCATTTGTCTCTGCGATCAATAGCTTTGGTTCACAATTGCATGAGTTACTGAACCAATAATCAATCTACAATCTTCATAATGAACCATAACATAATAACTCATAAATTGCATAAGAAATTATAACATCACCATTCATAAATTGCATAAGAAATGATAACATCACAATTCATAAAGCAGGGATATATTTAAGACAGACTTACATCAATCTCCAACAATAGGCATGCATACCTCTACCATGACCAGTCCTCCCAACCTTAGAATCCTCTTTATCTCCCAGGATTCACCCCCAAGCATGAGATCCTCCAAGAACAGACTAACCTCAATCTGTTCTGGAGCAGCTTATTTAAGCTGTGCTTTCCCCAAGCCTGTTTCCAATTCTGCGTCCAGAATTTCAGGATGCTTTATTCCTGTTTAGCCTAGGCTTCCCATTTTGGGACCCTTTAAAGCTGCTTTAAGCTTTTCCTAAGCTTTTCCAGCTTTTTCTCACCTCTTCCCAACTACTCCTCTTCATTGGGGAAATTTAGATTTTTTCCTCAAAAATCTAAATTAGAAATAATTTCTTTCAAGGATTTTTGAAAGATTTTGGGGAAAGTCTTTTCCTTTTCCATTACCTCATGGATTAGGCAGGTGATCTCACTTTCTCATCTGGTCATAGTGCATACACAATATTTTGTTTATTTTTCATAAATAAATAGTTAACCACATCCACACAATAATTATCCATTGGGGTCCACTCCCCTTTGGATTTATGTTCAAATGTCTCATTTGAAAAGCATCGAACTTGGGGGTGTTACATATTCCCCCTCTGAAAATAAACACCGTCCTCGGTGTTGACAACTATCTACTAGTTGATTTTGAACATAATTATGAATGCTTTTCCATCATCTGAGCTTCTCTGTGCCATGTAGCTTTTTAGCAATAAAGTGCTTCACTGCACCTTTACTTGAGCTACTGTTCACTTTCGCAATTCCATTTCTTCTCGCTTTCATCTTTGAAGCGACTCTGGAAGGAAATTCCTCTTCTGGTTCCACCTAGACCACATTTCAAATCAATCATGTGAGAAGCATCGTGTACAAAAATTATAACTTTTCTTTCCCCAACAAGGAGACATGAAATATATCAGGAAATTTAATAAGCAATGGTAGGGCTAATGTATAAGCCATTACTTTCCAGCAAAGTACTCTCCTGCCTCCACTATTTTTACCGATGCCTTATGCAGTTGGTTTTCTTCCTACTTCTTTACAAGAAGTCTGTATGGAAGATCTTTTATTCTGGTTTCTCTGTCCAAAATTCATACCAATGTAAGTATTATCAAGTACATATAATTGATAATTCACAACAGCATTCTGCATTTCAATAACTTAAGACATTCAGTTATTAATCAAACCGTTCAGGTTCATAATAGTTTAGTGCACTTTTAGTACACTACTTATCCTTTCTTGTTTTTCAGTGAGATTCTTTCCTCACGCAACTTGGTTCAGTTCAGCTTTTCTGGATTTTCTAGGTGATTTATCTTCACCTTTTTCCTCTTTGTTTCCAGAGTGCCCAATTTCCTGTTACACACTTGGCTAAACAATTTTTTCCAACTTTTTCATTAGTACTCATAAATGAAAGAAAACAATTGTATCATATGCATGGTTATGCTTACCCTTTCTCATTTTATAGTTGTACTTCTAGTATCTTTTCATTGTTTCTTTTGTTAGTTAATCAATTTAACTAGTAACAACTGGACTTATTAATAATCTCTACAATTCCATGCTTACCTCTCACATGAAATTGTATCCACTAGTTCAACACTTAAGTGAAACAATTTTGGAGCTGATGGGTTTCCCCCACACCCAAGTCCAAAATACAGCTCATCCTCTTTTCTCTCGGTTTGTAGCTGGATGATTGTACATCATTTCTCTGTCTTTGAATTTAAGACTCAAGAAAATTACTTTAATAAAATTTATCCCACAAAATTTTATAGTATGAATACATCTTTCCTTTTCAGGTGATAAATGAAATTTCTATAATTCATCACATTCACATTTATTAATATGTGAAAATGCCAAAAATAAATTTGACACAGTTTCCCCTTTTTCAAAGACTCACCGGAATTTATGCATTCTCTTTTAATTGTATGTTCATGCTTTGCTAGTTCTCCTCTTCTATTTTTCTCATAGGTTTATATAAAATGGAATTAATCCTAAAAGTATTCCAACTTTTTCCTGAATTATAAAAGGATTTCTTCTTTCCAAATGCATAAAAGCATTCTATTTTTTTTTTCTAATAAAAGCAACCAATAATCTCTCATGCTTTTATCTTTAATCTATATTTGTTTTTTTTTTTTTTTTCCTTATGAGAGAAATATCACTTCTCCATTTTTTTTTTTTCCAATTCTTTTACTCATTATCTCTAAACTTATAAAATATACCAACTGGAAGAATATAAATAAATAATTAGGAACCCATTCTTCCACTATTACAAGAATATTATTCCTTAAGTAAATCATCAGGAAAATTTTAAATTTTCCCTTCATTCATTCATGCCTAACTCAATGTAATGGTTCCATAATCTCTAAATCAACCATTTAATTGTAATTTAAAACTTGTACTTCAATCTTCTTTTCTTTTATAGCAGTATATAGGCCTTATTTATAAGATACATCTTCTATTTACTCATATACTACTTACATCTCAAGCTTTAGGCAATATACACCTCATGAGCGTATATATATATCCATTAGGGTTGGATATAGCATATATATTTCCACACCTTATTGTATAAGTAACCATGATATATATATATATATATATATAGCCTTGGCAATATTAATTTGATGAACATATGAATATATCTATGTATCCCTATATTATATATATTCATATATAAGTTCAAAGGCTTGTTGAAAGTGCTACCATATATATTACACATACTTTAAAATAATCCCTTTTATATTTTTTTCATACCTTTGCTGCGTAGGGACAAATGTAAAATCTTGATCTCATTGCGTAGTGACCAATGTAAAATCTTGATACCATTTGTAACACGTTTAGTTAAGGAAATTTCTTTTTTTTTTCTTCATAGATCAATTAATTAAGTTCAAAGGTGGCATTTATTTCCCTTCATATCACTTCATTCATATAATCTATATATATATTGTTACATATATATATTATATTAATATTCAATATCCTACCCATCGAATATTCAATATTAATATTCCGCATTATATTAATACCTTTTATTTTTTGAATTTCCCATATGCTCCATACATATGCCTATGTATTCATATATATATATAGATATATATATATATGTTCATCTAAGAGGTAAGAATTTTATTTTTTTATTTTTTTTATAGTAGTATACAACCTTACTTATAGGACACGTATTCCACGGTTACTGATACCACTTTACTACTTACCTGTATAGTCTTGGACAATATAATTGGTTAGGCATATACAAACATAACACCTCTATTTTTATATATCCCATATATATATGCGACAATTATAATACCTCTAGTTTTACTTTTCATGTTCAAACCTCTATATATATATATATATATATATATCATATATATATATATATATATATATATCTATACAACACATAATAGTGGTATATAAGTCGAACCCCTTTGTATATATTATAATATATATATGTCAAATCTTATGTTTATAGGTCAGGACCAAGTACGTCGAACCTCCTTATATATATATATATTCAAATATTGGGTTCACGTAAATTCCAACCTATTGTTTTATTTTATTTTTGTAATTTCACGGTAGCACCAACCTACCCATTTTCCTTACAATAGAAAAATACTCTATTAATATTTCATTGCCATCGTATGTACATTTTGGCTGCATACATTATATCAGCGATATTCGATAACCCGAGTGCCGCATTTCTATGTACGCGGTTTGTGGGGTAGGGTGACCATTCGTTTGCAGACAGGAGCGGTTATCATTACTCCGACTGATTTTTATTCCATGGGTGCCGATCACAGTTTGCTTAAACCCTAAATTGTACAATAACTTCTGCACCGCCCAATCTATTTGACACGTATTAACGAGTTAGGTTTTGTTTTTTTTTATTTTGGTTTTGCAGGTGCAGTGTCTTTGGCGCGACTGTGTTGCGTGGTCACCCGTAATACCGAGTACGACCAGAGATCGCCAGCTCCGTTTGATATATTTTGGAACTCCGATCGCGACAACTCCTTTACACCTTTGCACAACGGCTGTGGTACTGCGACTGGGTTCATCGACAGTTGGAGAGGAAAAAGGATAATGGTCTTTTCGATGAGAACCCTCTCATGAATTCGACCGGCAATCCGCCTCACAGGTACACTACCCAGAATTAATATACTATTAACTGAACAGAGGGTACCAATTTTTGCAGGTTAGCCGTAAGATTTGAGTTCGACGGAGGTACCTGAGTGAATCCGAACAGAAGTTCCTCAGTACGTACATCGACCGCGTTTTAGGGTTTAGGTTTCATTATTTATTGCTTGGCATACCACCGCGGACTCCTTACCTGGGAAATCCTCCTCTGTTTCCCACCGCGAAAGGATTACCATCTACTTAGTATATGTTCATCGTTCCTGTTCTGTTCAGTGATTTTCATTTCTGTTATTCTTATGCCAGTTATTCTTATCTCCATCTTACTAATTGATTTCCTAATGTGCTGCAGATTTCAGAGTTTAAATACGCGTTCGGAGTGCGTTCGGTGGATGGTGAAGAGCGGGGATATTCCAGCTAAAAGAGCGAACTCGCCTTCCGATTCTGTTATCCATAGCGATGGCTCTTAGCGCCATACTGTAAATTTATTTTTCATTCTCTATCGGTTCATAGACCGGCGACTTTGGTTTTCCTGTTCTGACTCTCTATATATACTGACTCTAGAGGTTTATCTCTAAGATAGGCAAATCCCCATTTATACTGCTCTGGCGTGCAGGCGTGGCATTAATTGTTTTATATTCTTATTTCTGTTGTTACTGGTCTCTCTCGTGCCTCTGGTTCAGGGTTTTACTGGCCAGCTCTCTGCCTGTGTTTCATTTAAATTTGTTTTTATTTTGCAGCAGACCGACCACGGACTCAAATCCCTTCCTCGATCCATACTGCATTAATATTTTATTTCTTGAATTAGATAGCCTTAATAGCCATGACTGTATTCAGGTGCGGGCGGAGATATAGGTGCGTGTCTGCAAGATTTAACATTTTATCTCAGGTTATATGGCATAAACACCAATCATATTGCATATCCCTAATGCACAGTGCGGCCCTATGGCTATGCACTCTCCAAAATACTTCTGGTTAGAACCGGGCAAGTCGCCCCCGTCAGTTTTATATGTTATTCATTCTGGTGAGACCACTAAATTTTGGTTTTTCTATTCATCTCCTGAATTTAATTTACTCATGGATCGTATGGTTCAATGTGGGTCAGATCCTCATGACGCGGGGATTTATTCTTCGTCAGCTAGGTCGACGTTTTGGTTTATCGTAAACCCTAACCCTAACGCATGTATTTTGTTTAATTGCTCTATATATGCGTTCCATTTATTCTTTTATTTGATATCCTTCCTCTGCAACAATAATTCGATTATGACACCGTCAATCGAACAAGCTTTCGGCTATGAGTTCCTCTGAACCGAAATTTACTGGAGCTATCATTCCTTTTTGTTCTAGTTTCGTATATCCGCGCATGGTAACAGGCTCTCGATGAGCTAGGGTTAGCTCTCGGCACTCGTTGCCCGAAGCACCTCTCACCAAGCTACCGTGGGTTGAATCCTGTGTTAAAATCAATTTGGCAACAGAGATCAGTAATACACCTCGGGTTAGCGTAGTTGATGTTGGGTGTATATTTCTTTGATTTCTTCCCTATGGGATCTGCGCATATACCATCGCATTTACAACTTCTGTTGATTTTTCTTTTTAAAATTTCCTCTATGTATATTGAACTGCAGGTAAGACGAGTTATATTCTAAGTCTCGGCGCCTTCTGGTTGTAACTTGCTATATCCTATAATTTGTATTTTCGAGAGGTTTCAATGACTGTTGACCCTCTTTTCTTTTTTCCAAGACGCATCAACGCTTGGTGATGATATAAAGTTATACTCTCGCACGTTCTTTATAATCAGTTCCACGCTTTCTATGTAGCAGCGCGCATAACATTTTCCTTTTTGATAACTTATAAAGAAGGAAACGGTCCATCTACTGATTGGACTAAGGCTCACGGCCTTTGTAAATAGTTTGGATGCATATACAGGCTCCATTGCCCTTGCGACCAATCTTTATATGCTAAATTTACTTTGTACTGTAATACTAACGTTTAAAAGTAGATATTCAAATTTTTTTTTTTTTTATATGCCGTGTTCATACTATGAGTAGTATAGCATTTGTATAGATTTGAACTTCTTTTAGAAATAGACTATGTCGTTATTTAAAATATAACCCCTTTGATTCTCTGCTAGGGTATCATATACATTTCAGATCTGTTGAACCAATGTTTCCATCTGACATTTGAACATAAGACTTCTTCATTTTGGCATAAATATGAAACAAGTTAATATTTCCAGTTTTGAGGGGATTCGGTGCCTTTGGATTTTTAACCTTAGGTCTTTCTAGAGGACCTTAAATATAATTGGAACCTTTTGTATGAGAGTTTATTCAAAGACTCAAGATAGGTCTAGAAGGAAAATCCACGCACTTATGAATATTTTAAAAATCCTATAGAGTAAGATAGCTCATTTCCTAACATACTTATGAATACATGATGTCACATGGGTGTTTATATATATATTCAATGGTCAAATTTTTGCATAACTGACTTCTACTTTAGTCTTGACTATGCTGCTTAAGTCAGGAGTTTGAGATAGATTTAGAACATAATGTTCTCTATAATTGCCATACATAATATATTCTTTCTGTAGCATAGAATTTATTTTTAAAGCTAGGAAATGTTTACATGTTCTCTCTTACATCTTTGATTCACTTCTATGAAGTCTCTAGATCCACTATTCTGGCATAAATTCAAGTGTCAAATTTCATTGTAATTATCTCAGCAGTGGGTATTTATACCAGGTAGCTCTAGTACTGCTATATTGTTCCTCTAGTACTCATAAGCATAAAAGATCACAATTGTGGCTACAGGAACCACTCAATAATTAATCATCTATAGAGTGTAATTAACTTCAGATTTAAACCAACCATGGTTTAGAGATTCTGGAGTTTCTACTCTATAGAGTTTCTGGTCTACAACTAAACAAAATCTGGAGGCGAATGCCAAATGATAGATTCTGTTAAATGTAGTACCAATTTTTTCTACTTGCCATAAAATAACATTTTATATGTAGCCAATTCATACTGTAATAAGACATAGTCACAAAAATTTCAGAACATACCACAAAATCTGCAAAGTAACCAACCTCCCATATCAATGTTTCTACTTCCTCACCATCTGTTACATGTATACCTGAAAGTATATCCAAGATATTTGTATACTTGAAGAAATATTTTTAATATTCATAAAATTTATAACAGTTACCCATTTCTTTGTGAGCACATATCTTGCCCAATTTTTGAACTTTGCTCCGATACCATTTGTCACGTCTCCCAGACCCAATTGGGGAAGACAATTGAATCCTGGAATGGGTGCTACACATATAACATATCTCAAATATTCTCCGCTTTATGCACCGATAACAGTTATAGTTTTTATACTGAATTACTTCCAAATTCAGAATGTTATCCAGGGTTTAGATTCTTTTCAGTACTTCTAAACAGCCATGGAAGACAAGAATCTACATGAAAATCTTTGGGCTTGACCTCCCCTCTTCTTAGTCAATAGAGTAGACTTATATATCTATATATACTACTTTGTATTTCTCAGGTTTTCTGTTCGTAGTTTTGTCCTAAAATCCTTAGATCATTTAGTTCTTACCTAAACTTTACAAGCTTATGTGTGCCCCGATATATTTTTCAACATTTTAAAGTGCAGCATCGAGATATAGATGTATGCCTCCTCGCATACCTCTATCTATACTCAGTTAACCTCCATGGCTCCAACTACTTTCCACGCAGTTTATATGGAAGGTAAACTAGATGCTCTGGTCATTGTATTCTTACATATGCTTACAATCTTCCCTCACACAACTTCTTATCACACAATGGTTGTGCAAGTAGGATTTCCCTTGTATTTTACTGTTACAACTTTCAACTTGGTTGACACTCTGGTGCAGATTCAACTATTTCCTAGGACACAGATCCTCTTTGCTTCAACTTCTGCTTTCATATGTTTACACTTACAGTTAATAGAATAATTTAAATTCTTAGTTTTACAATTCCCTCCATTGTAACCCAACTGACTTACTGAACCCCATACTACTATCATAGGGTTGTTGTGTCCTATCTTCTGTGATTTGTTACAGGGAATTCTGTGTCACCAATATTTTTTTATGATATGTTTAGTTATTTGGTACTTGCTGTTCATGGTTACTGGTTTGTTAACATTTTCTGTCTATACACACAGTAAGTTAATGTTCCTTGGAAGGGCAGCAAGCTACACATGGACATAATCATGAAATTAGCTATTCAAAGGATCTACCATCTCTAACTCCATTTTACAAGATACTCATCTCTATATTCCAACCATTTGTCTCTGCTATCAATAGCTGTGGTTTACAATTGCATGAGTTACTGAACCAATAATCAATCTACAATCTTCATAATGAACCATAACATAATAACTCATAAATTGCATAAGAAATTATAACATCACCATTCATAAATTGCATAAGAAATGATAACATCACAATTCATAAATGGCATAAGAAATGATAACATCACAATTCATAAAGCATGGATATATTTAATATAGACTTACAACAATCTCCAACAATAGGCATGCATACCTCTACCATGACCAGTCCTCCCAACCTTAGAATCCTCTTTATCTCCCAGGATTCACCCCCGAGCAGAGATTCCCAACGACTCACTTAATCTGTTCTCCGAGCAGCCTATTTGCCGTGCTTACCTGCTCGTTTCCAATTCTGCGTCCAGAATTTCAAGATGCTTTATTCCTGTTTAGCCTAGGCTTCCCATTCTGGGACTCTTTAAAGCTGCTTTAAGCTTTTCCTCAGCTTTTCCAGCTTTTTCTCACCTCTTTCCAACTACTCCTCTTCATTGGGGAAATTTAGATTTTTCCTCAAAAATCTAAATTAGAAATAATTTCTTTCAAGGATTTTTGAAAGATTTGGGGAAAGTCTTTTTCCTTTTCCATTACCTCATGGATTAGGCATGTGATCTCACTTTCTCATCTGGTCATAGTGCATACATAATATTTTATTTATTTTTCATAATTACAAATTTAACCACATCCACACAATAATCATCCACTGGGGTCCACTCCCCTTTGGATTTATGTTCAAATGTCTCATTTGAAAAGCATAGAACTTGGGGGTGTTACATATTCCCCCTCTGAAAATAAACACCGTCCTCGGTGTTGACAACTATCTACTAGTTGATGTTGAGCATAATTATGAATGCTTTTCCATCATTTGAGCTTCTCTGTGCCATGTAGCTTTTTAGCAGTAAAGTGTTCCACTGCACCTTTACCCGAGCTACTGTCCACTTCCGCACCTCCATTTCTTCTCGCTTTCATCTTTGAAGCGACTCTGGAAGGAAATTCCTCTTCTGGTTCCTCCTGGACCACATTTAAAATCAATTACGTGAGAAGCATCATGTACAAAATGTATAACCTTTTTTTTTTTTTTTTTTTCCAACATGGAGACATGAAATACATCAGGAATTTTAATAAGCAATGGTAGGGCTAATGTATAAGCCATTAGTTTCTAACAGAGTACTCTCCTGCCTCCACTATATTTACTGATGCCTGATGCCGTTGGTTTCCTTCCTACTTCTTTACAAGAAGTTTGTATGGAAGATCTTTTATTCTGGTTTCTCTGTCCACAATTCATACCAATGTAAGTAATATCAGGTACATAAAATTGATAATTCACAACAGCATTCTGCATTTCAATAACTTAAGACATTCAGTTATAAATCAAACCGTTCAGGTTCATAATAGTTTAGTGCACTTTTAGTACACTACTTATCCTTTCTTGTTTTTCAGTGAGATTCTTTCCTCATGCAACTTGGTTCAGTTCAGCTTTTCTGGATTTTCTAGGTGATTTATCTTCACCTTTTTCCTCTTTGTTTCCAGAGTGCCCAATTTCCTGTTACACACTTGGCTAAACAATTTTTCCAACTTTTTCATTAGTACTCATAAATGAAAGAAAACAATTGTATCATATTCCTGTTTATGCTTACCCTTTCTCATTTTATAGTTGTACTTCTAGTACCTTTTCATTGTTTCTTTTTGTTAACCAAATCAATTTAGTTAGTAACAACTAGACTCATTAATAATCTCTACAATTCCATGCTTCCCTCTCACATGAAATTGTATCCACAAGTTCAAAACTTAAGTGAACAAATTTGGAGCTGATGGGTTTCTCCCACACCCAAGTCCAAAGTACAGCTTATCCTCTTTTCTCTCGGTTTGTAGCTGTATGATTTCACATCATTTCTCTGTCTTTGAATTTAAGACTCAGGAAAATTAACAAAAAAATTTACACCACAAAATTTTATAGTGTGAATACATGTTTCCTTTTCTGGTGATAAATGTAATTTCTATAATTCATCACATTCACAAATATTAATACTCGATAATGCCAAAAATAAATTTGACACAGTTTCCCCTTTTTCAAGACTCACCAGAATTTATACATTTACTTTTAATTGTATGTTCATGCTTTGCTAGTTCCCCTCTTTTATTTCTCTCATAGCTAAAATAGAATTAATTAAAATGGAAAAGATTTTATAAATCATAAAAGTATTCCAACTTTTTCTGAGTCATAAAAGAATTCCTTCTTTTTTTAATGCATAAAAGCATTCTATTTTTTTCTAGCAAAAGCAACCCATAAATCTCTCATGCTTTTATTTTTTTAAATCTGTAATTGTTTTTTTTTTTTTTTCCCCTATGAGAGAAATATCACTTCTCCATATATTTTTTTTCCAATTTTTTTTTTTTTCATTATCTCTAACTTATAAAATATACCAACTGGATGAATATAAATAAATAATTAAGAAATCACTCTTCCACTATTACAAGAATATTCTTCCTTAAGTAATCATCAGGAAAATTTTAATTTACCCCTTCATTCATTCTTTCCTCATATACTACTTACATCTCAAGCCTTGGGCAATATACATCTCATGAGCATATATATATATCCACTAGGTTTGTATATATCATCTATATTTCCAAACCTTATTGTATAAGTAACCATGATATATGTATATATATAGCCTTGGAAATATTAATTTGATGAACATATGAATATATATATATATCCCTATATTCATATATACTCATATATAAGTTCAAAGGCTTTTTGAAAGTGCTACCATATATATATTACACATACTTTAAAATAATCCCTTTTATATTTTTTTCATACCTCTGCTGCGTAGTGACAAATGTAAAATTTTGATCTGCTGCGTAGTGACCAATGTAAAATCTTGATACCATTTGTAACACCTTTAGTTAAGGGAAATTTCTTTTTTTTTTTCTTCATAGACTTGACTAATTAAGTTCAAAGGTGGCATTTATTTCCCTTCATATCACTTCATTCATATAATCTATATATATTGTTACATATATATATATTATATTAATATTCAATATCCTACCCATCGAATATTCAATATTAATATTCAGTATTATATTAATACCTTTTATTTTTTTGAATTTCCCATATGCTCCATACATATGCCTATGTATTCATATATATATAGATATATATATATATGTTCATCTAGTAGTAAGAATTTTTTTTTTATTTTTTTTTATAGTAGTATACAACCTTACTTATAGGACACGTATTCCACGGTTACTGATACCACTTTACTACTTACCTGTATAGTCTTGGACAATATAATTGGTTAGGCATATACAAACATAACACCTCTATTTTTATATATCCCATATATATATGCGACAATTATAATACCTCTAGTTTTACTTTTCATGTTCAAACCTCTATATATATATATATATATATATATCATATATATATATATATATATATATATCTATACAACACATAATAGTGGTATATAAGTCGAACCCCTTTGTATATATTATAATATATATATGTCAAATCTTATGTTTATAGGTCAGGACCAAGTACGTCGAACCTCCTTATATATATATATATTCAAATATTGGGTTCACGTAAATTCCAACCTATTGTTTTATTTTATTTTTGTAATTTCACGGTAGCACCAACCTACCCATTTTCCTTACAATAGAAAAATACTCTATTAATATTTCATTGCCATCGTATGTACATTTTGGCTGCATACATTATATCAGCGATATTCGATAACCCGAGTGCCGCATTTCTATGTACGCGGTTTGTGGGGTAGGGTGACCATTCGTTTGCAGACAGGAGCGGTTATCATTACTCCGACTGATTTTTATTCCATGGGTGCCGATCACAGTTTGCTTAAACCCTAAATTGTACAATAACTTCTGCACCGCCCAATCTATTTGACACGTATTAACGAGTTAGGTTTTGTTTTTTTTTATTTTGGTTTTGCAGGTGCAGTGTCTTTGGCGCGACTGTGTTGCGTGGTCACCCGTAATACCGAGTACGACCAGAGATCGCCAGCTCCGTTTGATATATTTTGGAACTCCCGATCGAGGCAACCCCTTTAAACCTTCACACAACGGCTGTGGTACTGCGACTGGGTTCATCGACAGCTGGAGAAGAATGGTCTTTTCGATGAGACCCTTTCATGACTTCAACCGGCAATCCGCCTCACAGGTACACTGCCCAGAATTAATATACTATTAACTGGACATAGGGTACCAATTTTTGCAGGTTAGCCGTAAGATTTGAGTTCGACGGAGGTACCTGAGTGAATCCGAACAGAAGTTCCTCAGTACGTATATCGACCGCGTTTTAGGGTTTAGGTTTCATTATTTATCTCTTACAGCATCGAACCCCATTATTGGTTGTCTTCATTCTTTTTCGTGGTTTAAAACCTGCTGAGCGAGGAATTTCTGAACACACCTATTCGCTTGGCATACCACCGCGGACTCCTTACCTGGGAAATCCTCCTCTGTTTCCCACCGCGAAAGGATTACCATCTACTTAGTATATGTTCATCGTTCCTGTTCTGTTCAGTGATTTTCATTTCTGTTATTCTTATGCCAGTTATTCTTATCTCGATCTTACTAATTGATTTCCTAATGTGCTGCAGATTTCAGAGTTTAAATACGCATTCGGAGTGCGTTCGGTGGATGGTGAAGAGCGGGGATATTCCAGCTAAAAGAGCGAACTCGCCTTCCGATTCTGTTATCCATAGCGATGGCTCTTAGCGCCATACTATAAATTTATTTTTTATTCTCTATCGGTTCATAGACCGGCGACTTTGGTTTTTCCTGTTCTGACTCTCTATATATACTGACTCTAGAGGTTTATCTCTAATATAGGAAAATCCCCATTTATACTGCTCTGGCGTGCAGGCGTGGCATTAATTGTTTTATATTCTTATTTCTGTTGTTACTAGTCTCTCTCGTGCCTCTGGTTCAGGGTTTTACTGGCCAGCTCTCTGTCTGTGTTTCATTTAAATTTGTTTTTATTTTGCAGCAGACCGACCACAGACTCAAATCCCTTCCTCGATCCATACTGCATTAATATTTTATTTCTGGAATTAGATAGCCTTAATAGCCATGACTGTATTCAGGCGCGAGCGGAGATATAGGTGCGTGTCTGCAAGATTTAACATTTTATCTCAGGTTATATGGCATAAACCCCAATCATATTGCATATCCCTAATGCACAGTGCGGCCCTATGGCTATGCACTCTCCAAAATACTTCTGGTTAGAACCGGGCAAGTCGCCCCCGTCAGTTTTATATGTTATTAATTCTGGTGAGACCACTAAATTTTGGTTTTTCTATTCATCTCCTGAATTTAATTTACTCATGGATCGTATGGTTCAATGTGGGTCAGATCCCCATGATGCGGGGATTTATACTTCGTCAGCTAGGTCGACGGTTTGGTTTATCGTAAACCCTAACCCTAACGCATGTATTTTTTTAATTGCTCTATATATGCGTTCCATTTATTCTTTTATTTGATATCCTTCCTCTGCAACAATAATTCGATTATGACACCGTCAATCGAACCAGCTTTCGGCTATCAGTTCCTCTGAACCGAAATTTACTGGAGCTATCATTCCTTTTTGTTCTAGTTTCGTATATCCGCACATGGTAACAAGCTCTCGATGAGCTAGGGTTAGCTCTCGGCACTCGTTGCCCGAAGCACCTCTCACCAAGCTACCGTGGGTTGAATCCTGTGTTAAAATCAATTTGGCAACAGAGATCAGTAATACACCTCGGGTTAGCATAGTTGATGTTGGGTGTATATTTCTTTGATTTCTTCCCTATGGGATCTGCGCATATACCATCGCATTTACAACTTCTGTTGATTTTTCTTTTTAAAATTTCCTCTATGTATATTGAACTGCAGGTAAGACGAGTTATATTCTAAGTCTCGGTGCCTTCTGGTTGTAACTTGCTATATCCTATAATTTGTATTTTCGAGAGGTTTCAATGACTGTTGAACCTCTTTTCTTTTTTCCAAGACGCATCAACGCTTGGTGATGATATAAAGTTATACTCTCGCACGTTCTTTATAATCATTGCCACGCTTTCTGTGTAGCAGCGCGCATAACATTTTCCTTTTTGATAACTTATAAAGAAGGAAACGGTCCATCTACTGATTGGACTAAGGCTCACGGCCTTTGTAAATAGTTTGGATGCATATACAGGCTCCATTGCCCTTGCGACCGATCTTTATATGCTAGATTTACTTTGTACTGTAATACTAACGTTTAAAAGTAGATATTCAAATTTTTTTTTTTTTTTTATATGCCGTGTTCATACTATGAGTAGTATAGCATTTGTATAGATTTGAACTTCTTTTAGAAATAGACTATGTCGTTATTTAAAATCTAACCCCTTTGATTCTCTGCTAGGGTATCATATACATTTAAGATCTGTTGAACCAATGTTTCCATCTGACATTTGAACATAAGACTTCTTCATTTTGGCATAAATATGAAACAAGTTAATATTTCCAGTTTTGAGGGGATTCGGTGCCTTTGGATTTTTAACCTTAGGTCTTTCTAGAGGACCTTAAATATAATTGGAACCTTTTGTATGAGAGTTTATTCAAAGACTCAAGATAGGTCTAGAAGGAAAATCCACGCACTTATGAATATTATAAAAATCCTATAGAGTAAGATAGCTCATTTCCTAACATACTTATGAATACATGATGTCACATGGGTGTTTATATATATATTCAATGGTCAAATTTTTGCATAACTAACTTCTACTTTAGTCTTGACTATGCTTCTTAAGTGAGGAGTTTGAGATAGATTTAGAACATAATGTTCTCTATAATTGCCATACATAATATATTCTTTCTGTAGCATAGAATTTCTTTTTAAAGCTAGGAAATGTTGACATGTTCTCTCTTACATCTTTGATTCACTTCTATGAAGTCTCTAGATCCACTATTCTGGCATAAATTCAAGTGTCAAATTTCATTGTAATTATTTCAGCAGTGGGTATTTATACCAGGTAGCTCTAGTACTGCTATATTGTTCCTCTAGTACTCATAAGCATAAAAGATCACAATTGTGGCTACAGGAACCACTCAATAATTAATCATCTATAGAGTGTAATTAACTTCAGATTTAAACCAACTATGGTTTAGAGATTCTGGAGTTTCTACTCTAGAGAGTTTCTGGTCTACAACTAAACAAAATCTGGAGGCGAATGCCAAATGATAGATTCTGTTAAATGTAGTACCAATTTTTTTCTACTTGCCATAAAATAACATTTTATATGTAGCCAATTCATACTGTAATAAGACATAGTCACAAAAATTTCAGAACATACCACAAAATCTGCAAAGTAACCAACCTCCCATATCAATGTTTCTACTTCCTCACCATCTGTTACATGTATACCTGAAAGTATATCCAAGATATTTGTATACTTGAAGAAATATTTTTAATATTCATAAAATTTATAACAGTTAACCATTTCTTTGTGAGCACATATCTTGCCCAATTTTTGAACTTTGCTCCGATACCATTTGTCACGTCTCCCAGACCCAATTTTTTTTTTTTTTTTCGAACATGTCTAGATACATCACCCTGATGTGGGGAAGACAATTGAATCCTGGAATGGGTGCTACACATATAACATATCTCAAATATTCTCCGCTTTATGCACCGATAACAATTATAGTTTTTATACTAAATTACTTACAAATTCAGAATGTTATCCAGGGTTTAGATTCTTTTCAGTACTTCTAGACAGCCATGGAAGACAAGAATTTACATGAGAATCTTTGGGCTTGACCTCCCCTCTTCTTAGTTAATAGAGTAGACTTATATATCTATATATACTACTTTGTATTTCTCAGGTTTTATGTTCAGAGTTTTGTCCAACTCTAGATGATCACTAGGCCCTTACCCAAACTTACCAGTTTGCAGGCCTGATATATTTTTCAACATTTTAAAGTGCAACATCGAGATATAGATGTATGCCTCCTCGCATACCTCTATCTATACTCAGTTAACCTCCATGGCTCCAACTACTTTCCACGCAGTTTATATGGAAGGTAAATTCAGATGCTCTCGTCATCGTATTTCGGCATATGCTTACAATCTTCCCTCACACAACTTTTTATCACACAATGGCGTGCTAGGATTTCCCTTTTGTATTTTACCTGTGTCTTCAACTTGGTCGACACTCCTGTGCGTATTCAACTATTCCCTAGGACACGTATCCTCTTTGCTTCAACTTCTGCTTTCATATGTTTACACTTCCAGTTATTAGAATAATTTACATTCTTAGTTTTACAATTCCTTCCATTTCCTCCCAACTGACACCCCGAACCCCATACTACTATCACAGAATTGTTGTGTCCTATCTTCTGTGATTTGTTACAGAGAATTCTGTGTCACCAATATTGTTATGATATTTTTAGTTATTTGGTACTTGCTTTTCATGGTTATTGGTTTGTTAACATTTTCTTTCTATACACACAGTAAGTTAATGTTCCTTGGAAAGGCAGTCAGCTACCCCTATACATAATCATGGGATCAGCTGTTCAAAGGATCTACCATCTCTAACTCCATTTTACAAGATACTGATCCCTATATTCCAACCATTTGTTTCTGCTATCAATAGCTTTGGTTTACAATTACATGAGTTACTGAACCAATAATCAATCTACAATCTTCATAATGAACCATAACATAATAACTCATAAATTGCATCAGAAACTACAACATCACAATTCATAAGTTTCATAAGGAATTATAACATCACAATTCATAAATTGTATAAGAAATTATAACATCACAATTCATAAATTGTATAAGAAATTATAACATCTCCATTCATAAAGCAGGGATATATTTAAGACAGACTTACATCAATCTCCAACAATAGGCATGCATACCTCTACCATGACCAGTCCTCCCAACCTTAGAATCCTCTTCATCTCCCAGGATTCACCCCCGAGCATGAGATCCTCCAAGAACAGACTAACCTGAATCTGTTCTGGAGCAGCTTATTTAAGATGTGCTTTCCCCAAGCCTGTTTCCAATTCTGCGTCCAGAATTTCAGGATGCTTTATTCCTGTTTAGCCTAGGCTTCCCATTCTGGGACCCTTTAAAGTCGCTTTAAGCTTTTCCTGCCTTTTCCTACCCTTTTTCTCACCTCTTCCCCAACTACCTCTTCATTGGGGAAATTTGATTTTTCCTCAAAAATCTAAATTAGAAATAATTTCTTTCAAGGATTTTTGAAAGATTTGGGGAAAGTCTTTTTCCTTTTCCATTACCTCATGGATTAGGCATGTGATCTCACTTTCTCATCTCGGGTCATAGTGCATGCACAATATTTTATTTATTTTTCATAATTACACAATTAACCACATCCACACAATAATCATCCACCGGGGTCCACTCCCTTGGATTTATGTTCAAATGTCTCATTTGAAAAGCATAGAACTTGGGGGTGTTATGATTTTCATATTGATACAATGTTTGTCAGAATGTGACATTTCATCATGGATGACATTGATCGACTATTCATATTATAAACCAAAAAAACTAATAAAACCAAGGGTTTAATATTATAAACCAAAGGAATTGGTGAACCCAAGGGACAACCATTACCTAACAAATTATAAACCAAAAGGAATTGGTGAACCCAAGGGAATTGATTTAAACATTGAGACAATGGTTGTCACAATGCGACGCTAGACCAACTATGACCATGGTTGGCCATGGGTGATTTTCATAATGAGACAATGTTTCTCATAACGTGTCATTTGATCATGGATGACATTGATCGATTATTCATATTATAAACCAAAAAAACTAATAAACCCAAGGGTTTAATATTATAAACCAAAGCAAGTGGTGAACCCAAGGGAAAATCATTACCCAAAAATTATAAACCAAAGGAATTGGTGAACCCAAGGGAATTGATTTAAACATTGAGACAATTGTTGTCGCAATGCGATGTTGGGCCAAGTATGACCATGGTTGGACAAGGGTGATTTTCATATTGATACAATGTTTGTCAGAATGTGACATTTGATCATGGATTACATTGATCGATTATTCATATTATAAACCAAAAAAACTAATAAACCCAAGGGTTTAATATTATAAACCAAAGCAAGTGGTGAACCCAAGGGAAAATCCTTACCCAAAAAATTATAAACCAAAGGAATTGGTGAACCCAAGGGAATTGATTTAAACATTGAGACAATGGCTGTCACAATGCGACGCCGGGACCAACTATGACCATGGTTGGCCAAGTGGTTTTTTTCATACTGTGAGACAATATTTCTCATAACGTCTCTCATTTGGTCATGGATTTACATCATCGATTATTCATATTATAAACCAAAAAAATAATAAACCCAAGGGTTTAATATTATAAACCAAAGCAAGTGGTGAACCCAAGGAAAAATCATTACCCAAAAAATTATAAACCAAAGGAATTGGTGAACCCAATGGAATTGATTTAAACATTGGAGACAATTGTTGTCGCAATGCGACGTTGGGCCAATGGTTTACCATGGTCGTCAAGGGTGACCATGGTATTGATAATGTCACCTAATGTGACATTTGATCATGGATGACATTGATCGATTATTCATATTATAAACCAAAAAAAATAATAAACCCAAGGGTTTAATATTATAAACCAAAGGAATTGGTGAACCCAAGGGACAACCATTACCCAACAAATTATAAACCAAAAGGAATTGGTGAACCCAAGGGAATTGATTTAAACATTGAGACA